>JANZLQ010000079.1:45057289-45068133 GCA_026212715.1 Elanus axillaris
AAGCAAGCAAAGAAAAAAGTTCTCAATACAACACACTAGGGGAAAATACCACCCTCACAAAATAATATTCAGAAAAGATAATAAATAAACAATTAAGATATAAAGTTTATTAAATTGTTCAATTTTTTAAATGGAAAGAACCCAGGCCATCTTTATTAATTTGATTTTTTATTTTAAAAGACCTTTTGACTTTGAAAAACTTTCACAGAAATATTAATTGGCTATACTATATATATATTTAATTCCCGTTTGGATGTAAAATTTTCATCAAGGTAGGTTTAACAGAGCCTGCAGCTGAAGCTGCACTGGAGGTGATATAAAGAATTACAGCTAAATGAGGATGACAAATCTGGGTTACAACTGGGTAAACCAAAGACAAAGCCAAGGAACCTTAGTCCTCCTCCTAACCCAGCCTGAGGCTCCTACAGCTACAAACCCCAGCCCTAGTCTCAAAAGCTTTGTACAATCTAAATCCAAGCCCACTTACAGAATACTCATGGCGGGAGAAAGAATGGAGTCAAAACCCAAGCAGGCACCCTGGGGTCACCCAGCAGTGTCCTTCACCAAAGGTGAGAAATACTATAATAACTCAAGATAGCTAGATGCAGTTTCTTTTTCCTCTTCAAAAAAGCCACAGTAAATTTGGCAGAATAATTCTTTCAGCACAAGTTTGAGGCAAGGAAGGAAGAAATTCTCCTCTCGCTTCATAGAAGTAAAAGCCAGCAAAAGACCATGGCAGGGTCATTATTAGAAGCATTAGAAATTATCTCAGTGGTCTTGAGACAGGCTATTTCAGGTCCTTCCCAATAGGACAGACCAAGGAAGAGAAGCATTATGCCACTACTCACCCTGTATCACCCGTGTGTTTGTGGGTAAAAGCCAGGATATCTGCAGCTCTGCCAGTGCCCTCATAGACTACCACAGGAATAGCTGGGCTGGCCCTCATGTACTCCCACACCATTAGGATGATGTTGGGGCCTCCTTCCACCACCAACCCAACTATGGGTACACCTTGGCCCATTCCTGTTTCAAAACACACTTAACAGGTTACAAACAGGTCTCAGTCACACAAAAAAATCAGAACATCTTGTAAATAAACACTCATGAAGGAGTCTGATACATAGTTCAATGGAGAGGAAAACATGCTTTCACCATTTCTAATTTGACTTACTCTTCTTAAGACTTTCACAGAAGTACTGCAACCAGATCAAAAAGACCACGAAGAACTTCTGATGAAATTGTAAGTAGCCCTAGCATTGGAAGGAAGAAACATCCTTCAGAATATCCCTCTGACCTTTACAATAGCTCTCATATGCAAGGACATTGATGGCGTTTGAAATTTGGGCAATATCCATTTGTTTACCTACACACACAGAAAAGTAATCAGTCACTTCTTTACAGACTTTCTCAAGTTGTACAGCAAGCAGGGTGGTATTTTTAATAATCAGAAATAAATTCCAAATAAGATGCAATAGAAATGGAAAAACAACTGAAAGTCTGACCTGCAAAAACTCATAGTAAGAAAAGATATAAGAGGATGAATAAGAAGCTCTAAATATGAATGTCTTAAAAATTGGGTAAGTTTCTAAGTCTGTAAATACTATAATATAAACAGACAAATGAAACAAGGATTCAACATCATAACTATAATGTCTTTTTAATATACCTCAAGATTTAAATCACTAGGTAAGAGTGAACTTCCCCAAATAATTTATACAATCTAGTGCATAAAAATACTTGACTACATAATAAATATTTCACTCATCATTTCTATACCATAACTCAGTCATTGTACAGACAAACAATGGAAGATACATAATCTGACAAACATTGGCTGAAGGTATTCCTTTCACAACCAGTCTTTGTTTCTGTAACTGAGGTCACAGGTCTGCAATATAGAAGAGTGATAAGGACAAAAGTAATGAACAGGAGAAGAAGGATTTGAATTCCACTGAATGTGACAATTTTTCCACCTAGAAAAATGCTGGGAAAATATCTAGTGCTGATACAGAGACCACACAAAACTACAAAGTGACCAACTACAAGTGACCAATACTTACTAAATAACCTGAGTCATTTAGATGTCTCTACAACTGAGAAACCAAAATGCAAGTTAGCCCAAATGCATAGTGCTTTATAAAAATGCTGTCCTTTTCATTTTCCTGATATTCAAGTTCAAGACACATGCAATTAATAACTTTCAAACTCAGTGAAATCTATGGCAAATGAAGATGTACACCATGTAACAGGAAATGTCAACTACCACCACTATTTTTAGGACAGGCTTTTCTGTCATAAAGCTTACCACAGCAGTACTCACTTGTGTGTATTTTTTGAAGTGATATGTACTTCTCCAAATTCCTCCTGAGCATCATTTCATTCCCATACTTGCCCACTGTCCCATCATCTGCCATTAGAAAATGAGAATGCATGCTGTTGAGGGTACTTAGCTTGCTGAGTGGATTACCAAGAGTCTGATACAGGCAAACTACCTAAGAAAACCAAAATAAAAAGTTCTTCAAAGAAAGCAACAAAAATTCACCATTTATCTTGCCTCCCTTGTATGTATTTCTTCATCACATTGTATCTTCTGAAAGCCTCCATCACACTTTTTGCTGCTCCAGTCAAACATGAGTTTTCATTTGATTCTTAACAGCAACAAAACTACAATTAATACCACAGAAAGTATTTCTGATTATGCTTGTAGTCTTTACTGAGATTCACTGCCTGTCTGTCTCTGCAACAGTTGAAACACAATGGCATATGTTGCCTGTGTGTATTCCCATTAAAAACATGTGAGCTATCATTTATCAGGAAAGATTTCACCTTGTCAAGTTTTTTAGACAGTTATGTGGATTGTGCCCGCACACTGGCACTCACATAAAGTTCTAGTTTATGAATAAAAATCATGCATATTAATAGCCTACTTGTGTATACAGTTAACCTGATTGCTCATCCTGAATCACATGAATATAGAAATACACAATTTGTAACTGCAAGAGAACTGCCTAATTAATTACAAAATTTCAAAAAGGAATGGCAATTTCCTGTAAGAAGAGAAATATTTTAAAACTATTCATTTACATATAAAAAGCAAAATACAAACCCTCAACATGCCAGAGAATTCTACTGCTGAGCAAAATCTAAGCTTCTATTATTGAGAAAATATACCAAATCAGTGAAATGAAGCAAGCAGAAAATAAAGCATGCAGGAAAGCTATAACATCGCTTGAACCTGAAGACTCTTATTATTAAAACGTGTCCAACTCACATCTTTTCCAATGAGATCCCTCTGGTTCTCAATGATACCCCATGGAGGAATCCCAACAGCACAGATCTTTCTCAGGTGTGGTGAGGCACAGCCTTTCAGTGCATCCCCCACATGCCTGGACACTCCTGAACAGATAATTAAAACATCAGTTTTCTTCTACATTTGGAGACCTGCTACAGGACACCAATGAAAGGGTTTCCCATCATTTAATTTATTCTATGGTTTTGTTTTAACGAGAAACAAACTATCCCACCCAGCTTGTATATTCGACCTGCAATGCAGGAATTATAACGCTCAGATGTAATGCACCAATGCTTCAAACTCAACACATATTTCTAATTAATAATACTTATATATGTTGCTAATGGTGCTTTCTACTTCCATAACACTTTATTATTTACATAAATGGACAAGATAGTTCTCCTGTAAGGTCACCAGATTGAATAAAAGATAAAGTATAGCTGTTTCAACTCCATGGCTTACCAAACCCCTCAGTTTTTAAAAGTAGTCTACAAGGAGTTTCAAATACTAATAGGCTAATTAATGTATTATCCTAATTCAGAACTTTCCTAATTATAAAACACAATTTAAATTTAGATTTGAAAACTGTTTCAAAACCACCAATCACAGTCCTCAGAACCTAAATATTTTAATGAAGTAGATAAAATTGACTGCAATTAAGTTCTGGTTATCTACTATCAGTGTTTCTTATTACATGCAAAATACTCTGCTCTTTAATAAAAAAAAAATTAAAAATATTCAAAATGCCTGTCAACAGCAGAGGAACATGATGTCTTTCTTTGAATTATCATTGTTCCTTTGAAAAAAAAAGCTTCATTTTATGCTAAAATATCAGAAATAATTAAAAAATATCATTATATTTGCCTTAAATGTATATGCTTGTATGCAGAGAAAGAACACCAGTGGAAGACTGAAACAAAGAAAAATAATTACACTACCACTGTTGATGCCTTCTGTAATTATCCATGCTCCTGTAGTCTCAGCAGCCTTCACCAATCCTTTGCTGAAAACCTGCTTGACCTTTGAGGGAAGCTTGAAATCTTGAATGCCTCCATGAACAGAGATCACTAGCTTTGGTAACTCCATCTGCCATTCTTTAACCATCAGGTGCAACAGCTGATCCAAATTGCTATCATAGGAGAGTCTAATATACTAGAAGAAATGATAATGGGTAAAATAAACAACCTTTAAATACTCCAGGAGAAGAAATTGATCTCACAAAGTTTTCAGCATTAATCTCTTAAAAGCATTAAACTTTCACACCAACATGATAGCACAAAAATACATCAGTGAGCAACACAGATAGCAAGATGGACTATGCTTAATCACGGTCAAGTTCAATGTAAAAATATCATACACACACTCCAATCTGACTTACTTTTAGATTCCCCTGCCCTCTTAAGACAAACACTCTGATATTCACCCAACAGCACTTTTTGCATTTCTTATGCTGAAGTTATAAAAAGAAGTCAGATATACAAACCCAGCATCCATTACCTTGGCATGGTAAGTATGATCTCCATCTTGAAAATTGATTGTACCAAATGCATCCGTTGGACTTGTCTTTGTGTGGTTTTGCACAGACCATTCTCCACCATCTATCTGTGTGGCAGCCTGATAAACAGGCCAGCTACAGTTTGCTCCTGGGTGATCTCCAATCAGCCGTCCACAGCAACATCTCTCATTAAAGAGAAAGAAATTACTTTGTATCAAACCCATTTGCATGCAGCTCTAAGTTCTTCATCAGAATAGCCCAAACAGTTTTTCTAGAAAGAAGGATATTGTAGCTTTCTGACACAGAATATAATAAAAATTAACTCAGCTGAAAGAATCTCAATAATGTTAAAATGACATTGAATTAAACCATAAATATGTTTTGTTGGATACAGAATTTGTTCTCCACCCAAGGAACACTAATAACAGTTGGAGGGTTTGAATAATCTTCAAAGGTCCCTTCCAACCCAAACCATGCTCGGATTCTGTGTAACAGTTTGAGAGTCCTGCATAGCATTTCTGGCCTGAACAATGCAGCTCAGATTTACTGGTCTCATATGTGACATTTCAGAGTAATATCTTAGCACACCAAGGTCTGCTATAGTTATCACCCAGCTTATTCCAGGTACTGAAGAAAGATCTAGGAGTTACTGTCATTAATCAGGGGAGGAGCAATCCTCAATCTAGAGAGAACTTCAGGGTGGCCTATAAAGTCCTACACTAAGGTCACCCTTGGATGCCAGCAAAGTGAATATACCAAATAAACAGACTGAAATACAATGTTAAGGGAAATTTACCTGAAGCTCAGTTAGCATTAAAGGCTTGCAACTGGATGAATAACCCAGATTCCAAATTCAACCAGCATTACTGTCCTACAGGCTTCAACAGGCTTCAGTCTCTTTTACAGGATTAACTTCAATGTAATTTATAGTGACATCTGACAGTCCAGTTGTTCTTTAGACATTTCAGAATTTAATATACACTACGAAATGGAGACAAATTCTTCCCTTTTACACTTTTAAGATACCAAACACCCTTCAATAACCCAAACTCAATGATAGCCTTGGGACTCAGATGTATTATTTGTGCATCTAGGAGCAAGTTAGATGTAAATATCTGGAAAACCTGAAGAGTTACCTTCAGAAAGATAGTTTTCTGTGGAGATAAGTAAGAACTAAACAGTGAAAAAGAAAGAGATCACAAATAACAAACAAACAGAAACAAACCCCAAAACCACCCTAAGCAAATTAAGGAAGTAAACTGCTTTAGAAAGGTACTTTTGATACCCAGAAGCCATGAAATTATGTTTGCATTCCAGTTTTTCAAGACAGGCAAATTACATTTGATTGATTCAATGCTCTGCAAAAGCAGACTGGAGAAGGAACCCTCCTACAGTCTTGGGGAATTAATAATTCAATTAAACAGTCAGTGAAGAATTAAAAAGTAGTAGAAGCCTAGCACTGCAGAAAACACTTGAGCTCTATTGTCACATGAATGATGGTTAGCTAAAAGTCAGAGGGCAATAGGAACTACTGAAAATGCCCAAATTTTTGTCAAACTAATTCAACATGGATTAGCTAACCTAGACCAACTACACCTTTTACCTAGCTGAGACAAATAGTAGGTTATCACAGAAATCCAGGGACTGACCAGAAAGAAGTCAGGCATGTGCTCACAACTGAATCCTGGAAAAATGAAGAAATTATCTAGCTGGGGGTGGGAGGGAAAGCCTCACAGAGAGATTTTTATTGCCAAGTTACTCTAACCAGAAGTATTGCCAGGTCTGGCTCACTGCATGTCTCCACAACCATTTGCACTCTGGTAGTGGCAGAAAAAAAACCCAGGGATTAGCAGAGGGGGCACAGGAGCTGCTGAAACAAACAATTGATCTAGGGACCTCATTTTGATGACCCCAAAAGCAAAACCCATTATAATTTTGCCTCTTCGTAGGCAAACCAAGACAAAAAGATCAAGGCTCATGAACTAAACAAAAAGTATCCAGGTCATATTTTGGAGAATAAGCCAGTCACACGAAGTCACTTACAGATGTACAATTAAATGACTGTTACAGAAGGCTGTGAGTGATCAACACAGACAGAAGATCATTGCTAACATCGTGTTGCCAAATAACATGTGGACTCAGAATCCACGCTCAGAGTTGCTATAGAGACATATCTAAAATAAAGTGTTTCAGAGCAACGTAGCTGTAAAGCAGATAGCACAAGGAACACAGCTTTGGATAAAATCTGCCCACAAAGAGCAGGAGGCCAATGACTATATTTGTTTATGACTCTTCCTGCATACCTCAAAAGAAGGACCAGAAGAAAGAGACAGTTTTTATTTTATTTTATTTTATTAGTCTTCAGAGGACAAATTTCTCTACAGCTGTGCTATTAACCTCCTTGCTCCATTTTTTTATGCTTGCTTTTGGGGGGGAATCCAAGGTAAGAGACAGCAAACGTCAGGAAAAAATTGATTTTTAGATGAAAGATGAGAAAAAAAATAGATACCCTATTGTCCTTTGGTCCTGAAAATGCCCTGTGGTCACTGAAGTCCTAGAGTGGTCTCACAATAACAAGATTTTTCATCCAGGAGCCATTCCAAAAGAGAGACAACCAATAGCAGTCCCAACCAAATACTACATTACCTTACATTACTCACATACCACATTACACAGACTGAGTCTGACTCAGCAAATACCAGTGCTTCGAAGGACAGCACTGAAAAGCAATCAGGCCCATCAGCAATGGATTGCATTTTCTAAAATGTGAATTAATTTCAGCTCATCATCAAAATATGGCACAGAATGACTGTCTATCTCATATGTTACTGTTCCATAGAGGGTTACATCAGCAGTTCCTCTTAGAGCAGCAAGAGCCAGAGCAACCTGCATTTTCAAAGCAGATATCTGTGGAAAGGAACTAACCATCTGACAAGACAAATCAATGCTGTAACCTTGAAACTGAGAGGCCAAATGAACACTGAACTATGTTAGTAATTAACATCATTTGTACTACATACTTAACATTTACAGGTAAATGTACCCAGAGGTGAGCTGCACTCAGAGCAGCTCAGTTACACTGAGCAGGCAGTGGAGGAACTGCACATAGTCTAACACACAGGTGTGCAGGGTACATGCAGCTGCTTTTAACTCAGAGATCACCATAGAAAAAAGTATGAACTGAAAGGACTGGTGTTTTCCAAATAGCTCATGCTCTGCTCCAAGCTGGCACACTCACTCTCTAGCCATCTAGCAGGAAGGGACAAGGTACTAAGGACTCCTGAGCTACTTGGGACTTCAAAAGCCAAGACTAAATGGTTCTAAGGAAGGTTGAGGAAACCAAAGCAGAACATAACATACAGCTGTCTCAGTTTTTTTGTGTAAGGTTTTGTGCTGTGTGCATAGTGACAGGGCTCAAGGAGGAGAAAAGCTACCAGACAGGGATGATGGTTGAGTCAGGATCACTTGGGAGCACTCGACACACACGTGTCCCTGGGACCTGTCAGGCTGCACCCCAGGGTCCTGAGGGAGGTGGCTGGTGTCCTTGTGCAGCCATTCTCCATCAGTTCTCAAAGGTGATGGAGACCAGGGAAGTCCCCAACAACCAGAGAAAGGCAGATATCACACCTGCCTTCAGAAAAGCACAAAAGCCAATCTAAGGAACTGCAGTACAGCCAGCCTCCCAGCAGTCCCAGGTGAAATCAAGGAGCATGTCCTCCTGGAGCCCATGCCTGGGCACAGCAGGGAGTAGACAGCAACAGGGAGCAGTCTGCAAGGATTTAGCAAGGGTAAATCATGCCTGACCCACCTGACTGCCTTCTGTGACAAAATCGTGGGGATGAGAGGAGACCAGTGGATGCCACCAACCTCCGCTCTAGCCCGGCTTCTGGCACTGTATCCCCTAATATTCTTGAACCTGGGCTGTGACTTTACAGTCTGGGAGGGAGGACACACTGACAGGTGAGGACCTGGTAGGGTGGTGGGCTCACAGGGTGGTGTTTTGGGTTGGGTGCTGCCTAGAGGCCAATGCCAAGCAGGGTCCCTCAGGGTCTGTTCAGCATCTCCCCCTGTGACCCAGAGGAGGGGATGGAGGACAAGTGCAGCCCTGGGGAGGGGTGGCTGTGAGGCATAGCCCTAGGCACTGGTGGGCAGTGAGCTGAGCTGGGGCCACCCCTGTGCCCAGGCAGCAATTAGGGCCAGCGGTACCCATGGTGGTGTGAGCAGGACATGGCCTGAGAGATGGAGGAGGGCAGGGACTGTGCCCTCTGCTTGGTGCTTGCCAGACCCTGTCTGGATATGGCCTCCAGTTTGGTCCCCAACACAGAACACAAACCAGAAAACTGGTGGGATTTCAGGGGAGAGTGACCATACTGGTGATGAATGGCATGGCTGGAGCCCTTGCCCTCTGAGTAGAGGCTGTAGGACAGAGGATGGTCCAGCTGGGAGGAAGGATGGTTTCAGGGGCATCCAAACAGCATCCCTGGCACCAACAGGAGGGAGTGAAGGAGATGCAGCTGGGCTTTTCACAGTGGTGTGTGGTGGGAAGGCAAGATGCAGCAGCATAGCTGAAACATGGGAGGCTTAGGCTGGGGTTAAGGGAAAGCCTTTTCCCCAGGACACCAGCCCAGCAATAGAGCCGGCACCTGGGGTTGGGGAGCTCTCTCTGGCCTTGGGGGTTTCACACCCTAACTGGGTGAAGTTCTGAGCAGCCCAGTCTGACCCTTCCAGCTAAGCCTGCTCTGGGCAGGGGCTGGGACTGGAGACCTCCCCAGGTCCCTGCCCACTTGAGTTATCCTGTGATCCTATGAATGTACCATATGAATTGATTTAAAGCATCTTTGCAATGACTTTACCTTCTTTGCCTCAAAGGCTCACCAGGCTACTAGTGAAGGAGGGGGCAATGTCAGTAACATAAAAGCATGACTTCTGGATAAGTCACACACTTCAAGCAACAATGGGAAACCTGGATAGTCGCACTGAGGTAAAAGTTACTGCAGTAGCTAGATTACAAAATCTGGTGCCCTGCCAGGCAGCACTTCAGAGACTGGGTCCAAAGAATATGTCTAAAAGTTCAGATATAGCAACAATTTGTAAGACATCTCAGATGTGTAAGGAGGCAGAAGTTCAGCACCAGATTCATGAATATTCATGCAGGAGAATGCTACGTCTAGGTGCTGTCTGAGATGTGTTTGTGAGCACTGCACTGAAGAGTAGATAGAGGCCATTTCAACACACCAGGGATGCACAGACAAAGGTGCCAGTAAATTACTCAGATTTGATTAGCAGCTACTAAATGCAGTTATTCTACTTAGTATCAGCAAACAGTTGCATAACCTACTCATAACCTGTTTGCAAACCTTAGAAGTTCTCTGCAAATAAGAAATCATTAACAGATTTCATTTGCCTACAATATTAGGTCAAATTATAGTAGGCATCAAGTACATTCACATGACTTTTGGACTGTTGTGGAAAATTACAGATCACAAGAGGCCCAAAACCTGTTTCACTGCTGATCTAATAAATACAATATAACCAGTTATAACACTTATGTGAAAATTATTTCCCCTTGTTAGGAACAGAAAAATTCTCCTAGAACAAAGCTCTGTGTACACCTTAAGATATACAAGAACACAGGAACAGTTAACATTTGAGAAAATGTACTTGCAAGATAATGGCTGACTGAAATGATCGTCAGACACCCACACCTGTTCTGCATATATAGACAGAGCAACAAATAGGATTCACATTAACTTAAACAGTATGAAAATGCTCAACAAAAAGTGAAAGAAACACCTACAAGATAAAAAAACCACAAAGGTACAGGATGTCTTACAGAGAAAGGTGAAAGAAAAAAACAAACCAACCCTGCAGGGTGCACGTTTCCATCTTCTCTTCCTCCCTTTCCCACTGTAGCATTCACATTCATGCAGCTAACCAGTGTTTGATTAGGAGGCTGATCTGGTGGAAAGCTAATCTTGGTTTGGTTTTCCACCCCACCAGGTTAATTTTCCCAGACCAAATGACAACACGGTCACTCTGCAGGGGAAAGGTGGGGGG
>JANZLQ010000079.1:45110045-45130031 GCA_026212715.1 Elanus axillaris
AATTACTCTGTGCACCATTTGTACATTCCAATCCTTTTACTATTACTGTTGTCATTTTATTAGTGTTGTTATAATTACTTTCTTCTTTTCTGTTCTATTAAACTGTTCTTATCTCAACCCATGAGTTTTACTTTTTTTAATTCCCGATTTTGTCCCCCATCCGACTTGGGGGGGGGGGAAGGGGTGAGTGGCTGCGTGGTGTTAGTTGCTTGCTGGCGTTAAACCACAACACTTCTCTACGAGAATTACACAAATTTCTCTTAATAAGAAAGAAAATTGCTATATACTTACTGGATTTCAAGGCCCATCTTTACATGTTTTAAAAAATGAGGAAAGCAAATAATTTGCAATACAAATATTTAATTCTCCTAGAAGTTATTAGTATATGCCATTAGGTTGAGCTAAATTTAAGGTAAGGGTTTATTCAAAGCAGTTTGTCTAGTTTATACCAATAGTACTTATTGCAAACTACAGCATCTTCTTACCTCTATATGGAATCCATATTGCAGTATAACATTTTTTATATCCTCATAGCTTAATTCTATAGAAAGTTCATTTCCCAAGTTTTCAAAGTGGTACAAGAGAGGACCTAGAGTACAAAGATACAATGGAAATGACTATCAAAAGGACAAAAATGTTTTAAAAATCAAAAGCACACACTAAAAGTCCAAAGAATGCTTATAGCTAGACTCACATATTCAAATACAGACAAAAGTGAACACACTCAAATATGATTTTTATAACAAATTTCAGAAACAATGCAAAATTAAACCAAATTAGTGCAGCTGCTTATTCAATAGCAGTCTCATTTCTTACCAAACTGTTTTCTGAATCTTAAAATTTCTTCAGTCTAGCATCACTACTGTCTCTATAAACATAAGACAGGACATAATGTGGCCTACACTTGGGAGCTCCACTTGACTGGCCAGGACTGGTATACTGACTGACCGACCAGTGACTGACCAGTTTCTACCATCCAAAATGTTTAACTCCTGAGTTTTGTTTGCCATTCCTTCACTATGGAAGACTTAATTTAAGTCTCTTTCTTTTGAGCCAAGGCATAGATAAATTTCATTCCCAAAGCTTCTGCTTAGAAGTACAGTACAAATTAGACAGCAGATTAAGAAAAAAATGCAAGGATGTATCCACACACAGAAAAAGTTCTACTTTCTTAGAAAAAGAGCAAAAAGAATACAGGACACTACAATTGTCAAAAAACAAATGTCTGATGCATGAATGCACAACCTGCCACTGGGAAGATTTACTTCTCCATTTAAAAATCACACAGTGTTGACTTGATTGTAACTAGCAAACATCTGGACATATTCTGAACACATCTGAGGTAACGTCCAAGTCCTAGATGTTTCTAGCTCTACAGAGTTTTCAGCAGAGACACATTCATGGCCACAAGCCTTTTCAAGTACTAGATGCCAGTTACGTGATCAAACATTAAGTCAGGACTAGCAGGAAGAGAGGTTGGTCGCACTTGCCTACATTTATCCATATTCCGCCAGGCTTTAGTATTTTCCATATAGTATCAATGTAATCAATAACATTATGTGCTGTATCTATGAAAAAGCAAGTCGCTATGCAGTCCCATGTATCTGCATAAAAAAAGCAAAGTATAGAGATTAGCTTCCATGTCTCTACCCCTGTAAAAGTTCATAATTTAACCCAGTATTTGTTTATATACTCATCATTACCTTCAACTAACAACAGTTGAAGGCTCAATTTCATTTACAAGTAAATAAAGTATTTTGGTTTATGTTAACAACAGTTAAGTTTGGGTTTGTGTGACCTGTATTTAGCTCTGTGTGTATATATACACACATGCACACTCTAAAATATTACACATTTATCATTTATGCATTTTATAAAATTATTCATGTGCAATATGAGGTACAATATTTGCATTTTATGGTATATAATATAAATATAACACATTTTATATAAATGAAGACAAGTGTGCTGTTACTCACCTGTCCTATGAACTTCATTATCACAACTCTTAAAAATACAACTGCAAAAATATAGTGATTTTGAGCCTCTCTGGTTAATACCTAGAGCAATACAAGTCTGCACACTAAAGTGTACTTTCACAAATCACATAGCTTTAAAATATTTTATTCAGTATCTGAGTATTTCTCCAGCTGTTTACTACTTTATTTAACAAACAGGATCTTTTGAAGTTTACCTTTTAAGCATAAATGTCCCTGTTTTTCTCTAAACTTGTACCCTTGAAATGGAAAAAGTTTGAAGTTGTGTAAATAAAATTAAAACTCTCAATTTATGCCAGTATCAAAGGTTCTAATGCAAGACAGAACCTTCAGAAAATTAACTAACTATTAAGGAAGGCTCCTGCAAGAAAGTTTCTTGAAGTCCAGCTGCACAATAAGGGGCAGATCAGTAACTATATAATCCTGGTGAACAATGCCTATGGGTCTAATAGGGACAGAAGGGTGGAAACAGAAAATACATGTATCCGGTGGTAATCCAATACTGTGTAAGGAAAAAACAGTCACTTCTAAAAAGGCATATATTACAATTTTAGAATACTATAAAAGAACTGGGTAAGTGCTACCCTTGATCAAATTCCAAATATGTAATTAGTAGAGTAGGCACTAAATAAGATAGTCTTCTACAGGTTAATTCAACATTAGGTTAGTCATAAAACATTACTTCATAGCTGCAATGAGGACAGCACAACTAATCTGATATCACAAGAAAAAATACCGTTATTTTAACTGACAGAAGTCTCAATCTTTGATAAATATTATGTCCATAATATGCTTCTAAAATATTTACTATTGATAGTCACTAAGTATGTATTTTTTCTATTTGTAATTTGCTACTACTGAAACAGTTTGCTTTGTTTTTACAACAGGAAATAAAGCATCACAAAAATACTCATATTTCTATTTTTTTGTACTAAAGAAGAGAAGCAACTGGTTACATTGTTCCCTTTGTAACTGTATTGGGTTTGTGTGGCAAGGTTTTGGTAGCAGGGGGTATTACAGGGGTAGATTCTGTGAGAAGCTGCTAGAAGCTTCCCCCAAGTCTGACAGAGGCAATGCCAGATGGCTCTAAGACAGACCTGCCACTGGCCAAGGCTGAGCCTATCAGCAACAGTGGTAGGACCTCTGTGTTAACATATTTAAGAAGAGAAAAAAAGTTGTGGCAGGCACAGAAACAGCAGTCCTCCACAAACTGCTCCAATGTGGGCCCTTCCCATGGGCTGCAGTTCTTCACAAACTGCTCCCATGCTGGAGCCAGGGAAGAGTGCAATGAGTCCTGCCCCTGAGGAGGATGAGGCAGCAGAAATACCGTGTGATGAACTGACCATAAAGCCCATTCCCCGTCCCCCTGCTCCGCTGGGGTGAGGGTAGGTAGAGAATCTGGGAGTGAAGCTGTGCCTGGGAAGAAGGGAGGGGTGGAGGGAAGGTGTTTCGAGATTTGGTTTTATTTCTCATTATCCTACTCTGGCTGACTGGCAATAAATTAAGTTAATTTTCCCCAAGTTGAGTCTGGTTTGCCCATGACAGTAACTGGTTGAGTGATCTCTCCCTGTCCTTATCTTGACCAATGAGCTTTTTGTTTTATTTTCTCTCTCCTGTCCAGCTGAGGTGGGGAGTGATGGAGCAGCTTTGGTGGGCACCTGGCATCCAGCCAGGGTCAACCCACCACAGTAACATCACTTTTCTAACTCAAGTAAACCTCTCCATGATACTACTATGCTGTCTTACTGTAAAAGAAGCTACTGCAACAAAGATAAAAGCTGATTTGTAGTAAGAAAATCTTACTACAGGTTCTACTTTTTGCTTAATGCTTGTAGATACACTTCCCTTCTATTTGTAAACATTAACCATCCCATAACAAATACTCTGACAATACAGTTACATGCATAGCCTAGAAGTTTGCATTTACTCACTGCACTCAGAATAAATTTCTTGAAAATCCCCTGCTGTCATAGAGAAGTTTGAACCAGAAGGAAGACTGTGAGGATCAACATCAGGGAAATAAATTGGACGTATCTGATCAGCAGATCTTCTGTTATTGCTAAACTGATGAATCCAGGGGTAAAGCTTGCATGAGTTAATTTCAGAACATCTGCAAAATACAGAAATCAGCACAATTCAGTTTCAACTAATTGCTTATCTATTACCTATAAATGTAGGAGTCAAAGACTTTCACCAAGGTGTATTGTTTTGTTGATAAATTTCTCGCAAAAGCTGCATGTTTTGTAAGGATGTTTATCTAGTTCATAATGCTTTGAACTGCCCACCAATTTATGAACTGATCAAAAAACCAATTCTACTGACACACAAATTACCACCACAAAATAAATGCCTTTGTCAATTCTAAAATTTTCTTTTGCCACTTTTTTACCATTTTCCCTGACTTATTTCTCCACTGAAAAGAAAATGCACAAGATTCTTCAATAAGATTAATCAAATTTATGATTTAGTATATTCAGTAAAGCTAAGCCTTTCTGAATGATTTTTTTTCTATTAAAAAAAGAAAATTAGTAACATTAGTTACATTAATTTTATTGGGAACATTTGTTCTCATTCTAGACTATTCTGCCTTTTCTGAAACATAATTGTAGGGTGTTTGAAGCACAGCAGAACAAAAGCATTTTTCAGATGCTAACTGAAAGGATGCTTTTAAATTTCAATACGTAAATTCCATTTTGCAAAGCATAAGTTTTGCACTGGATGTCATTTTAAGTTAGTGACATCTGGAGTGCTGCAATTATGCTAAGTAAACAGCTCTTTGTAAAATAAAATTTGTGGGTTGACATGACCAACTAACTCTTACTTTAAAAAGTGATAAAATACAGCATTAGAGCATAAAAACCAGCTTTTTCCCACAGTTTTTAATTAAAAAATTAAGCCATTTTCTTTCAGAGACAACAAGGACACATCCATCCCATAAACATATATCACCAAACCCTTCAAAAAGTGCAAGCAATCTACCAGGTTACAGAATGTGCGGTCTTTTGGCTGGTGGATAGAAAACATCTGTGGTCAAGTATTTGAAATAACATTTTTTACTTTCTTCACATCATACTTATATTTCATGTTATCACTAAAAAAATACAAAAACAACCTGTATTTGAGCAGCAGTATGCCATGCTCATTAACTGTCTCTATACAGAATCAGATACATGCTGTCAATTAAAGGAAAAAAAGCAGGGAAAAAAAAACTTGTAACATGGGCAACATTTTCAAGAAAGGCATTTTTATTCTGGTTAAAAACCAAAACAAACAACCCCCTCACCTCCAAAAAACCCAAACAAACAACACCCCCCCCCCAACAACAACAAAAACCCACCCAAAAAAACCCACATTGGCCAACAAAAGTTGTGTGCTAACTATTCTAGCATTCTCCTTATGTTCCCAGTCAATCTATATTATCCTTAGAACATTTTTCTTTAACAATGAAAATTTACCCAAAGGCAAGGTAAAGAAAGAGATCCAAGCAGATTAGAAAGGAAGGGTTTTTTCTGAGCTATAAGGGAACACACACATTCCTTATTATTTTTTTCTCCGGACAAAGTATATTCATGTAGACTTTCGAGCAGTCCCCAAAAGAATTCCAAATTCAATATAAAAGACCAACCCCTCTCCATATTCAAGCTCTAACACCTCGCTTTCCAGCTTCAGTAATTTGTACTTCAAAACTAAGTACTGCAGCCCTTCACAATTCCATCCTTCCAACAAAAGATGTATGATGTAAGTTGTGTTGTAAAAATCTATCATCTTCAACCAGCTATGACACACACACTTCACTATTTTCCATAGGGGCAGGGCATTTACTGTTCAGCATTCAGTTGAAAAGATGGGTAGGTCAAATGCTACCTCTGATCATAGATTTAAAGAAAAAATTCCTATTTTCATCCTAAGGCGTTCATGGACATGCAACAAATACAGTTAAGCAGCCTTCTCAAGTGCCAAGATTTACCTGAAATTACATTCTCCCCAGAAAGTAAGTATTAGCCAATTATTAGCATGAATTCTACTGGTCTTAATTAAAGCTTTTTTTAAACTAACCCTACTCTGGCTTGGCTACAAAGTCATATTCTATTACTTAAACCAAACTTTCTCAAATATTAGTAGGTTGCTACTGAAGAGCTGTTGGACCAAGGCTACTGACCATTTGCTCTGAATCTCCAGCTGCAGAAAACAAGTCAGCAACCACCTGCTCCAGTCTCCTCGACCCAGATACCACCCTAGTGTTGTTTCCCCTCCTGTCAGATGTCAAAGGGAAGTAACATGTGACCTGTGGCTCTAGACTGCCTGAAAATTTTGGTCTCTCTTCCAGAGCCAGGACAACAGATTATGCTTTTCATTTTTTTCTCTTCCCAAACATGTAAGAAATGAAGTGTTTCTCTACATCACCAATGATCACCTCTGCCATCTGTCATTATATCCAGAACTCATGTAAACACTAGAAAAATCCAGTAGCAATAAGAACCCTACCCATACAAGAAAAAGCACAATTTCCCACATAAGGACTGCAGCAGCCTTGGAGCCATTGTAGCTTAACTACTCCAAGGTCACTTTGTTTTCAAATTAAAGCTTCCTCAATGGAGTAATGCGCTCTAATTTCAAATACTTACAGTGACCACAGTTATGCCTTGACGCACTCTCTACATACCATGCTATGTAACTTTATCCACAGTAACAAAAGTTCACAATTTAAGAGAATTATACCACTTCGTATACAGAAGACTTAAGTCACTGTACCACATCTAGGAGCCCACTGCAGTAGTTGGCTGGACACTCAAGACAGTACTTTGTCTTCCTAAAAATAAACCAAGGTCAGAGAAAGAAGGTATATCCAAACTATAAGAATGTTAGCAAAATCCTCATGGTTTTATCAACTGAAAACAAAAATTAATTAAATTAAGACTGTAGTTAAAAACTAATTTGCAAAATCCTTCTTTCTTACCACTCTTCCTGAACTGGTATCTTCAGCTCAGACTGATCATTGCTGTTTCTTCCAGTTCCAGGAAGGCAAGCATCCATTTCAGAAAGCAAACTGGAAACAGCCACTTAAGACTAAAAAGAAAGACCCAGAAGTCCCTAACACCTTCTTAATAGAACATTCCAAGCCCACAGTTAGATCTGGCAGAAAGGAATGCTTGGACTTCAGCTGAATTGACTGAAATTCAGAGTGAGGTTAGCAGTATTCTCTTCCACGCTAACAAGAAAACTTGTAACTGACAACTTGCCCAGCAAAGATTAAGATTACAGCAGCTCAGCAACGCTCAGTTTTGTTGGCTAAAATCTAATACAGTTAGCAAACCTCAGGCACATATGCCTCTTTGCTAAATATCTTATATAAACAGGAAACACCACATGAGCATTAGATGCTAAGAATGATTACTATAATAAGCTACGCATGGATCTTCAGGAGAATTCAACATATAAGCCAAAGTCATTATTTAAGGAAGACAAAACACATCATCAGAGGTAGCTAGAGGTGAAGTTAACTTTCAGGTTTGAACCACTATGACAGCTGGTCAGTGCTTCCGAAGATGGGAAATGAATAGTTTCATGTTGCTTTAAATAATTTCAGAAGTTCCAAAGAGTGTAAAAACCAGCAGGGCTCTATAGCTAAGGACAAGATGAATGTGATGTCCTTTCAGTAGCTGCAAGTTTCAGATCAGCTCAACTGTAATATGCAATTTCATCACCAGATGAGTCATTTATCCTGGTTTCAGCTGGGGAAGAGTTACTTTTCCTTCTAGTAGCCGACTGTCGTGGTTTCAGCCCAGCTGGAAACAAAGGCCCACGCAGCCGCTCACTCACTCCCCCCCCCAAAACACCCCTCCGGTGGGATGGGAAGGAGAATCAGAAAAAGAAAAAAAACCTGGAACCTTGAGGGTTGAGATAAGGACAATTCACTGGGGCAACACAAAAAGAGAAGTTAGAACAGCAACGATACAAATAAGAGAATACACAAAATGAATGATGCACAGTGCAACCGCTCACCACCCAGAATCCGGTGCTCCGCCACTTCCCCATCGAAAGCCGAGAGACGCCCCCCCCCAGCCTGCTCCCTATATATATACTGGGCATGGTGTCACATGGTATGAATAGCTCCTTGGCTAGTTCAGGTCAGCTGTCCCGGCTGTGCCCCCTCCCAGGTTCCTGTGAAAATTAACTCTAACCCAGCTGAACCCAGGACACTGGTATAGTGTTATGGTTTGGGTTCAGTATGAAAAGAATGTTGATAACACTCTGATGTTTTCAGTTGTTGCTAAGGAGCATTTAGACTAAGTGAAGGATTTTTCAGCCTCTCGTGCCCAGCGAGCAAGAAGGCTGGAGGGGCCCAAGAAGTTGGGAGGGGACAGAGCCAGGATAGGTGACCCAAACTGGACAAAGGGATATTCCATACCATGTGACATCATGTCTAGTGCATAAACTGGGGGTAGTTGGCCTGGGGGAAATCACAGCTTGGGAACAAACTGGGCATCAGTCAGCAAGTGGTGAGCAACTGCATTGAGCACCACCTGTTTTGTATATTCCAATCTTTTTTATCATTGTCATTTCATTATTGTTATTAGTTTTTTTCCTTTGTTCTGTTAAACTGTTCTTACCTCAATCCATGAGTTTTACTTCCCATCCACCCCCCTCGATTCCCTCCCCCATCCCACTGGGTGGGGGGTGAGTAAGTGAGTGGCTGCATTGTGCTTAGTTACCAGCTGGGGTTAAACCATGGCTGTCATTTAAGAATAATGTAAGAAAAAGAACAAATAAACCTCCAGCAAGTATCTGTTTTCATCACATTGACCAATACTGCTTCAAGCAGACATGCAGCAGCTGTAATAAACAGTGCTTCCCCTTGTTTTTGAACAATAAACTATACCAGATTTAAGATCATCACAGTCTGCTGCGGACAATCAGTCTACAAACAGGGCTCCAAAACATCATAATAATATCAAATACAAGCCAACAGTATAGGTGTTTTCAGTGAAGATGTATCATTTCAGACTGAAGAATGAACTGGCAAATTCTGTCTTTCAGAACTTGGTACCAACTCCCTCAAAAAACAAAACACAGTCTCAGACCTCTTTCATACTTGCCCACTTGTAGTCTTCCCACCCTCTTTCTGAAAATGAATAATTGTTTTTGCTGCCTTCTATCCTCTCTAACAAGTTCATTATAAAACCAATAATTTCCAATTTAGGTGGCAGAATACCAAATACAGAAATGTAAGTTGAACCTATAAAGCGAAATTTACTATCTTCAAAATTTAATACTTCAGCATTAATTGTAGAAATATTAACTCCATTATTTTAGCCATTTGCTTAAGAAGTGGTTCAGCATGCTTCAGTGGTTTGTTTTTCATGTCAAAACAGTGCCTAAAATTTTAGTATGGAATATATCACTTTCTTAAACAAGATTCCTCTGTTACTAATCACCAACACTACGTACCATGCATATATTAACTAGTCCATATTTGACACCAGTGAGATAGGTGTGCATTTTACAGAAACAGATGTGAAATAAACCATAAAACCTATTCAGATTATGCAGAAAATCTGTGGTACAATCTAGAAATTTTAAGCCTCATAACTTAAAAGCCATGCTTCCTGCTATAATTTTAATGACTTGGATAACAATGGTTTCCTCCCTCATTTATCCCACTGATTTTTTTTTTCATTAAAACATTTTACAAGTGCTTATGTGTGTCCTGTGTTAGGACTTAAAAATCTGTTCTTGTTTTATTTATTCAGGTTTTTCTCATTCATAAAATTTTGCCTCCCTAGGTTTCAATCAGCAAGTAAAACATAAGCTATGTACCTGTTGAGTACAAAGTTAGAAGAAAAGAGCATAAAGAGGCTCCATTCATTTCCTTGGCAAGCATAACCGAGCATAGCTATTTCCCACGCCAATCTACCTAGCCCAGCACCAGGTACCAGGATATTAACTTTGGAGAAATCCCTGCAACAGAACAAAAATAATAGTTAAGTCTTTATCTGATACCTCTTAACAAAACTTACAGAGGTTCAGTCAAACATTCCCCCCCCCCATACTTAGATATTATAATGTATTTCCTGTATGACTTTGTTTTAAATGCAAACTGAATTAGTTCTGATCAGATAGGTTAACTGTGCAGCCAGAACAATTCACAGAAATGACCCAAAATATACACAACCCTCATTCAGAATACAGAGCACAATTACAAAACAGTTATTTTACAGTTATCAAGCTAAAAATCTTTTAAGTGAATTGAAGAAAAAACATTATCATATAGCACCATTTATTTTTCTATGAGGTTCACTGAGTAGTAATTCTAGATTCTAGAAATCTTGGTTACAGCACATGAAAAATAAACAAGTACTTTGACATCAGAAACACAAACCAAACAAAATTTCCATAAGCTGATGAGCAATTCAAACTGTAAAAACCTTAAAAGTAGTTACCTTCTCAGCAACTGTGGGTTTTACATATGCTGCTCACTGATTTCACCTGAGCACATTAAGCGACATAAGATTTCCTAAATCAAAGTACACTGCAGCTCTCTAACCCTGCAATTCCCATAACTAAGCATCAAGTTGAAGACAACCAGAAGATGTCTAGCAGTGTCTGTTTATTGAGATACCTAGAAAAACCTCTCCCATCTTCCAAGTTCAGCAACTAACAGAGAAGAACTAAGAATCTCGAAACTCTCTCCTCCTTCAGGCAGAAAAGGCAATATATTCTAACCATTAAGACTTCCATCACAATGCAACCAAACCTTCACTCATAGACCAAAACAGACCCCCAACAAACTGAAAATATACATAATCTAAAAAGAAACAATTTTTCAGTTTCCAGTCATGAACAACACTTCATTTCATATACTGAAAAAAACCAGCGTGAACACTCAAGGCTACCCTCCCTTTTGCATGTAACCTTCAAAGACAAAACATACATCTATTAATTTATATGCAACTAAATGAAGGAAGCCACAATCAGTACTTCCAAACATATGATAAAAGAAAGCAAAACACAAAGCCTGTGACTACATAAAAATTCAGGATGCCAAAAAGGATTCAGAAGAATTAGCATGCTGCATAAGGATGAGTGAAGGAGTTATGTAAATTCTGAAAAGTAGCACATTTCTGAAGACTGTTACCCAAAACCAAAAGAAAGCATTATTCTTTTCTGAAAGCCACACAGACTAGCAAAGCATTTTTAACAGTGCCTTTTGGTTTGTGGCTTAATCATCTAATTAATGAAACATCCCAAATGGAAAATCAAGGTTCTTCTCATTCCTGATTTTCATTTCGATTCCATTATACTTTCAGATTCTTTGTTTTATTATTATCATTATATTGATTGGCCCGCATCCTCTCCCCACAGCTGCTGGGTTGATAGGCCAATGTTTTTATGATATTATTATATTGATTATATTGAACATTATAATATCGATTAACAAGCAGGAAACCAAGACTTCACTATTACATAAGAGCATTCCTGTGAAGCAGTGGTTCTTTTTACCTCTTCTACAAGAAAAGCCAACAGAAAGCTAGCCAGGAAACCCTACTGAAAAAGAAAGATTTATTCAGGGGAAAAATACTTGCTCAATATGAAAGTTTTAAAAATAGGGAACCAGAAGGAAGAAGAAGAAAATCCATTTTCTGAGAGAAGCTAGAAAAACCTCAATCTTACAGCTTTTTCTGTTTGTAGTGGTACATTGTTATTCCAAATGTACTTCTAACCTAATCTATTCCTTCATTTCCTTACAATTTAACTTTATTTATAAAATATTTAGGCTAGCTCTACACAGGTTTTTACACCCCCATGTAGACACTTCTACAATGAAGGGGTTGAAAAAGACTTATGCCACTTCAAGATTATCACACATTGATTAGAAAAGACACTTTTCTTAAAACAACCTAATAACTAACAGCTATGCAGGGCACCTTTATTCATCCCAAGACAACATAAAGCCTCTAACAATCAAGTAAGTCGACTTCAAATTGCCTGTAATTCTCTTCCACCTTTTTAATTCACAATATAAAGCTTTTCTATCTCTCAACTAATCTTCCCAATTCTCTCTTAGAAAATAGTTGATTTTAACTGCACCTTCCTTTGCACCTTTATTAAGGGATTTAAGTCTGCCTGGAAACGTGTTAGCAATTTAACTTACAGATATCCTTTTCATAAGAGTTGTTAGGGTCTGGTGCTGGCCACCAACTTCATTTCAGCATAGAGAGAACAGCTAATAGGATACAATATAATCAAATCTGAGTCCACTAACATTGACACTAACCTTCCAAAATGGCTCAAGAGTATTTTTTTTAATCTATAATCCCAGAAATTAGATACGTGGCAAACTAACTGCATAACAAGTGGTGACTGTTGATAGTGTTCTGCTAGCAAAAAAAAAAAAAAGTGCTCAAACACCTTTTGCTTTTCAAGACTTAAAAGGAATTTAGTGACAGTTTATGAATTTCAAAAAAATTAAAGTACAAAACAGTGGCAGTGGGAGCATGCTGATGCACTGCATTATGCTAACTTTTGAATCACTAGAACATCTAAGAATTTTTAATTGCACAGAAACTGCTTTTTTAATGGCTACAATCATAAGATAATTTAGGGGGCTAGAAAAACCTGCTTTCCTTTAGTGGATATGTAATTGCTGAAGTAGGAAAAGACAATTAAAAAAAAAATCCAAAACTGTGATAACTGATAATAGCCAAAGGTTACTCACAGGTAAACTAGTCTTGAACAAGCCAGTAACAGCAGGATTTCTATGACACAGATCTAGCACTGGCTAGGAACATGAAAAGGTATCCAACAAGTACCCATTAAAAACCTGTGGGGCAATAGGGAAGAAACATTGGCCTAACAACCCAACAGCTGTGGGGAGAAAGGGCTGGCCAAGAAGACGGGAAGAGGGCTGCATGGTACTATTTGGCTCAACTACTGAAACTGCAGCACTCTCTTTTTAAAAAGACAGCGGAGAAGTATCAGAAACAACTAAAATCCATCATGCCATTATTGTACTGCATTTTGCAGTGTGATTTATGTTCAGTTTTTAGAAGTCTGATGCCATTCATGAAGATTGTAAGTCAGTGTCCTTTTTTAAAGGGAAAAAAATACATTATAAAAATAGAAACTTCTTACTTTACGCCTACTGTGCTTTAACGAAAAAATGATGGTGCTGAAGGGGTAAACTGAATTTCAGCAGAAGAAAAATTACTGTGTGTGATCAAACACAAACCTCATTTTCATAAACTAAACACTGCAATTCGATGTTATCTAATGATAAGAAGTGATAAGAAATATACAGCCCATAGACAGAAGATCAGTGGAAATATCAGCACAGAATCACACCATGGGGACACTCTTTCCTGATGTCTTATCTCTGTAATATTTGTAAATTTAGATAGCAAACAGATGCAATTCTCAGTATAGTATTTTTCATAATTTTACTGTAATCATATTTTGAGAGAGACAACTACTTACCAAATAAAATAACAAAGGTAGCTATAAAGCACAATCATTTGAAGGGCAATTCTTCTCCAAACTTAGCAGCTAAGGTTTACATACTTCCATGTAAAGACCTGCAAAGCCTTCAGGGGACTGCAGTAATACTGAATATACAGTTTGCTCTTAAAACCAATGTTTAAGGCAAAGTTTAGGCCAAGTACAACATTTGACAAGATTAAAAACCCTGCAAGGATAGATGTATTTTATATGAAGTTAAACAAAATTTGTATAAAGCAGAAATTTTATCATCACTATAAATGTGACTGAGCACATGCAAGAAGTATAGCCAAGCTCAGGCTTAGGACTAATAAACTATGTTTTTCAAATAGAAAGAAAACTAAGCACTTATTATTTCTTTTGGGCTGTCCTGCCAGCATCTTGGAAAATGCAATCAATCACTGGACAGCATGATGGATTCAAATTTCAAGTTACAGGTGGTTCCAGAAGCCAAGTTAATGAATGAAGGAAAACTTGGAGAAAAACTTAAGTTCTTGTTCTTGGCCATGGAATGATAATTAACTAAAAGGTTAACTGTTTCTTTGGTTCCTTTCGGACAAGAAGCTGATGATCTTTGCATCCTCTTACACAAGTAGGAAGGGCAACAGTAGAAGTACAAGAAAATGTACCTATGTTCTACTATTTTCTCCCACAGAAAGCAGTGATCATGGTTCATTCAGATCCAAGAAATCCAAGAAATTTAAAAGGCTTCATCAGAAAGTAGACAATATTATAGAGACCCTGTGAGATGAAACACAAGTAAATTCCAACATGAGTAACACAGGAAGTCTATCAGTTCTTCAGGAAGACCTTATCTCATGGGACTTCACTTAAAACTGCTTTGTTGATCCTACTAACAGATTCCGTGTTAAGGTGCTAAACAGAAAGAAGGAATTACTTCTGAAGAAGAATGGGAGGCAGAAAGAGCTTTTGCCATTTTATTTTATTTTTAGATGATGATCTTGTCAGAAAATCTGGACTGAAACACAAGATAACAGTAGCACCTACTCACAAGACTGTTCGGATTTACAGCTGCTTTCAGCCACTGCTTGTATCTCTCTCTTTTGCATCTCAGAAGAGCAAGCATTTAGAGCAGTTTTCCTGTTTTT
Source organism: Elanus axillaris (assembly GCA_026212715.1). Lineage (NCBI taxonomy): Eukaryota > Metazoa > Chordata > Aves > Accipitriformes > Accipitridae > Elanus > Elanus axillaris. The sequence goes on from JANZLQ010000079.1 coordinate 45,124,648, forward strand.
TGCAGACCCAACTGAACGAATACAGGCCAATTTTGCATAGAAGAGCAATAAAACCCGTGCATGTGTGGAGTGAAGCACACCTGAATAGTTTCAAAAATTTAAACTCCTTTTTCACATTATTCCAATGCATGGAATCAATTTTGTTAACAAATAATGTTAACTAGAAGCTGAATGTACAACTCCACTGAAGTCATTAAAAAGGTGACTTGTACTGACAGTTTTAAATTTAAAATATGGTTTTCTCCATCTTCTTCAATGCAAAATACATCTAGACAAAGCTGTTTTCATCACCCAGTGCCAACAATACACTTTTTCTCCAGCATTCATTTCATCATCTCAGGAGACTTCAGCACTCTGTGCTACAAAAGGGAACTCTAAAGAAATGCAGAGCTGCACTCTGAGGTTCCATCTACAGGTTGTTTTCCTCCATTAGCACCCACAGCCAGTCACCTCTGGAGGAAATGGACGTGTACCTGCTATATAAGACAGCCAGAATAACTTAACTATGGTTAGTTCGAGCCTTGTCCATCCCATCAAACTGAAACTGCTCCCCTCCAAACCTGTAAAAAAGGAACCAGATTGACCAGCCAGCTTGCCCTGACAAAGAAGTTACTTCTCGCACAAGGGTGAGGTGGCACTGCCAGTTAAGCCTGATAACGCACAAAGAGAACAGGCCCTTCTGAACATATCTGCTTCTCGCCTCAAAGAGATAAATTACACCTAAGTAGGAGAGCCTCTGGTCACTAGGAAAAAAGAGAGAGCTGATGATAATAACAATACGTGAGGTAAACAAAAGGTTTTACCTAAGTGCTAGGACAGCTCCATAATGATCATGCAATACTAAACTTTTAAACAGGTATGTATGTAATGCACATTTTATAAATAAAAAAAATTCTTTCATTTCACAAACTCAAACTTGTAGTAGTAATGTTCAATCTATACACTGATGTTTTGAGATTTCTGGAGTGACAAAAAACCCCAAACTGGTATTTCAGAGCCATTACAACAGGGACAGAAGCACTGTCACATTAATTGTGTTTGACAACAGAATTCCCGGTTAAAAAAGCACAAAGCTATCAACTTCAGATTCACTCAGTCTGTTACCACATGTTGCCTCCTAATACCAACTAGAAGTTTTGAAATAGACTTGATTGATGATAAATGTAAAAGTCAAGACTTTCCAGCTTCAGTCATGTATCTCTTGATGTAAGGTACCTCTCCCATAACCAAAACGCTTTAAAAGCTAGCATTCCAAGAAAAAGGTGAACTGCTACCTTGAAGATTAGAATGATTACTTTCAAAACTATGACTCTTTCTACAGATCTGCACATCAGAGGTACATCAGGTAATCTGTAGTATTTAATTCATTTTTATCTTATGTAGGACACTCTTAGCACTAAAAATGTTGCAGAAAGTTCACCTTCAGATAAAACATTTTTAGTGGTGCATCAACCTGGAGATAAGTTAGCCCGAGACAAAAGACAAAACCAATTATATTCACTCCCATGTTCTGCCACCACTAACAGTCTTTACTAATGAAAAGATGGCTAGTGGAAGATACTTTCAAATTGGTAGAGAAATGCATTATTAGCAATTACTGAGAAAGAAGAAAACCCACAGTACCACTAAGCTTTATCAAACTTAAGTTCTGACCTGTTACCTGTACTATGAGTACAAAGTTCACCGATTTTCCCATTATAAGAGTGTTAAGTTTAAACTGAAATGTACTTTATTATGACCAGGCTGACTAAATGGCAGAACCATTAACACATTCTTATAGCAGTAGTACCTTCTGAGACTCTACCAGTACACTCCTACTTAAAGTTACCTAAAACACCCCATCCATGACTATTTTGCTGGTGTTAACAATTCAAAGCAGTTACAAAGCTACCCTCACATATGCAGCAAGACTCTAAGACTTACCTTATAACACCTGTCTGAAACCAAGGCTAGAGTTAAGTATTTGCAGGGTGAATTCTTAGTGCAATAAAACTGTGCTAGAGGTTAAGAGTCTTCTTCCCTCCTTCCACTATGAAGGGCAATACTCATACCTGCTGCTGTCACAAGGGTCCTTCCCTTTATCTGCATGCAGCACATGCTCTCTCAGAATCTGCTAACCTGCACAATTTGCCTCACTGAGCACAACTGAGTTAACTTCACAACTTCCTGAGGTCTCTTACCTGAAAAGTTAACAGATCTCCCATTACACCTAGCTGCAGGAAAAAAAGAAAAAATTCCTGTTTACCTGGTATTTCTTTCTGAAGATTATGACTATGCTCTTTTCCAACACCTTGTATTAGAAACAAAAACTTTCTTGATTAAAAGATAAATTCTACTGCATTCAAAATAATTTCTGTATTTTTAAATCCAAACTTTTCATTACCTGACAAAAACTTGTTAGATTCATGCAACAGCATATGCCCACATAAAAGTAAGTCTTAAAACACTATTACCATCTTTCTTTTGGGAAGTTCTTTACAATTTCACTAATGATTGGCTGGTAGCAGGAATCTCTCTCAGGCTTTCCCTCTTCACTCCAGTCTCTCACAAATTGCTTCAAAGTGGATTTTAATTTATCCATGTCAAATGTTGAAGCTGGTGTAATCTTCCCTCTTCCCTGATTAAAGTGGGGGGAAAAAAAAAAGTTAGTGGAAAACATACCAAGTATTTTTTTTTTTCCTTTCAAGACTAAAAAGTAAATTATAAACAGACAAAAGACATGCTATAAGGGCTGTTGGGAGTTTTAGCTGACAAAGCACTCGTCTTTTGCTCCTGGGACCAGGGCTCAAATCCAACCTACAATCCCAAACAAATTGAGTTTACTGATCTCAGTTTAGCACCCAAAAGACCAGGCTCCACATCAGAAACAACCTATACACAGTAAGGCATAGCAGAGCACAACTGGTAATCTTTATTCAGGAAAGAACCAGGGCTTAGCTAGTGCAGGGCTTAGCTAGTGCACAGGCTGACCTGCTTATCCTGAGAAGGGGATTCCTTTAGGTACTGATGAGGCAACATTGAGAAGCTCACATTACAGCTGCCCATTACAGTATCTTGCCTGCAGATACCAAAAAAAGACTTCCGTTTCCATCTCTGCCAGTCTTTAAAGTCTGAGTGCAATTTCTTTTATAGATATGCCACACTCAAAGAGCAGGTAAGTAGTGAAAAAGTTTTTACAGATGAAAACATTAAAAATACTTGACCTATCTAAAATTGTAACTGATTTAGGATGCTATAACATGTAATAACCTACAGTAAGACAGACAATACCATTTATGCTCTACATAGTTAAGTGAAAAAGCAAGTTTAAAATGTAACCAGGGTAGAACTAGAACTCTGGAGTGAAAAACTCTTTTTTACAATAAGCGATTACTGTCATTTGCCAGATTCACAACTAGTTTTCATAAGTACAACTATAAGGACTAACAACAAATAGTTTTATTAAACATCAGCTCTACAAGATGTGAAAGACCAAGAGTGAGAAAATGTAAGCAAACAGGAAATAAGAGAAAATAAATAAGGCAAAAAGAAAGACAGTTAGAGGCTTAAAGGCATGAAAAACAAATGTAGAAAATCCGAAAGCATATAGAATTTAATTTTCAAGTATGAAAAATTCCATTTTAACATACATCTTCTCCATATTCTTTATTTTCAAACATATGAACGCAGTCATTCACAATGTTCTGTAGTATCTCTTGATTATGATCAATGCACTTCCGAATCTTGTCAAGGTGAGGAAGGAATTGAGGAAGAAGATTCTGTTGGTTAGGTGGAAGAGATTTAAACTGCCTCTCTGTTCTGTTCACTCGTTCATGCATATTTGTTCTAAAAAACAAAAAGTTTAAGGACTTTAGATATTTAGAAGCAGTACACACTCTAAATATAAGTAATTCACTGCAGGCTACTCTAATTACAATTACTCATTTCTTTAGACACAGAAAGCGATGAGACTGTGCAATTCCTTACCAGAAAAGAAATTTTCAGTATTATTTTTTTTAGGCAAAGTGTTTGTTTTAAGCTTTAGTTCTACATTACTGCTCAACACGCTGCAGTTTAAGAGGACCATGGTTTTCTTCTTGCAGTTTTATCATCAGCCACTCATTTCCAGCACAGGTAATGTCTATCTTAATACATCTATCTACAAAATTTAATGAACAACCAGCTCTCAGACCCATCAAAACCAGCCAGTTTATTTCACAAATGCAATTTAAATTTAATGCATAGCTGAATGATATGCTAAACTTTAGCTAGAGAAATAATGGGACATGGAGTGAGAACAGAGATCCTCAGATCAATTGCTTCTAAAAGAACTGCAGAAGTCACAGCTGAACCATACCGAAGTTCTGGCAGCCACATTAACACACTAAGCTACCTTTTTATTTCCCCAGCATATTCCCCTCAAGTGTGAGTACTGTGAATTTGATCACATACCTGATCCAGGCTAAAAAATAACTCTTCCCTGAAATAAAAGCTCCATAAAAAAGGTAGATCTACTGCCACAAGAAAGAGGTCTGGATTTTTTCTTTCCTCTTCCTTCTCACCCAGAACAGTTCTGCTCTCCACCTTGTTCTAGCACTCACCAGGCCTGGAACAAAGCTCATTTAAGTTGCTAACCCTGAAGACACCTGTATAGATTTTTCCTGGATTTGATTTCTGTCAGTTTAACAAGTCCGGTTGGCTGAGCACAGTCCTAAGGACTTGTTGTGGCTTTGTGTGACACGGGTTTTTGGCGGCAGGGCAGGGGGCCACAGGCATGGCTCCTGTGAGAAGCTGCTAGAAGCTCCCCTGGCTCCAAGTCAGACCCGCTGCTGGCCAAGGCTGAGCCCATCAGTGACGATGGTAGAACCTCTGGGAGAACAGATTTAAGAAGGGGAACCTGCAGTGGGGAGGAGATGGGAATGTGAGAGGAACCCCTCTGCAGACACCCAGGTCAGTGAGGAAGGAGGGGAGGAGGAGCAGGGGAGGAGGGGATGCCCCTGCAGGCTGTGGGGAGACGTCAGGCTGTCCCCCCCTAGCCCAGGGAGGAGAGCAGAAGCCCCTGAAAATGGCCGTGACTCTGTGGGAAAGCCCACGCTGGAGCAGTCTGTGGCTGAACATCAGCCCAGGGAAAGGACACACACCAGGGAAGTTTGTAAAGAACTGCAGCCAGTAGAAAGGACTCATGTTGGAGAAGCTGAAGGAGAACTGTCTCCGTGGGAGGGACCCCACACAGAAGCAGGGGAAGAGTGAGGATCCCTCCCCCTGAGGCGGAAGTCGCAGCAGAGACAAGGTGTGATGAACTGACCCCAAACCCCATTCCCCATCCCCCTGCACTGCTGGGGGGAGGAGGGAGAGGGAACCAGGAATGGAGCTGAGCTGGGAAGGAGGGAGGGGTGGGGGGGAAG
>JANZLQ010000079.1:45139138-45152429 GCA_026212715.1 Elanus axillaris
CATCTGGAATATCTCTGGCCGCTACACCCTGCTGAACAGATAACTGTGGCAACTCCCTGCCAAGCAATAAATTGCAGTAATCGAAAAACCCAGATAAGGACATGTGTAGTGTTTACTCTACAAGGTTGTAACTCACAACGCAGAAGAAGACTGTGATCTTCATCCCTCCAACCACTAAGAGGGTCCGAGACGAAACCCCAGCAACAGTACGCGCAACCGCAGAACATACCCGGATATGCTGCGTACACCCGAGACAACCAGGCTATAAAAAAGTGACTCTAGCAGGGGTAAAGCGCACGCTGTTGGGAGAGCAATGACTCCCCGTCCGCCCAGCATGCTGCTTTGCTTGCTCAACTGCTTGCTTAATTAATAAAATTTGGAAGTTACCCATATTGGCCTTGGGTTTTTCTTATCCCTAGTATAACAGAAACACTCTCACTTTACTCAATGTTTTCCAGTTTATTCTGGCACTGCTCTTGCTCTCTTGCAACTATGTTAACTGACTGGACAATTTTGACTACAAAGGTGTTCAGTGGCAGTGCCAGAGAAAGCACAGGCAAAGTTGCATAGACAAGAGTCATTGTTTGCAAGGGCAAATTAAACAGTTTCGTAAAGTAGGAAACACTATGTATGTGACAGAACCAACATCCAAATCAATGATACAAAGTGTAAACAGTTAGAAATTCAGCTTTTAGACTTAAATTTGAAGGTTAGAGCGGGAGCAATAGTTCTGTGAGATGAAAAGTTTGTTCCTACTACATCAGCGTTTATGACTACTACACTGTCATGTTTTTTCCCTTATTTTGATATCATGAACAAATCACTCACTGTACTTGCATTTCTGTGCTTCTTATATATTAGCCATTAGCCTTCTATAGAACATCACCACTTCTATCGCCACCGTGTTTCTAAACATATGCAAGACACTTTGCAAAGCTTTCTTTCAGCTGTGACAGCCTGAAGTTGCAACCAGCAGAGGGTGATGCCACTTGAAGAAAAACTTCCTTTCTTCACAAAAGAACCACAGGGTCCTGTCCTGCAGCTCTTCCCAACCACTTTACAACTAGCAGAGCCCTGGCAGTCAAAAGGCACCTGCCAGGGGCAAACTAGATTTTTCCTGTCAGGGGCTGTACCACCTTCAAAGCAAAAGTATTCTGCCAGCAGGTGTTCTGCAAGCTTTTGTAATGGCATCTGAAATATTTTATCTCCCAAAGAGACACAGAAATGTTCATTGCCTTTTCCCAATAAGGTGAGTTGCTGTGGCAACTGGTGAGAGGACACACAAATTTAGGCACCACAGGTGAGCCTGGCCAATTTCTACAGTCCATCTATGGTATAGCTCTGCCTACTTCTTTTACTATTTATGGGCGTGGTGGTAATTCATCGTCCCAATCCCTTTTGAACTTGGTGGTACTGTCTGCCCCCTAGGTCATTAAATCTTAGAAGTTCACTGCCTGCTATGTGAAATACCACCTTAATATAATTAGTCAATCTGTTTCAAGTGAAAGAGGAGTGCCCCCTAAACTAGTATTTGTACAATTTGGTGAATACTAGTTCTGCATTCACTTGACTCACAGCTTTCAAGATCTTGTAAACCTTGAATTTTTCCCGTCAGTCTTCTCCTCTCCAGAATGAAGGGTCCCAGCATTTTTAGTCTCTCTTCAGAAAGTGGCTGCTCCGGGTCTCCGTCTCTCAATCGCGGCACTGCCCAATACAGTAAATGTGGGTCTACCAGTTTTACACAGGAGCAAAGTAGCACCACCTGTTTTGTTTGCAATAGCCTTAGATGCCTACCTAATATTTTGAAGCAGCTCTGCACTGTGGTGATGGTTTCAGAAGAACTGTCGGAGATTTCTGGCCTGAGCTGTAACTACAAGTTCAGTACCATGTATATTCAGATTTACAGCACAAATGCTTAAATCTGAACTGGAGCTCATCTACCCCTTTTGCCCATGGAAGGATCTCACAAAACTGAGCTCCTTGCCACTGGACCAGTGTTGGACTACTTGAGGAAACTCTGTATGATCTGCAAACCTGGGTGATTTAATTGTTCATTCCTTCCTCTGAATCACCACTAAACTTGCTGAATAAAATCACTCACTGACTGCCAATACTGAAAGTCTTCTTCCTCCTGAGAGGAGCCCATTAAGTCTTAACCCTTCACTGCCTATCCTTCTCAACTCATAAAAGGATCCCTTATGTTCCTCTAGAACCAAAATGTACTCACACATTTCTCCATGTATGAAAATACTTCATAAGTTTATCAAAGGGGCACCATAAGCCTACAAGTTCCATGCAGGGGTGGGAAAAGCAACAACAAAAAATTTCTTCCCTTCACCATTGTATTGATCTTACATGGCAAGGTTTTGGTAGCAGGGAGCTTACAGGGCTGGCTTCTGTGAAAAGCTGCCAGAAGCTTCCCCCATGTCCAATAGAGCCAATGCCAGCCAGCTCCAAGATGGACCCATTGCTGGCCAAGGCCGAGCCCATCAGTGATGGTGGTAGCACCTCTGTGATAATGTATTTAAGAAGGGGAAAAAACTGCAACAGCAGCTGGGAGAAAGGAGTGAGAAGATGTGAGAGAAATAGCTCTACAGACACCAAGGTCAGTGAAGAAGAGGGGGAGGAGATGTTCCAAGCGCTGGAGCAGAGATTCCCCTGCACCCCATAGTGAAGACCATGGTGTTACGAGCAAAAAGCAGGTGCAGATCCCTCAGGGACAAGGCACAACACTCGACAAGTGAAAGCTTTGGTGATATAGAAAACATAGCGTTAGCACAGTGGGAGGCCCAGGACACTGATGCTAATCAAATGGGGACCTGACACAGTGGAGCCCTGCTTGGGAGTGAAGCTCAAGGGAAAGCACTGCAGGGGTTGATGATAAAACTTACACTGTTTAGTATGTCATGCATATGCACTGTCCTGTTTTGCTCATGAGCATACTTGCTGATGAAATTGCAGGTACTATTGTCTGAATTCTGAGATCCACATCTGGCCATCATGTTGGTGCCTGTGCAGGGGTATATGCAGATGGGGGAAAGCAAACTAACCCAGCTTAGCGTAACAAAGAGGTAAGACATGCTTGGGACTCTACGTACTTGGACTATTTGGATGGGGGAAGGAAACTGTCCTGGGTTACCATAACAAAGTCTTCTCGCCCCCTACATATGGTGAGGCAGGTTGCCCCCCTGCCCATGGAGGTTCACAGTGGAGCAGATATCCACCCTGCAGTCTGTGAAGGATGCCAAGCCAGAGCAGGTGGATGAAGGGAATGGGGAGATAGAGGAAGGGAGGAGAGTGAGGAGTAAGAAGCAGCAGAGACATGTGATGAACTAACCACAACCCCCCCATTCCCCATGCCCCTGTGCTGCTCAGGGGAAGGAGGCAGAGAAAATAGGGAGTGAAGTTGTGTGCAGGAAGAAGTGGTGTGTGGTGTGAAGGTGTCGAAGATTTGTATTTCTTACTATCCTGCTCTGATTTGATTGGCAACAAATTAATTTCCCCAAGCCAAGTCTGTTTTGCCTGTGACAGTAATTGCTGAGTGATCTCCCTGTCCTTATCTTAACCCATAAGCCTTTAATCTTGTTTTTTTCCCCACCCTGTCCAGTTGAGGAGGGGGAGTGATAAAGTGGCTTGGCGGGCACCTGGTGGCTAGCCAAGGTCAACACACCACAACCATTCAAGCATGAGCTACTCTTTCACAGGTGCACCCCTTCCAAAGGGAAATAAAAACAGAAATACAGTTTGAAGTCAGACAGTCCATCAGTGCATTCAAACAAGTGCAACTTGAATTATTTTTCCGGCAGAACAATAATACAAAATAGTGTCTGGAAGCACTCTGTCTTAAACACAGCTTTACATAGCTGTAATCTGTTTAAGACCTTTTTCTTATATACAGGTTTAGGACTCTTGACACTGTTAACAATAAAGCATTACATTTCCATCACTGTGATCAGTTCAGCTGACACATAGTAAGTAATATAGTCCATCCTTTGCTCTTTATGTCTGTAGCTTGATTTTTATTCTGGCTGATAAAAATCTTAAGTTATTGTATAGAAAACATAGAGTTAATACATATTCAGCAACCAAATATGGTTCAACTTTCCAGTTTCCTAGTTTAAACATAAACTTTTAAACATTTGTACATAAATCCTAAAACAAAGCTTTAACATACATTTAGCATACTTTCTGAACACTTTCATTACTACAATTTCAGCCCAAGCTATGAATGTTAATAAGAATGATTTCTTCCTTCCTCCTCCCTGAAGCATGCATTGTCTAGTAGTCTGTGTCATCCCAATCCTCGATCTCTGCACAATACGTGTACTTAATCTTGTTAGCGATGCATCTGCATTCTTTCTAACAGCTTATTCTCCCATCTTTTTCCAACAACCTGACTTCTCTTCAGGTTTGGATTTTTTGAAATATCTATTCTCAACTGGTCCAACCAATACACAACACAAAAATTACTTGACAAACACCACAAAGGTATTTAGCAAGTGTAAGTAAGTTCAGTTGTGATGTATTCAATAACAGCTTCAGTTACTGAATAGGAAGTGTAACAGCTTATACAATCTTATTATACTATTGCCTCAGCATATAGCTAGTTCCTCTACCCATGTTTATCAGTGATTAGAAGCTCGTAAAAATATTAGAGGTAATCACTGTCATTTCTATACAAACACTTCAAATTGCATTCATTCATGTTCCAAGTATGCTTATTAATCCAGCAGAACTGCATCTTTACTCTTTAGTTTTACACAGAAAAATATATTCTTTAAAATGTACACATTCAATCAGACTTAAAGATCAGCCAAAGCATGACTGATTAAAGGAATTCTAAAGAATAATGCACTGTTGATACTACTCAACAATATTTGAGGCTTACAGAGTTAACAGTCTCTACAAATCCACTTGTCTTGTATGGACTAGCATTATGGATGTACACATAACATCTGCTCAGTTGCTTGGCTTGCCAAGTATGACAGTCTTGGGATTTTCAATTCATATCAAATGGAACCCAGGCTTTCTACATTATCATGCTGTGACCTGCTGATCTAAAATAAAAATAAAAAGTACACATTTAACCGTAGTGTCACTTCTGTCTTTGTACGTGACACCTCTGTATATTAGAAACTAATGCCACCAACACATCTGCTTTCATCAATGTTTTGCCCCATATTACTTCTTTTCCCCTTTTTTTAATTATTATTTTATCACTAGATAACAGTGGATTCACCTATTATTTCAGAACATCCAGTTTCAAGGAACTTAAAGCTTATGATGACTTAAGAGTAATGGGCAAACATGTATAAGGACTGTAATACATAAGGAGATATAGATCTATACAATAGTTGCAGTTATTTTCATATAAAAGGATTAGCTTTTTTTTTTTAACTTGGAATGGGATAAGCAGATTCAATTTCCAGTAACATTACTTACTTACTTCCCTCAGTTTTTTTAATTCCTGTATTATATCACTATACACACAGGATAAAAGCTCCTCTTGGGATTTTGTGCCATCCAAATAAACTAAGAAAAATGAAAGAAAAAGTTCTCATGAATTCTATACCAGTTATCTGTAACGGCAATTGGCAAAGTTTTTTGTATTCCCATGGGTGCCATCAGAAGAGATGAAAAAATAAAAACCAAGAACAGTACCTCCCTTTTCTTCTTCCCCAAATTCATTTTACATGTTAAAAAACCAACATAATGGAAAAGTATTCTAATTAAGAATTAATTTACAACTTTTGTGGTATAACAGTCTTCATAAGGGTAGTGGTAATAATGTTAGGACAGTAGAGCAATGGAATAATTCAGCAGAAAGGTTCCTGTGCAGTGGAAGACCTCAGGTTCTTCCTCAGCTTCAGGGTTTGAGCAAGTCAGGGAAGGGCACTGCAGTTCCCATGCTCACTGCACAGTAAGAAGCTGTGTGCTGATGAAGCAGCCACCTGACTTCTCTTTCCTCTGGCCCCCACTCCAGAAGTGGGCAGTTCAAAAGCTGTACAAGCATGAACATTACACAAGCTTACATCAACGCCCCATCATCTGGCCCAGCTTTGACACTTCTCATGCAAGACTGGTGACTAGTGTGTACAGTCAGCACCTAGGAAGAATCCTCAGCTTATTATAGGACTTCAACCAGAATTTCAATTCCACTCTGAAGAATTCTGCCAGTGCATCATCTATCGTGTCAGAAGCTTCCTATTTAGCCATATGCATGTATGCGCATGTGCACACACAAACTAGCTTGTTAAATGGACTTAGTGATCAGAACATTTCAATTTTTTAACTTCATCATTTTCATTGTTAAAAAAACAGAAAACCTATAGACTTGAAATATAAACCAACAAAAGGACCAAACCTATTAAGTGCCACAAAAACATCTGAATAAAACTTTATCCCATTCAAAAAACCCACAACGCCCCAAAAACTGCATAAGTGCCACACTTAAGCATTTTGTAAGTTTAAAATTAAGGATACCATACCAATGTTACTTGCATTCTCTTCCAATTCAATTTTGTATTTCAGATACATAGGCCACACGTGTCCATCGAAGTACCCTGGTGTATCTGCTGGCTGATAGACTCTGGTGCTACACAAAAATATATTTGCTTTCCCATAAAAGTTTTACATTTTCCCCTAGTTTCAGCTGCTTTAACAACAGCATCTATCCCCCCCCCCCCAAAAAAAAAAAACTGGAAGGCTGTGTAACTGTTGGAGCAACGGTGGCTCCTTTGTTTTAATATAATCTGTGATACTGAACTCTTGCTAACTTACCTATTTCTGCCAATCAAATTACATTTAAGATAAGGTAAAAGTTGTCGTGTTTTTTGGGTTTTATTAATTGAAAAAGGTATTACACATAAATTAAGCTGTATTGAAAGTCTTACCAAAACAAATTACTTACAGGTTTCTCAAGTTTTAAATGACTAGCAGTTTTGTCTAGTCATTATAGCCTGGACACTGAAGTCCTTTAAAGGTGAATAGTGAGAACCAAGAAAGTAGAATCAACCAAAGCTAGCTGAATAGATTTCTTCACCCAGCCAGCAGATTCTGACTTCATGCACATCTATTGCACCAAGCACACAGTATTGCTCCAAACTTGGAGGCACTTGGAGGCAAGTCAGACACTGGCTCAATAATTTAAATCAGATATATGGTACAACTAATGCACAGTCTAAACTAAGTGTACAATAAAACCACACATGAACATTGTTACTTTAACAATCATCATGTAGCTGTATTCACCCAAAGATAAGACTGCTTTTTTAAATTGTTTTTCATTTTAAATATGGTTTAACTCAAATATGCAATCAGTAATCTAAATAATTTATCTGGACAACAAATTCTCTTTTCAGTGTTTATAAAACACTTAACACTAATATCCCTGTGCTCCAAAGTACAAAAAAAAACCCCAAACCAATCCCCCTTCTCATCTCTGCATGCTTTTGTTAATGTTGGTTAAATACCCATAGAGTCCTCCCTGGGAATCACAGAGGACAGATGATCGTAATAGCTTACATTTGGCAAGCACTGAAGAAAAGCTAGTACAAAAGAACCACTCCAGCTTAGGGGGTACAATGACCCTCTGTGAGCAATAACTGAATAATCTTACCTCCTTCTCCTTTTGCACTCTTCATAAGGAAGGGTCAAAAAATATCTTCTATTCCATAGTTCATTAAGTGGCCTAAGACAATAACATACTTAGTTCCCTCTTCCTTTTTAGGGCAACTTTTAATATACCAGGTTACATATCACTGCTTACTCATAATTGTATAGCAGAAAGCCTTCAACAATCAAAATATAAACATCTTCTGTATTTTTCAGATTGTCACATGTATCCTGTGGCTCTTCCGTCACAACACCTGATCTTGTTGGGCTTTCCATCCAATTGCAAATACTTTTCACCATTTCATCCATATAGAGGGCATCAAGTACTAGATGAAAACAGAAAGTTAGGCACCCTTTAAAAACAAATAAAAAACCCCAACCAACCAAACCCTTAAGTACCCCTAGGTTAATCGGTAAAGAATCAAATAAACTACATACAAGCCTAAATGAAAGGGAACACAATTACCCCCAAAATTCTCTCTCTCACGTACAAGTAGTTCCATGTTTGCAACTGATGATACCCTGAAACTAAAGCTTTCGCCAGGTTTGGGGTATTTCTGGTGGATGTGGTCTCTCTCAACTCTGTGGTACTAAAAAGTGCGTGAACTCATTTCACAGCCTTTCCCTTGGCAACAGAAGCTGCACAGACTGTTCTATTCCAAAAAACTTGTGAAAACTTACTTACCCCAAGACCTCCACCCTTCTATCAATTGCCACTGACATAGGAAGCAGGCGCTCAAAATTTTTTGCTTTGGGATTTTACTGTGTACAGGTGTTTGGAGGGTGGGGATGGATGGATTGAAAGGAGGCTGGCATACAAAGCAAAACAGCGCAGTGTAGCGCCTGTTTTTGTCTGTAGGTATGTCAGAATGTATTGAGTAAGTACTGAAGGGCAGAGAGAATGCAGCCTTTGGGTAACATAAGACCAAACACATTTTAGAGGAGCTTGTAAGAGCAGCGTTAAACCCAGATACTTGAACCAGAATGTCCAATTTATCCCTTCAGTTTCACATTTCAGTTTCATGAAGTTTAGAACTTGAGCCAAAAACTGCATAGCTAATAAGAGTCAGTTTTCAGATACCATTTAAGGTTCCGGCCAATGTTCTGAGTAATACATTTTGTTACTCAGCAGTGATTAGCTAATAAGCAACAGTTCACAACTAGATAAGACCTGAACCAAAGCACTGGCCTAAAGTGTATCTGGATCTAGAAGTTTCTAAGACTAAATTGGCATGTTGAAACAGCATTAACAGTGAACTTTAAAACACTTGGTCTGTATGTGAGATCTGACATGAAATAAACGTGTCAGGATCAGACCCAAGTTTTGAATGATTCGGAATATGACAATGAAAGAGACTCAGTGGTGATATCCCGTGAGTTCATTATCAAAGTGAAAAAAAAAAAATCCATCATTACATGCAAAGTGATGAGGTTAGGCTTATGCCAGTGCTGCAAGCCAAGAATTCTAACTGAACAGCACCATTTGCTACTGCACCAGACGCAACTGTAGAAATAGCGGAAAAGATTAAAAAGAGAAAGGGAAAGGTCAAGCACTAACTTGAGCTATTTACTAGTTCAGCAAGTTTTCTTATTTATCTCAGTGACCTGAAAGAAACTGAGCAAAGGAATGCTCTGAAACAACCATTTATTTACTGCCTTGCTCAGAATGGGGGAAGGGCAGGGGGTAGAGGGGAAGAAGTGTTGAAGCTCAGCACAATAGAATTTCAGTCCAATTTTCAAAAGCAATGGATCAGAGTTACTGACCGTCATATAGCTTAAATCCACGTTCATCTGTTTCTACTTCAGACTCTGGCTGAAGGGGAAAAAAAAGTGAGTATTTTCAAGGCTGCTTTTATGACTGCTCTTACAGATACATACTCTTCAGTTACAAACATAAGAGTTATACACTTTTTTTACCCCAATTGATTAAATTTCTCTTCAAAATTAAACTGCTGTATACAATTGTTAAAATACAATACATTTTATTTAATCTAGAACAATAAGTTCTCCAAATCATACCTCTTAAATTCATTAAAGCTTTATTTCAGAAATAAGAGTTCCTCCACCCTCCTTAATAAACAACTCCAATGTCAATGCAAAAGTTGTTTTTCTGTTTTGATTTGGGAGACAAAGAACTACCTATTGCTGTATGCGTACAGGGTTAACACAATATCATTAACTTCATTAGAACAAAGTATCTTGAAAAATGCATCCAACATATATCCATTCCTTATTTTAAAATGGTATCAAAGAAGACAGTAAACCTCTTTTTTTGCTGAGTATACTCAGTGGGTTTGGCCACTGAAATTTCAATTACCTCACTGCTCATTTTATTTCTCTTTCTCATTAAGTTAACATTATTTTAAGCAACATAAATTTTAAAAGTTTATCAATAGGAAACTGAAAGAGAAGAAAAGATATTAAAAATCTACTCAAGCCTTTTATCCATCAGGTCTTTTCATCAATAGTGTTACCTTAAAAAAGTCATCTTGAGAGATTATATCACAGTTGGGAAGCATTTTCTTAAGCTTTTCTGCCAGTGTTGTTTTCCCCCCATTTGTTACACTGAGTTAGAAAACATAGTAAAAACTGCATGAAGACAAAAAACAATCTTTTAAACATACGTACAAGCTCACATACACATTTCTATATAGTTAGACAAAAAGACACAATCCAAAACCCCCCAGAAGTTTATTCACATTTCTCTCTACCTCTAGAAATTTTCTGGCAGGTGCCAGCAGCTTTCAGACAGTAAATCTAGCAGTGCCAAGAAAGAGGTTAGAGAGAGATGGTACCTGAGATCTCCAACAAAGACTGAACAATTTCTTAAAAGTTACATACCATAAAATGACACAATTATAAGCTGTATTTGCAATCTATTTTCACAAAACATCCATTCAGAAATAGAAATTTTATCACTTCATTCTGAAAGGAATACCAGTCTTGAGCTATAGAGGAAATTTAGTTTACGAATACTTACCCTCCAAGGCCAATAACCAATACTTTCATGTTTGTCTTCTCTTCAGTTCTTCCTTTTCACTGTCAAAAATAGTAGCCAGTGAAAACTCTTAACTCAGCAACAAGAAAAGTAGCTATTGTATTAAGAAATACCACTTACAGATGTCTTATTTTCTGTCCTTTTGTCCTTTGTTTTTTCTTTTTGCAAAGCTACTGTCAGAACCTCAACTGCTTGTTCTAATGCTAACAAAAAAACCTGCCACATACATGCCACTTCACAGATTTCAATGCATTTTACCTGAGACAGTATTTTAATCATTTAGGGGGAAACTCTGAGAGTCTTAATTCTACTAATATTAATACCACAGAAGTCCCTAAAAAAAAGTACAATCACTAGCTCAAGCATTAACGGTACAAAAAAGACTAGGTAAACGAAAGATGTGGTGGCAAAACAAACAGAAAACTTAAAAAAGAAACAAGTGACATGCTGAGGAGAAAGATGTTTTTAAAATTTCATGAAGGGTTATAATTAAGAGTATGTTCAAAGACTCTTTTATGAATCTGGTCTCAGCAGTGTAAGAATTCACCACTCACTTGTTGCAAGAGTTAACAGCACAGACCACTCTGAAGTCATTAAAACTACTGTAAGGGCAGTTTAAGCCATCCTAGCTGACTTAGCACTGAGAGGGACTAGATAGCACTTGATCTCCTCCAGAAAAGACTGAAGACTGAAACTCTGAAAAAGGTTGCATTTGTCCAGCCACATCCCTATTGCTGCCAAGAAACCAAGCCTTAGGCTGAACACCTTTGGGGTTAAGAGCTGCCAGAAGACACAATCCCGTCTTTCCCTGACTTTTCCTAGAACTTTCTTCTGGAGCAGGTGTTTGCAGAGTCCATAGTAAACTATACTGGAAAATTACTCCAGCTGAAAAACAGTTCTGCAAAGGAGGAGGGAGGGGAAGGATGTTCATTTTCAGCTGAAAAAATTCCTTCCAGTTTACCATCCAGTTACCCATGCCTGCAATGGTATGGTGTAGGAGAAGGACAGGTAATAATGAGGCTGCTTCTCTTGGCAGCAGCACTAATCTACAGAGTTTGTCAAACCAGTTTAATATTTGCCAAGCGTTGCTTTCCATGAGCACACATCAATTAATAACTATTTAACCACATGCAAACGCCCTGTTTTTCACCTGCTCTGTCCTCCTAGGTCACACTTAAAGAGGTAGGGCCTATGACACCTAAGACCTGAAAGGACTGAGCAGGTAACACCGTCTCCCCGTCTTATCTGTACTATACTAGACAAGAAGTCTGTTACAGGGCATCAGCATGAAAGTGAAACCGCACTATTTCTGTGAAAGTAAGTTTTAGACATTCAGGTGGAGTCTGAAGTAATAAAATCCTTTTGCATTTGGTGCAATGACTGGAAGTTTAACTGTTTCAAGGTGTGTTATATGATCTTTGCATGGTTGCTTTATGGTTTTTCCTTTAAAAAAAATTAAAAATGACATACTGACTAGTCCTAGTTATCACCAGTATGACAGCTATAGCTCTGCAATGGTGCTGCATACCTACTGTGGTTGGCACTGGGGAGTTTTATAAATTAGCACGCAAGGGTCTTCTAAGAACATTGTAATTCTCAAGTTCAGCGATGCATTTCATGTTTATGGTAATTGGCTATCTATTCAAAGAGTGCAAACAGGTGATCTGTCCTCAGAAAGTGATGATACTCAGTCCATTAAAAAGAAAAAAACACCAACCCAACTTGTTTCTAAAAATCATCAGTAAGGTTTGTGTTCCAGAGGATTAGCCTTTGACCCACAAAAAAATGCTATGTAACAAACTAAATAACGTCTGGACACACATGCTGAGCTTTGGACTCCAGTTTACGTCATTGTCTATATGAAAGCTAATCCCAGTTTAAGGCAAAAAACACGGGAATGAAAAAACCCACCAACTCCTCCTGCCTCCCAGGGTAATGCATAACACAAATTGCAAAGGCTAATTTGTCACCAGTGTTGCAACACAGATAATCTTGAACTGCTCTACCCGGGCTCGGCTTAGCACCTTTAAACAGGACATAAACCCATGATAACCCTGCCATAGAACTGCCATCACCCCATTTTTCACGGCACAGCGTGGCAGCCGAAGCAGGCTTCCTTCGAGGCACCCCCGCCAGACCGGCCAGTAAACGTCTCTCCTGGGCACCAAACCCGCGCTCCAGGGCTGGCAGAGGGGCCCGGGGGGGGAGCGCACGCCCACGGTCACAGAGCCCCGCACCTCTCCCGGCAGCTCACTACGCTTCCTCCGGCCTTAACGCGTAACCATAACCTCTCCTTAACAGACACCGGGACGCTCCCCGAAGAAGCCAAGACGGCCGAAGGGCTTCCACGCAGCTGGAGCTTCCACCTCTCACGCCCCGTTACGGAGCTGTCCAAGGAGCGCCCACCACCCACCGGCGCGACCCCACCCGGCACGAAGCCCCCGTCACACGCACGGGTCGGGGCACCTCGCAACCCACCGCTATCGCCGGGGCTCGGCTCGGCTCGGCTCGGCTCGGCGCCCCGCAAGCACGCTCCGCACTCCTCTGCCCTCGCCGCCGCTAACCGCCCCTTGGGTGCGAGCTCCACCGCTGTCCCGCCCCAGCTGCGCAACCCCATTGACCGCCTCCGCAGGCCGCTCACTCCCCCCGGCGGCGGCACCCGCCGGTGGGGGGGAGGGG
>JANZLQ010000079.1:45152685-45182023 GCA_026212715.1 Elanus axillaris
CCGCGCTCATCTACCGCAGGCCCGCTCGCAGGGCAGCCGATCGCCGCCCCCCCTCTTCCCCGTCCGTGCTCGGGCCGGCCCCAGCCATGTCCAAGCCGCCGCCTAAACCGGCCAAGCCAGGTAAGGGAGAGGGGCCCGGCGGCTCGACCCGCCGTCTGTCTCCTGGCCGCCCCGCCGGCCGCGCAGAGTCGGTGCGGGACGCGGAGTCGGTGCGGGGCGCGGAGCGGCCCGCTGCCCGCTGACACGTGGACGGTTCGGAAGTCGGGTCTGGGCTGTCAGAGCAGGGAGCCGGGCGGGGCGGCAGGGCTGCTTACCCCTTCCTTTCCCCGCCTCGCCGCCGCCATTAACCGCCGCACCGCTTGCTCGGTGTCGGCCGGGGAGCCAGCCCCGCTGGAAGGGGTCGCGGAGCCGCCCTCGGCACACAGGCGTTGTGTCTGGGCGGGATGCCGCCCCTGCTGCGGCTCGGGAGAAGGTTTGGGAGTGCCCCGGGGGCAAAGCCGTCGCCCGGGGACCCACCCCCACCCCCGTTGCCGCCCGCCCGGGCTTGCGCAGAGCCCCCGCGCCCCGGCCTTCCTCCCCTGAGGCGCGGCCGAGGCCCGGGGGCTGCGGGGCCCGCGGCCACGCCACCGGCTGCCGAGGAGGGGAAGCTTGTGTAGGCTGGAGCCTACAGGAAGTCTTCTGACCTGTTAAGAAACAGGTGTCGAAACAGTCTTGAGGCTTGCCCTGGGCCTGCGTGGATTGGCGATGTGCGCGTAAAAAAGCAGCTTTCAAGTGTGGTCCCGTGCTGTGTTCCCCTTCTCCCGCGGCATCTGCTGCTTGCCATCGTAGGACTCCCGACGGCAAACTCTCAGTGTGTCTGCCCTTTGATGTTCTGGGGCAGATAGATGTCCGCGCTGCCTTTCCTAGTGCATTTAGTCATCGATGCATAAATTTTTCTCCTGCACCCTTTTCAGGTAGATTCAGTGCAAAGTGAGTTTCAAAAAGTCAGTGGCAATCACAGATTTTTCTAAAAATATGTTGAAAAACCATTAGAAGTTGTGTGGTTTAAAACCTCGGAATAGAAGTGGTGTCTTTCAGGTAAACATACATTATTCTGTCAACATTTAAGCCATTAGGTTTAGTTTGTTGGGTTTTTTTAAATAAGGAACTGATCTGGAAAATGCAGTTGTTGTTTATCATGTGTGCATATTATCTCCCACTATGAGATGTTAAATTCTTACTTTAAAGTTAAAAATTCATTGTGAGTGTAATTAAATAGATAAGACTAGTTGTTGTCTCCCAAAACATGATTATCTGATCCCTAAATACATCTGAATTTCAGTATTTTTCACACTTAGAATAGTATTTGAAATACTGACATTCTTTAGAAATAAATAAATACATAGCCTAATTGAGTGCTTCAGCTAGACAGCTTATGAAACAAGTTTTTACTTTGAAGTCAGGGAAGTGCAAACCTGCTTTAGACTATTTAAACCATCAGTCTTGACCTACCCACAGAAGCAAAAACCTGGTAAAGCTGTCAATTTAGAGTTTCACCCTTGAAAGAATTTCCTCTGCCCTGCAGTTTGCTAAGTGTTTTTGAAAACAGCTTACTTGAAATGAAAAAGACAGTAACAGAAGCATTGCTGTTGTGGACTTTCACTGGAAGCCCATACTGAGGAAATCTGTGGGCTTCTGAAAGGGTGTGATGTTGCTCTTAACAGCCGAATGTGTAAGAAGAGTAGATTTTTCCAATGAAGTTGATAACTCATCTTTTTGCAAATCAGAAAACTGAGTTAAATTTAACCTAAGATTCTTAAGGAGTTAAAGGCTATAGTCCTACCTAACCTGCAGGAGCTATCAGGCTAATTCAGATGTGTTATGTCTAATACTAGGTGTCTCTCACAAGTTTGCTGGGGTGCAGTTTTGTGGTATGCTTGATCTGATAACGTGCAGATTGCCATCAAAAGGACGTTACCTACCCCCTCCACACCCCCACCATCCCCTGTCCTTTCCATTTAGTGACATGACAAGCTGAATTGCTGCTCTGACTTTTTATGTTATGTTATTTCTATGTCTAAGGAACTTCCTAAGCCCATTTACTGCATGAGTGCTTAACACAGCAAAAGGAAATGGGTAGAAATAAATGGCTGAAGAAGGAGGAGGAAGAGAGTAAGACTCTCTCAGTAGTGGCTTTCAGAGCTGGTTAAGAGTAATAAGATTAATTTTGCCGAATCCCTAATTTTTGAAGGAAGAAGGTCTTAGAGAGGCTGTGCTGTTAAATTTTTTCCAAGGCATTTTCAGGAATGGACTGTCTTCTAGCACACAAGAAAAATTTTCTGTAGTTATATGACTGGCTTAGTTCTGTCTTTAATATCCATTATGTCTACGGTACTGTCATTGAATCTTTCAAGGTTATAGATGTTAAAATGTGCTAGTTAGAAGACAGATAAATACAGGAACTGCATCTGGTGAAATTGTTGCTACAGCAGCGTAATGCTGTCTCTTTTGGCAGCTTTTAGACTGCAGTTGGTGGAATGTCTTGGTATGTTTGATCAAGATGTGTTAGTTTTTCTTCACTGACTATTATCAGGTATCCAGTCTATAAACTGGGCTATAACCTGTGTCAAGGAACAGCAAACCTGCTTGCCTTGCTGTTGCATAGTTACAGTTCAAGGCAGAAGAGAAAACAACACATTGGTTGCTGTAGTCCTTTCCTTTGTGTTGGGGGGGGGGGAAGTGCAGGCTAGATAGAGATGGAAGGAGGTAGAGCAGGCGGTAGGGAAGTGAAAATATTTACTGAAACAAATAATCATCCTCTCTGAAATGGTGAGTATTCGCTGTTGGGTGTTGGGTATTAGAGTTGGATGGCTAAACAGTGGAAGCGAAAACGAGTGAAGGGAGAGAAACTAACTAGCTATAGCGTTGTGTGGTTTTCTTCAGTACATGAGAGCATTTTATCTGACAGAAGGCTCTTCTGTTAGTCCTGTGGCATGCATAGCATGTTAGGATTTCAGTTACAGAGAGATGGATTTGTCATCAATATGTTTTAGACAATCATCTGATGTTTGTCAACACTTGAGCTAGTATTTTGGGGTCTGTAACTAGCCTGAGGGTAAGGGGCCATGATTGTTTTTAGAAGTGTTAGAAGGATTTTAATTTCTAGTGTTTTGAGACATTTTTTTTTTTAAACAAGTCCCTAGCTTTGCTTTTCTCTTGGGGCTTTGTATTATTATTGTTTTCTAGTTGTATTCTCTATTTAGAGTTGCTGTTGAAGAAGATACAAAGTGGAGTGGGAGTTGAAAATAGCAGAAGCTTTCTCTAGGTATGCAAGGGTAGGGTTTCCCCTCCAACTTTGAAAAATTTTATTGATGTCTCAAACTACATTATTTGCAGAGTTCATAAACCTCTTAAACATTAGATGTTAAACCTGTTTACAAAAGTTACTTGCTAAGTCCTTGGAGCCTGACAAGCTATATTGGCTTCTGCTAGTTGTCTCCTTCAACAGTGCTCTCTGTCTGATTATGCATTTTTTATTAGACTAAAAACTATAAAACTACAGTTTTAAATTATTCCAACTGAGGGGAAGGGAGGCAGGAAGAAACGTAACGTATGTAACATAAAGGGTTAATACTTTAAAGTAGCTTTGTTGACTTTGCAGCCACTCATAGCTGTCACAGTTAAAAATAGAATTCTGAATATAAGTATTTAGTTTGAATCATAATGAAGTTCACTTCACACCTTAGTTCTTGGATAAAGTAGGAGCTGTGACTGCATTCACAGGAGCAGAAGACCTGCATTGAGTCACATGCCTAAGGTTTTAGTAGTAGGCTTAAATTTGGCTTGGGTCGTGGTGGTTTGGGTTGTTTCTGTAGTGAAAGATTTCTGTTAGCTAGGGAGATGTGAGCATGTGAATGTGAGGAGTTACGCTGTAGTCATCAGCTCTATGGGGAGGAAAACATCAGAGGAACAATTAAACAGTTCCAAGTCTGATTGCAACGTGAATTTTAAACTTGCATTTGTGACTCCAAACCCTCTTATTACTCCAAGCTGCTGGGGCCACAAACAAGCTTCCTACAAGTGAAGGCATTCTGTGTATTTGGAGAAATAAAATTCTTAGAAGTAGAAGATTTCAGCTGTGCCAGCCAAAATTAATTTGTGACATTGTGTTCACATACATCTTCTATAAGAATATTATTAAATTTTGATTTTCTGTAAAGAAATGCTATTTGTTCTTTCCACGCCAGCTACTGACTGGTGCAGTCCATTACTGTTCCTGGGCTACCCCGGTTTGTCATCTATGCTGGCATCAGTCTACACTTTACATTGTTTTCAACGTGTCCCTAAGCAGATTCCTAGGCTTTTCTGTTTGTTTAATATACCCTCCCCCCTTCTTCCACTCTGATTTGTATGCCCTCTGTTCACTTCCCCTTTCTAACAAGCACTACTTAGAAGTGGAAGATGGTTCTCTAGTCAGTGGGGACTCCCACTTTTTTCCTGTCTGTTATGGCAGTCCTTAAATGCTGTGTTGTACTCCACTGTGTCTCTGTGCAAGATCCTGTGATCAAAATACAAGCTGCTCTCCTGTAAAACATATTTCCACTACTTTTATTCCTGCTTGAAGATCTGGGTGTAAAGCATCTTATTTTCCAGTTCCTGAGAAGCCAGGAAAAAAAATATTTCAGTCTGGCCATAATGTCTAATAAAATTGCCTGTCTCCTAAGAGACATGCAGATCATAAAATGAACATCTCTTTGCTTACTAAAGCAAACTGCAAGTATATTGCAAATTATTATGATGTGCAGTTTACCTTTGTCATTGTCAATTGACCAAAAGGTTGTGACTTCAAATTGTTGGTATATACTGCCAGGCTGTGTAATTTGTTTGAAGGTTCTTAGGCCAACATTGAGAAAACAAACACATGGTCCTTTTACCACCATGCTTTCTGTGATGTCAGGCAGAAGATGCCTCTCACCTCCTTCAGAGAAATTGATCTGAACATTTATCAAAATTCATATTCCCAGTTATGCGTGTTCTGGGAGGAGACTCTGAAACCAGCATAGGCCCTGGAACATGTAAACTGTCCTTTTTCCTCCCACATCCTAAATCTTATGCATGTATTCTCTTTTTGGTCCGTTTGTTACAGCTGGGGATTCAAATTAGTTGTTTTCAATCAAGTTGGTGCTAGAGAGAGTACCTCATTCTCAACTGCTTCTGTGCAGCCTTAGGGGAGCAAGGAGGTGGATGGCTGATGACAGTTAGCCCAGGATTAGCTTGAACCTGTATGGGAGTTGATAGACTTGAAGTTTTCTAATTTATCTGTAGATAACCATGGCCAATTCTGATTTTCTAGAGCACAGAGATAATCCCATTCTCTTTATTTTAGGCACTGATAGTGCTTTGTGACATCAAGTGAGTCTGTTTATCTACAGTAAATTAGTTATTCTGATTTTTATGGTAGTCTAGAACTGCTCACTCTAAATATAGCCAATTAAAAGATGCTGCATCAAGGTCAATATCTGATTTGTAGAACTGTGTTTGCATCAATGAGATGTGATTATGTCTGTCTATGGCAGGCAAGCAGGGTATGAAATGCTAACAAGACTTGTATCAGTCCACTGGGGCCAAACCTTGGTAGCTCCTGTGAACATTGGCTTACTCCCATGATTATTTTCTTAATTAAAATGAATGGCTCTTGCACAAAGTACTTTTTTTTTTCTTTTTTTCCTGGAGGAAGTAAGATAAACTGACAGCTAATGAAATTGCTTTCCCTCTGCTTTGGTGCTGGAAGTTCAGCCTAACTCAAAATCTGAATAATGCCATGCATGGGTGAGTCCTTTTTTCTTTTTTTTTTTTTTTTTTCCTTTTTTTCTTTAACAAGTGAAAGCAAGTAAGAGGAAAGCAGAGAATGCTTTGGTGGCAAGTTGAGTAAAAGGGGATTTTAACACTAGTGTCTAGTGGTACGGAGAAGCTGGTGTAAAAGAACAGAAAGGAAGTGGAAAAGAAAAAGCATTACTGTGAGAGAAACACTAAGTCCTTGTTGCAAAAACACTTAGCGCTTCTTTGGAAACAATCTTCTGTTAATGATGCTGCCATTAATTAAAAATAAACCTCAAAATTGCTATGAGGAAACAAAAAGCTTCTAGTCTCTTGAGAAAATGGTCTCTTTATTTATTACTTTGTGTTACAAAGCACAGCAGTGATCTTGTTTCAGTTCAGTACATATCAGAAGCTGCATTTTTAAGCTGCTGTTACTGTTTAGCACCTCAGTTTCTTTTCTCTCATGCACTTAGCTGGGAGAGGGTCATATTAGAAATCAGTTGCCTTTTTCCTTTCTTCATAAAAGCATAACTTTTAGAAGTTAACCAAAATAATTTGAAGGGTGTGAGGTCAGCCCAGCCTGATAAAGCTGTTTGTTTTATGTTGCTGATTAGAGGGGATTGTTAGTTTGACTCCTTTATCCTGTTGTGTTGCTGGGGGAGAGTTTGGCAAATTGTGGCTTGGGGAGTGTGTATGCTAAGAGTATTTGTATCTGTTTAGTATGTGTAATAAGTTACATTTTTTATTTGTCAGATAGATGTTTTGCAGATACAAATTCCATGAGAAGAGAGAGGACAGTCTTGTGGCTAAAATATGGGTTTGGAAAGAATCTTTTAAATTTATCCCTGTGCTTAGAAAAAGGTTTATTGTGGGACACATCAGTGCACTGTGCTTCCTATTCCTTTCTTTTTAAAAAGGATACTCCCCTCATTAGTTATGCTGAGAAAAAAATCATTAATGTTTGCCTGGTGCCTTGAAATCTTAAAAAGGTACATGCCTCCTGTTTTCCAGTTATTTTGTCCTTTAGAAGTACATGGTGGGGAGGTATAGTCAGTCAACTCTCAAGTCAGTGCTCATATATTAGTTCTCCATCCTATATGGATCTTAGAAGGTGGTTTGTAATGGAGAGATGGTAGTAGGGGAAAGCACCTGAGGACATCCTGTGCTGCCTAACTTGGACACCTGCTAATGCAAGCTCAAAGTCTGTCTGCATGCCTAGTGATGGGCATTGCTAGATAAAAGTACTTCAAGTGATTACAGGTACTCATGTGCCTAGAAAAATACAATTTGTCAGTATTTGTAGAACAAAGATTCAAGTTCAATGTGCACTTTGTGTCCTTACATTTTGTTATTTTAAATCTTCTAGACTGATATTTTGCATTAAAATTTGGCACAAATAATTGCCATGTCAAGTGCTAAAGTCCTGTTCTTGGCTCTTAAATGCAGCAACATAACAAGCCTTGATGGCTGTTTATCAGGAAATATTTAGAAGATTGGTGCCAGTAATGGGTAGCGTTTAACTCCCATATAAGGTGTTGTAAAGTTAACATTAACCAGACCTGCCGTTCTATACATGCAAATATGTACTTTGTATTTCATCACAGGAAAATGTTTTGGAATGTGTTGTGTGCTGTGTGTGACACCACAGCTTGACATTTGGGGAAGTAACTGTCTGTTTCAGTTGTATAGAATTAAAAACAAAATAAAAATTAAAACCCCAAAAGACAAAAACCCACCACAAAACCCCCCAACCATTAATTGCCTTTTGTTTAAACAACATGTCAGCAAAACTTCTGTCACCATCAGTGTTTCCATTCTTTTCCTTCCCTTAGGGTGTGGTAGGTTTAGAAAACCTGTTGACACAGATGCAGAAGATTATTACAGGAAACACATACAACATACAAATCTATATTTCTTGCTTTTCCCTGCCTTCTGCCATATTCTCATTTCCCCTTTTAATATTTCTTACTCTTCCCTTTTGTTGTCCATTTCCTCCTTTTGCTTATATAAAACCTTGAAAATTGGTGGGTGGTGGTTAAAGTTGCCAGAGTCATCAGTGTGCAGTTCTGTCTTGCATTTTTCTGTCATCTATGTAAGAAAGCCAAGGAGAAGGGGCAGTACGACATGTCACCCATCCTGTTCTTTTTTGTTTGTTTGTTTGTTTATTTGTTTTGTTTTGTTTTTTGTTTGGCTTCTCCCCAGCTGCAGTTCAGACATTTCATGCTGAAGCTCTTAGGACAATTACTGTCTACCGTCCTTGTTCACAATTTCTATATGGGTAATGAACAGAACACAGGTTTCATCCTTTTTAGCTGTTTCTGTAGTGCAGGTTTCTGAAGGTCTGAGAAGTGTTGGACCTTTTATCTAGGAAATGGCTGCTGTGCGAGAGAGAACCAGTAAAGCCAGATTGAAATTCTATGGTGTTATAAAAAACATAAGTTCTGTAACTGGGGTGCAGTTACAAATTGGAAGAAAAATCTTATATAGAGTGTCTACATGCATTTGGCAATCTAGAAAGTTTACACAGATTATTTTCATGGTTATACTTTTACATGCACTTAGCTCCAGAAAAGCCTGAGACAGAGGACTACAGAAATGTTTTGCTTTGTAGTTATGACTTGGTAAATACCACTTCCTAAACTTCTGCAGTGGCATGGCTCTTGGTAGGGAATATCCAGAGGTATTTGAAAACATCTTTTAACAGTCACCCACCCAAGACTGTGATTTGTGCTGGAAAATAGCAGCTTATACAGTTGAGTACCATCCTCCCTTCTCAAGCCTGTCAGCATATATACATTAGACTGACATTTCTAAAGTCCTTAGGTTAACTTTCTGAAATAGTCACTGTTTGTGGGTAGGCTTTAGATACTGGGGTAGTGAAGGCTACATCTGGCAAAAAAGTAAAAAATTTTCTAGCAATGGTTCTTTTTTATAGAAGAGTAAACGCTTATTCTTGAGACATAAAGAAACCTATTATCTCGTTACTCAGTTCTCTCCATACAATATACTATAAAAGATTTTGTGTATGCACACTTTATTGTACAGTACTAACCCTTGGCAGTAAGTTCATAAGTTTGAAGATACAAAACAGCCTTAGCTAAGTGTGGTCTAAGTAATGCATTGTCCTGGTGGACCAAGTACTGCTTCAATAACAAGTTAATCTATATAAACATGTAAAGTATAGTGTAAGAACCTGAAATACAGCTACATACTTAACATGTTGTAAACAAACCTACATACTTAAGACTTCAGATATTTAAAAGTAAACAATACAGAACAGTTTGCGTAATATATTTCTCCACCGAGTTCAGTGGACTTCAGTAGTTCAGCTAATAAAATTATGTAAGATACATAGTTCTTCTCCTGTACTCATATTTCTGCTTTCTTTTCATCAAGACTTTCTGCTTGGTGCTCTTGAAATGTACCTTTATTGATTTTTTTTTTTTAAATGTTTATAGAGATGCTTCCTTTGAAGTTTATGCAATTAAATTTGTACGTGTCTGCATTAAGGTTGTCTTTTCTTGGCTTGGATGCTGCTGACAATGTCTTCAAAACTGGCCTATTAAAATAAACATTGCCCACTTACTAGAATTGTAAATACTATAGTTTATTTTAAGCATCTGAACAGAACACGTATCAGTTGTACATTCCATAAATAGGACTTGGTGACCATTTGTCATTTTTCTTAATTGCAATGATTCTGTGCTACTGCATTTTTTCCTAATTAGTAAAGACTACAGGTAGCTATGAGAACGTTGCAGACATTGGTCATTGCTTTGTTTCTTTATTCTTTCCTTAATTCTGTATCATCTGACAAATCTGATATTACTAATAAAATATATAAAACATGTATGAGTGTGTGTATGAGGATGTATATGACTGAAACTAACTTTGCCTCAGAAATTGATGGCAACAGTTCAGTTGAGTTGTGTGGTGACGTATGAAGAATGTATTAAGTGTGCAGAAGAGGCAGCTTGCATTTAGTGACCAGTTGGCCCATTTCCTTCAGAGCCTGTGCTGCTGGGTTGAGTCTTTTCATCATTATTTTCACTGACAGAGGCATAGCACAAATTCCTTCAGCAAGCAGCTTTAAGGATTAAGGAAAGGGTTTTACTTGGATTTGAGGGCTATATGTATATGCTGTCTTTAGAAGTCATGATACTGATACTGGTTCTGTTTTTTTTTTCTTTTTTTCAGGGCAGGTTAAAGTGTTCAGGGCCCTGTATACATTTGAGCCCAGAACGGTAAGTATATCTAGATTTTAGGGGTTTTAGAAGCTTATTTTTTAATTTTGTCTATAATAGCATTTCTTCAGTTCTGCTAGGGTTGGCCTATTAGACTTACTGTACTATGTTTTCAATGAAAAAGCCTGTTGATGGATATTGGTTCTTAATGTGACTAAACCTGCCTGATTCATCATCACTGTCCTTTTTTTAAGTCCAGCTGTTTTTAAAAGCAGCATGCCTTCTCCTCTAGCATCAGTTACCTGCAATCTAAGATCAGTAATGTGATTTTTTTTCTTTTCTTCCAAAGGCAACAAAGATAATTGAGATCTAAGAGATTTGATGAACTGCAACCAACCAAAAAGGGAATGAAGTTAACAAATACAAGATACTTTTCATTGGTTTTTTTGCACAGTGCTCTGTTGGAAAGGCCACAGTCTTTTTCTTTAGTTATCAGAAAGGTCAGAGATCCAAAAAAGTTAGCTGTAGGCAAGTCAAACTACAGTATGAAAGACTGTCAGGCTGTTGTCTAGTTGTTACAGAATTTGAGTTATTGTTCTTTTGAAAGAAGAGCTGAATGTATTCTGCTTTATCCAGGGACTTGTTTTACCTAAGTATACACATTCAGATTTTTGTTTACTCTTCCTTTTTTTAAACTTTTTTTAAGCCAGATGAACTGTACTTTGAAGAAGGAGATATCATTTACATCTCAGACATGGTGAGTCTACAAGACATCCTATATAGGCTGAATACTTCTGAGATGCAGCTTATCCCTCCTAAAATATTTTCCTTTTTCTCTGCAGAGTGATACAAATTGGTGGAAAGGAACTTGCAAAGGGAGAACTGGACTAATTCCAAGCAACTATGGTAATGTCTAGAATATTTTCATTTGGTAAGATCATTCACAGTCAAAGGAAATCACTAAATAAAAATAACTGTTACAGTTCAAAAACTGATCACAGTATTGGTATTTGACAGTATTCTACCACAGTATTTCAGAATACATCTGTGATATCAGTCACCACTGTCTATCAGCAGTGGACAGGCTGTCTTATGTTTTTATAACTTGGGTACAGCTTGAGTTTGCCACGTGTTCATGTTTCTGGTTGTGCATGTTAACACCAAGAGATGCCCTCAGTTTTGAGGGGAAGAACACTTGGATCTAAAGGATGGTTTTACAGATGGCACATGAAACTGATAGGCTTGTATTCTTGATACCCTTAATGAACATATTGCAGTTTTTAAGATCTTCTCATTAGCAGTATCTTGGCTATATTCCCTTACTATGTACATTTCCTTTATTTAAGTAGACCTAAGGATAGACAGCTGCAGCCTGAGATCAAGAGGTCTGACACAGTGTGGCGTGGCTTGTTACAGGGATAGATAATCAATACTGGAATTGTTAAGTTAATCTACATGTGGACAGGAAGCTAAAACAGATTGTGAGCAATTCTGTAGACCTCCTTTACTTCCCCCCCCTTAAATAGGTCTGTTTTGTTTGCCATTTGTTACTTTGTAATGAATATATTCAGCCGCAGAAAACATTGGGTTTTGGGGGGATTGCATCACATTAAATATCCCATACCTGTTTGCACTGACTAGAAATTGCTTTTCCAGATTCAACTAAAAATCACTGAAAAGCTGTGAGTTCAGACAACAGCACAATTCTTCCAAGTTCTCCCAGGAAATGTAGGCAGAGTAGCAGTGTCACATGACAGATTGTGTCAGAACTGCTAATAATGTTAGTAACTGTGGTTGCTTCATGTTGTCCCTTCTTCCCTAGGAGACATTATGGTAGTAATGCTATGATTCCCTGCCCTGACTTGTAGCTAGTAGAAATACGTTCATAGAAGGCTATGGTTCAGTTATTGAGACCATGGCATCAAATGTCACTTTAGTTTGTGACTTCCAGACTGTTCCCTGCCATCTGCCAGAAGTAGTCAGTGTTATGTACAAGAAAAATAGTTTACAAATGCTTACCTACACTCAACTTTCTTTCGAACATTGAAGTGTGTTATATTTAAAATAAACCAAACAACTTACTAATTCAGTTTGTCTTCCCATTGAGATCATTTAGAAAAGTTGCTTCCAGAGTGCTTTACTGAAAAGTTACATGAGCAATGGTTTAACTTCTATTTTAGGCCAGGCAGGGGTGTGTGTAAGGTGGCGGTGTCTCTATCTGCACTTTTGCAAAAATTTCCTATGTAAGCAGTACAGAAGCCTTTGCAGACCCTGAGAACAAAGAGTACCAGGAATGTGTATTCTGATTTAGGCAAATTGTGCAAAATATCAAAGGCCTGCTTCCTCTGATTGCCACCAGTAGGACTGCCTAGGTTCAGTCTTAACTACTGAAACACTGTGATCTTTTGTGCTCTTCCACAACCTTTTTGCAAAAAGTGGAGAGAGACCTGAAACCACTGAGTCTCTGGTAGGCTGTTGTGCTCCATCTGTTGGGCTTGAAGTAGCATATCTGAAAAGACTGTGAACAGAAAAGCTGAAGATGACAGAATGAGTGTTATCTGTATTAAAAATACTTATTACTGAACTTCGGACAAGAATTTTCTAGAGGCAAAGTTATTTTTAGGCTTTTGAGACAGTCTTGTTAGTGTTATGCTTTCTAATGTGCACAACAAGCACTGCTCAATATGACAAGCATGTTCTGCTTGTATAATGGGTGTCTGCTCTGGGACTGGCTTCCTCCACTCTGATTTAGGTTTCTGTTCACTGTTTGCAGAAATTGTTTTAAACTGAAATATCAGAATCTAGCATTTGGGTTTTATTTTACTCATAGCTAGAGAGATAAGCATGTGAAATCTTGCAGTTAGAAGCATTATGGGAGGAATACACACCAAAGTGAGAAAAGATCTAGATAGGCCACAACAGTCTTGAGACTTTTATTTCTGGTAACTCATGTACATTGTATTTGCCTGTATTGCACCTGATTACAGTTAACAATGTGATCTGAGGAACACCCTTTCACATTCTCCCTGCCCCCTGTAACAAGCCATAGTGCAAGGGCATAGAGAGCCTGTACGTCTCAGATTGTACACTGTCCTACTTGCCTGTATCCTTAGCAGTCACAGGGCTTGCCACATGAAAAAGAAGGTTTTAAAAAAGAGTTTCTAGATCATGGTCCCACTTGCAAGTGTTTCACAGTGCTGTTCAGTTTCTTTTTGCTGTTATAACAGCACAGTCACCAGGAACTGTTTGTGGCCCCTCTCTAGTAAAACCTAAAGCTTGTGACGTGAAGAAAAGGTGTACAGAAGCCTGAACTCCAATCTGCCCATCACTACATTCATTGTTTAAGCAGTTTTGATTTGCAGACCTCCTGCAAGTTTTCCAGGGAAAATAAAAAATCTCTGTAAAACAAATAGGAATCCTATTGACAGTGGATTTTTTTTAGTTAGCCTTCACAGACCTGTGGGAAATAATTCACTCATAGCTACAAATGGCAAGCTGTAGGATGAAAGCTGAGCCACGTGCAACTGCTCAAAACCATCCTACAAGTGTAGAAAGGGAAGTAACAACCAAGATGAAATACTGCCAGATTCCCAGTGGCTTGTAACCACTGATCAATTTGATGATGTTCTTTGAAGTTTTCACAAGCTCTCATCTGAATTGCTTTCCCATACACAGGAAATTGAAGTCCATCTGACTAGTCCATCACTCACAAATCCCTTTTCACATTATAATCAAATATGTATTACAGGTTCTTCTGGAATAAATCAAAGTTTTATTTCCACACAGGCATCGAATATCTGTTCAGTTTGAGAAGTAGTTAGAATTTACTCTCTGTTTCATTTCAGTGGCAGAGCAAGCTGAGTCTATTGATAACCCACTGCATGAAGCTGCCAAACGTGGTAAGTGTGATTTGGGTTCTAGTTGTGTAATGTTAAAGATGATGTGTTTGCTTTATGCTAAAATAATAATATATTTGGAATAAAGATGTCCTCTCTGGTTTGGCTGTCTGGTATCTTGAACAAGTTATCTGTGAAGTTTTGCAGCTTTCAGAAACTGAAATGGTTTACAGCCTGATAGAATTGCCAGTCTGTGATTGTATACACAGAAAAAGAGTTTGGTACCATCTGTTTAACTACATAGGGATCTAAAGGTCTTCTGGGAGTGGAAGGAAAGGTGTTCGGTGTGACTTGTACTGGTTGCTTTATGAATTACAAATGTTGCTGCTAATTACTTTTTCTCCTCCTCATAAGTTTGTAGGAGGGGGGACTGGCAACCTTCAGGAAGAACTGTGTGCCTTTAATGCTTCTGTTAACGTTTCAAAGAAAAAACTATCAAAACTGGATTTGTCTTTCAGGCAACCTAAGCTGGTTGAGAGAGTGTTTGGATAATCGAGTTGGGGCCAATGGCTTAGACAAAGCAGGAAACACAGCTCTGTACTGGGCATGCCATGGAGGCCACAAAGGTATTGGAGAATTAATTTGAAATTACTGTTCTCTGGTTTTCTTGACTTGCTTGTTAGACTGATTGCTAAAATTGCAGTACTAAATAATAAAGCCAGATTTTTTAAAATGTCCTTCTGTGTTTTTTTAAAAGAAAAGTTAAAGCTAGAAGGGAGGTTCAGCTCCATCAAATGCTGTGTGTTTTGTTGTTGCTGTTGATGTAGGCATTCTAATCAGTGTAACTGCTAGAAGCAGAGTAGGAAGAAGGACAGACCAAAAAAGTGTTGTATTTTGGGTATCCTATGCAGTATCATTTCTTTGAGACTAGTGGTTGTTTGCTCAATGCAGTCTG
This sequence comes from Elanus axillaris, assembly GCA_026212715.1. NCBI lineage: Eukaryota > Metazoa > Chordata > Aves > Accipitriformes > Accipitridae > Elanus > Elanus axillaris. The sequence continues at coordinate 45,167,460 of JANZLQ010000079.1, forward strand.
CTTGTTACAGATTTTCATTAGCTGATTGGATCGCTCTTTCATTGAATCTTAACCAAAATTTATACTCTGAACACAAAAAAGCCTATTTTTTTTCCACTAAGTTTTTCTTTTTATCCCCCCCCCTTGTTTTCTGCAGATATAGTAGAAGTTCTGTTTACTCAGGCAAACCTAGAGTTAAACCAACAGGTAGGTTAAACCAACAGACCCTCACAGTAGAGGTGTGATGTTATTCATCATTGGTACAAGCTGACAGTTTTTTTTGCTGTATTTTAATCCTGTTGCTTTTCCCTCTAACTCTACAGAACAAACTGGGAGACACAGCTTTGCATGCTGCTGCATGGAAAGGTTATGCAGATATTGTAGAGATGCTGCTGGCAAAGGGTAAAGATCTTCACCAGGGTTTCAACAATCTGTGTAGCAGACTAGATTCCTGAATGTTTATGAATCTGTATTTTTTTAAGGGTTTTCCTATAATCAGGTACAGTCCTTATCCAGCTTACCTGCCTGACTTTATAAGCTTTACAGAAAATTCTGGCAGCTGTTTGGAAAGTAGATATCTCACCTGCTTAAGATAAATTTTATCCTGCTTTGCAGGCAAAATTAGGCACTTAACCCCAAAACAGCAATGAACATCTGCTTCCTGGAAAGGGAGAGCAGCCAGCAAGTTCCCTAGCCAACTGTAGCTTATGAAAGAGCATCCATAATTTTTATTCTGCTTAGAGCAGTTCACAGATGAGATTCCCTTGTCCATTACTGTTCCACCCATGCCACTGAAACTTGTATTGTAATACCATTGCTTAAGAAATAGCTGGGACTAATTCATGATGAAAATTTTGTTATAAAGGAGCAAGAACAGATCTGAAGAACAATGAGAAGAAACTGGCTTTAGACATGGCAACCAACGCATCTTGCGCTTCCCTGCTTAAAAAGAAACAGAGTGCAGGTATTTCTGATTTTGTTATACTGTACAGTTTTCCTTTTTAGAGGACACTTAATGTTTTGATGAAATACCAGTATGGTGATAGCCATAAAAACCACTTGGGAGCTACATGGGCTAAGAATGGTGTTTGGGATGGTTCACTTGAGAGGGCTACTTAGCAGGGCTATGATAGAGACCTGTGGTTTATCACATTCAATATTACTGATTCCACACAAAATGCCATCTTGTGTCAGCAAGAGGCAAGAGAGTTCAGAGATGTAGAAACTCCTTTAGAGTGGAGAGACAGAAAGCAAGCAAGGACATAAACTGCTTTAAAAGTAGTATACCACAAGGGAGATGGTATGAGAGTAAAACAATATGTTATGTTCCCCCTTCTGCCTGTCCTTCCAAACTAAGCTAAACAAACACCAACAGATGCTTCTCTTGTATTTACTTACTGCTGATTTTTTAACATTTCTTATTTCAATGTCTCTCTGTGTGACTCTAGAGAAATAAAGAAAGAATGCTTTCAGGTATTTAACAAAATTGTCCCACTGCCTCCCGCTTGTGTTCATCTCTCCTAATAGCATGGCATCCATGTACAAAAGAGTTAGGGATACAAGGATATTTTAAAAAGCTGAACAAAGACTGAATTGTTCAGTATTGCATAATTAATATTACCTTTAGCTTTCAAGAGGCTGAAGTTACGGTGGAAATCCTAGGAAATCCACATTAAATGAGAAATTACTTAAAAACACAGGCAGAGTTAGAGCTTGAATCAGTGAGAGATGCAGTCTAGCAACTGGATTGTCACAGGGATAGTGAGAACAGAGGGAATACTAACCTGTGGGTGAATAACAGTTATGGGAATTAAATGGTAGAATAGCTGACTGCAGTTTTAGAAGGCCAAGGGGAACAGTTGCAGCAAAAATACTGTCCAGCTTTTTGATAGATGTAATATCAGGATTTTCCAGAAAATCTTGACAAATCATTTCCATCAGTTTTGACTCTGAAGAAAGCAGTTTTAACAAAGGGCAGAATTTTCTCTGTTTTCATATTTTTTCTAATGTTAGTTAATCCCTGTTAGGAGCCCTTATTTAATCTTTGTCTGTCAATTGTAGATACCTGGTACAGGAGTGTTCTCTGTTCTGATGGCCCTAATAATTGTATAGATGTTTCATTTTCTGATACTAGATAATTTATCTTCTACTTCTGGTGCATTTACTTCATTCCCTCTAAGTTAATTTTGTTTCATGGCTGACTGGTATTTCATCCTTAGTCACTTCATCTATCACTAGTCTCTGGTACTCTCAAACACTATCTTTTCTTGATTGCCTTGATATAAGAGCTGAATTTCTCATTCTAACTGGAATTTCAGTATTAGCTTCCTTGTTTGTTTTTCTGTCTTAATTTGCCTTTTATAATCTTTGTGACACCACTGATCTGTATACTTTTGTATTTTCTTGGGTTTTTTTATTCATTTCATTTCATTTCTGTGTATAATGATTCTACATTTCAGGATTTCCAATGTCTGAGTGAAACAATTGTTCTTTTTCAGAGATTCAGTCCTAAATCAGTAGTCTCCCTGTCCCCAGTTTCAAATCTGTTCCTAATAAATACGGTATTTATTGTAGTCCGTCTATAAAACATTTTGGCTTATCCAAGGAGGCTTACTTTGCCTCCACTTAAATGTTCAGGTTTGTGTTTTACATGTATACACAGACATTCAAATGTCATGATTGCTGAAGTATATTCTAAGAAATGAAAGTTAGTAAAATCCTGTCACAGAAATGCAAAAAGATTGTGTTGTTTGTGCTCCCGAATGAGGAGCACAAATTGTTATACAGAAGAAATGGGATTTGTCTTTTCTTGAAGTATGGCCCCTTGAGCACAGGGCTCTAGAATTTCTTTTCTTTCCCTTCTTCATTTGTTGCTTCTCCTACTCAAAAAGAAAAAAAAATTCTCTTTGATTTCTTTTATCAAAACAGTTGAGCTGGTCACATTTAAATCTGCTCATTTTTATTCTTCCAGAAGTCTAGGATAACATGGTTATCACTCCTGTGAACATCAGTCTTGTTATGTCTGTACCTGATATTTTTAGTACTTTGTTTAATATATTATTGCAAAGCTATGATTCGTTAGGATCTCGTGGTTCCTGGCTCTCAGTAGTACAATATAATATACATTATGTATAATCCATGTTCTATTCCCAGATATTTGAAAATCTGTAGGCAAATAATAATCTATCAGAAAAAGCCCATGCTGTTTATCTTTGTACAGTCTCAAAGGTAGGTGTAGGTCTCCATGCACTGCTGTGCATCTGGTGAATTTACTTTAATACTCCTATTTTGTCCAAGAAATATTCAGGAAAAAGTCTGGGTGAGTAAAGGAGGGGAGAGGATAGGTGGAATGTGTTTGATTTTAAGCAGAGAGTGGCAGGCAGCTAGGCACTCAGAATAAAAACATAGAGGCTCTTCACCAACTCACCCATCACTTTCCTTTGTTTTTTAAAGGTAATATATACAGAAAATAGAATTAACGAGTTCCAGCTCTGCTGTAGGTGTTCCAAGGAGCCAGCAGATGGCTTTTGAAGGTCACGAATAGAAGAATTCTTGTTTGTAGGAGATGTGATTACTGGCTTAGCCCTACCTTTGAGATCCAGATCTACAGCCCCATCTGTGTAGCCCTAACAGCTCTTAAGTGATAAAGGAATCAGGTTTTTTTAGATGCTTGTTTGCAAGCATGGCAAATGTGAAGCTTTTTCTGATTTTATTCTGGATTGAGAGAGCTTTTTTTCTTTCCAGGTACAGTCCGAACATTAAGTAATGCAGAGGAATACCTTGATGATGAAGACTCCGATTAGCTTTTTTTCATTCAGCCTAAAGAACTATAACTTGCATTGCCTATGTCATTCCCAAAACGTACCTTTACAACTGTAAAAATACCTACCTTAGAGTCTTCCAGTACAACATACAAATGAGAGGGTGAAATCATGCTTTCCAAAGGAATAATCTTGATGTGTGCCAGTAGATGCCACATTTTAAATCAGAAGTTCTTTGGAATTATCTCAGAGGAAGTGTGGCATTCCCTTATTGTTGAATGGGCAAAGGACCGCCTTCTACACTCACAGCTTCATCTCAGGCCTTCTCAGCAAGTGCCTTGTGTCTCTGGAATACGCTTCTCAAACTGAAAGGTCCCTCTGGGACAGCAGGACACCCTTGCTAATGTTTCCCAAAATCTCCCTGGATATAGGTTCCTTTGTGCAGATAAGATAATACTGGGAGAGTTAGTACTGCCTGACAGGCATGAGTGGAGATGCTGCTATAGAAAGTGACTATCTTTTGCCCACATGGAGCCAGCAAAACAAGGTTTGATTTTTTTTTTTTGGTGTAAATTCCCCACCACCACCACCATTTTTTCCTGTACCCCTTTAAGTAAGGGGTAGAATGACATGGGACGATCTGCCCCTGGATGCTTTGTCTTCTTTATTGCTATGGGCCCAATCCCTGAAATATAAACTCAGGTGAAATGCTTGCTTAAGTCAGTTTTGTTTGGGAAATACACTTAATTTTGGACTTAGTGACTTGATTATTTTGCTTTTTGAAGTGCGTTATGCTGAAACTATTCACAGTGAAAGGAAGACAGAATATTTTTCTATTTATCTTGCCTAATTTTTGTTTTTACTGATGTCTCACTTCTGTTTTTTAAAAGTATTCTTATACTTTGCCCTAAAGTACCTCAAAGCTTAAATGTGTTTGAAGGAATGAGGGAAGATGTATATCAATTATACCACAGGTATCTTTAGAAGATACCTGAAGCTGAATAAACATTTTTAAAATGCATTGCTTTTCTTGTGAATTAAAGAGAACTAAAAAATTAATTGAGCTACTCTGAATCTTCCCTGCAGAGTTAAAAATAAGTACGTCCTTCAGATAGCATAAATAGCTGCAGCCAAATATTATACCCTATTGAAGGATTGTTCCTTCCCGTGATGGTAAGAAAATGTTGCAAGTATTTGAGATACAATCTCATTTTCAGTTGTTTTTGCTAACTTCCCTGTTAGCAACTTCAACAGATACGCTCCAACACAAGTCTGTGATACTTTAAAAAAAAAAAGCCAAGAAAAAAAAGAAAAGAAAAAACAAAAAGGCAAAAAAAAAGCTCTTGTGAAAGATTGGGGATAAATGAAAAACTCTTGTGAAAGATTGGGGATAAATGAAAAGCTCTTGTGAAAGATTGGGGATAAATGAAAATCACACTAAGTATCTTAGAGAGTAAAAGAAGTCTAGAGCACTCTAGCATACCACTTTTAAATATATATTGAACCAGATTTTTGTATTTTTATTATCCTGGAAAGAACTATATACAGGTATAGCTTGTTAAATGAGCACTTACCAAAGAAGGCAGCATTTGATTGACCAGAACCGTATAAGGTGGAGGCGTTGCACAAGTAGTCACCTGCAGATATAATTCTAAACTATTTAAGTGTTAAAACCATGGAACATATGTTTTAGCCCTATGAAATACTGTGATTAACTAAACAGTGATGTTTTGTATTATGTGAACTTGAAGATCCTAGAGGGGAAGAAATAAAAAACAAAGCCACCAAGTTTTTCTCTGTAGCTTTCATTAGAACAATTGTTGAACATGACTCATAATAGACACTGTCCTGCTTCACATTTTATCAGCCAGCTGTTTTTACTAGCTCAGACTTTTACCACAGTCAAGCCACATGTTATGTTGCATGCTGTTGATTAACATGATGCAGTTTCACTGTGCAAGCAAAAAAGGACCTGTACTAAGGGTAGAGCAGCAAGAAGGTTCAGGTATCTCTTATGTGGGTCTTTTTCCTGCATAAATGAACCTCACAAGGTTAAAATTCTTCAGGTGTCAGAGGACTTAGAGAGAATGGTTCTTCCCATGTCAACAGTTTCTCTGTCAAGCTTTGGAGGCAGAATTTGTGTTCATAAATAACTCTTAATGTGGTGTCTTCTGCTACCATGGGTTCAACATCCTACAAGTTAATTGCAGCATTTGATTTAAAATTTTAATGTTATGCTTACATATGTGGAATTAGCTGCTGCCAGAAGACACTTGTGTTCCTCTGGGAACAGATCTAGGTGCTGCAAGGGAAGAATGGTGACAGAAGTGCAAGTTGGGCCCAAAGATTGCCTGTAAAGTCCTTCCTGGAGTGTCCTGAAGGAGGCATGTTTATATCACAAGGCAGCTGCTAGTGCTGTAATTTGTTTCTAGGACCAAATTACTGCCCCCCTCCCCCCCTTTTTTTTTTTTCCAACTTTTTTTTTCCTCATGCAACTGTCTATCCATCTTGTGAAATACAAATGACTGTGAAAACTTTCAGGCAATAAATTACTTTTTGCCTAACTCTAGCAGTTAAGTTTTGATTTAAAAAAAAACTACCAAACAAAAACCAGAGCAAAAGTCTTGCAGCTAGAAGGAATTACAGCTGGAGTACGATAATACAACGTCTTACTAGTTATGCAAACCTACTTACTCCCCTTACTTTTCTCCAATGTGTGTGTCACTGCAGACTCTTGGATAAATTTAAGACTCTCCAAGGACAGCTGCATTCAGGTTTGTAACAATAAGAAAAATGGGTTTTTAAGAAGAGCAGCAAAATGAAAGTTGTCAAGCTCATGGTGTCTACTAACTGCACATTGAAGGATATTCTGTCTTGTGTGCTTCTGGTTGAATTACACGTGTCCCTTTCTATTGAAAATCAGCTATGTTAGAGTTAGAAGTGCTGTACTGTTAGATAGAAATTGTGCTGATTTATTTGAGGCTTTTTCAAACAAAACCCATAAATTTTCTGTCTGCTTCACCAAAACCCAAATACTTAATCCCTGTTTTCTAGAAGAGAAAATGGGATATTTCTTGAGCTGTCTTTAGTAAAGTTCTTAGACAGTCCATGTGGGTAATCTTCAAGTTATTACGCTGTGCTACTAAGACAAAACCCACCTTACTGAATTCAGCTCTTCTTGTATGTCCCATCACCTCAAATGTAATTTGCTTAGAACACCCACATTAAATGTTTAAAATCAGTGGGCAGTTTTCTAACACACTCTCCAGCTTAGAGTCCTCCCTTCCCCTGAATCCTGATTTCTGAAGACAGCATTGTCTTTCTTGTGCTTGAGTTTTATATCAAGGACTAAAGACTGCTGAAAGAAAGTAAGTTAGACTGACTTTGTGATCATTTCTGTTATATGCTACAAAGTCAGGTATTTGAGCATGCAGCATACATCACTGAATTAAAGATTTGTTTTCAGCTGTTGCCATCTTCTAATAAGGCCATTGAAACAGGACACAGCAGAGTAAAAGGTAATGGGCCATCAGTTTGCTGCTTCTAGAGACAGATGTAAGGTGAAGTTACAAAAACTGTTTCAGGACAATGCTAGTTGTACTGTACTTTGATCATATCAGGAGATGGAAACAGGCAGAAATAGTTTTGAAGAGCTTTAAACAGGATTCTTCAAAATAAATTCATTTGATACCTAATTTGGTACAAAATCTATACTCATTTGCTAAACAGATGAAAAGGCAACAGCTGGTTTTTTTTAAAGTTACACAAAAAAAGTGGTGAAGCTAAAAATAATAGTACATAAACAGTTCAGAAAATGGTAACTGCAGGCAGTATTTGGACTGTTGTAGTTTCTGCCTTTGGCAGGGAAAAAACTACCAGGTACCCATTTACCTGATGCCTGCTGTTTCCCAGCTGATATCTGATGCTGAAGATGATGTGTCCAGTCTGCAGCCTCTCCAAGAAAGCTGCATCACCACTTTATCCTTCTCGCAAGCTTAGCAGCCTTCCTTTGGGCTCTGTAGAGCAGGTCTATAGCACACCAGAAAACTCCACTGGAAGAGATACTTCTGAGACAATCATCAGCTGACACATGACCAACGTCACTGGAAAAATTAAGAGTGGTCCAGTAAATGTTCATTCTCAGTTACAGAAGCAGGGGCAATTCATGTAGCTGTGAGCAACTCTTGGGATCAGAGGCTGAGGGACCCTGTTGCAAAGATAGTGATAATTTTAGTGGATTTTTTTAGTGCATGTAGAACAGCACAGGTCTTGGTGGGGTACCAGTGCTCAGCTGTTCCATGCATTAAGTTTATGGAGCCAGGAAAGGGTCCATAACTTACCCTACTCCATTAAGAGTTGGAGCTTTCACTGAAATCCTGAAGCACACATCAGAGGATCTATATCTATTCTCTACCATCACTTGGGAGCTTTTTCTTAGAGAGTTGGTTTATCTGGAATATGTGTTGTTTCTTAGCATGAAAGTCCATATTCTTCCTCTTCAAAGACTGATTCTTAAAGGACTTCAGTGACATTTAACATATAACAGGTGTGAAGAAATAAAGTAGCACAAGCAAATTGATTATAATCATATTTCTGATCTGAAGGTCTGAAACAAGACTGGAAACCAGTGAAGATACATGGGAAATGGAGGAACTGTGTCTTTAAGTTCAACACAAACCTATTTTTGTTTTCTTAATTTGTGTTGCTTAATACACTACATTTTTGCTCACAGCTTTACTGCAGTCATACTTCTAATTGACTTCATGTCTCCAAGAAATTAATCCTTAACCCTCTTTGGAGGCATTCAACATAAAATTAGAATTAAATCCTCAAAATTTCATCCAATTTTAATGTGTCTTTCCTGTTCAGGAGACTTCTATAACACAAGTAGTTCCAGAGTGTTAGTAATTCACCTCAGGCTTTTGTAACTGAAGGTTTTAATTCTGTCTTCCCATATAATTTCCCTAATGTAGGTAAAGTTACAGCATGTTTCACGTAATCTGAAATTCATGAAAGAGTAGTACATTTCCTTCTCAGGCTATCAGTTTTTGCTTCTTTACAAAAGCTAATTTGTGCTTTTCTGTAAGATACCTGTTTAAGCTATTTTGCTAGAAAATCCCACGTAGATCTGACATCCTACTGCCTAGCTGAGTTTAAACCAGAAGAGGAACAAAGACACAAAAAATGTGTCTGGACTACATGCAATTACACTGAAAGCAAGAGGAGTAAACATTTTGTTAATGAAAAAGTTGTACAAGAGGCAGGCTGAGTAGCAGTGTTGTACTTAACTCTTAAGATTGATTAAAGCCCTGAGCTAGCAGTTGCTTTCATTTTAACAACTCCATCTCATCAGTTGTAACGCTATGAACACTTTTCTAAAAAAATAGTTCCCACATGGAGTTACAGCAGTACAAAGTCATAGAATAATCAAATGCTTCCAAATTTCATCCTGCTAAAAGACTATAGAGTGGTCTCTAGTCAGACAATAATTCAAAAGCATGAACCATTGCAGAGGCTGAACCACTGCAGATAGTTTCCCATCAGTAGGAAGTTCTCTGAAGATGAACAGTTGACATGTGCTTCTTCCAACTAGTGCTGAAAATGCTTGGATTACTTAAGTAGGTGTGACAAGGTTGTTCAAATTAAATGAGTTTGAAATGAAAAGCCCTTATTACACAGGAGATATAGGCTGAAAGAGTCTGGGATGCTTATATCTGACTAGGAGTAATTTCCATTGAGTTTCACCCAAAGCCAGGCTACACCAGGCATGGCTTCAGCAGTTTTCTTACCACTTAAAAGATTCCAGTTTTACTCATTATTTTAGGGAAACTCCAATCTTGTGTTACATGGCCATTTTAAGGGCTGTTAGCGGTTAATTAGTTGAGCTCTGACTTTGTGCTTTTCCTAGTGACACCAGTTGCCTGCAGCCTATGTACTGTTATTCTGTCCATTTCAGTGTCGTACTTAAGAAGTTTAAACAAAATTTTATATTCTTGTGCTAGTCTTAGTTTTCCAGTTGCTGAAACTGGATGACCCACTGACGTGCACTGTAGCCTTCTCCTTATCTCTCAGTGAGTGGGTTTCCTTCAACAGTTAAAAAGTGTCTTGAAAGTTGAAGAAAAGGAAAAAAATCAAAAACTAAACCTAGCGCATGGACTTTATAAATCGACTATTTTTGTTGACCTGTGGGTTAGTGAAAACTCGTATCTTCTCAGATGCATAAAGGTAAGAGTACAGTATGGCATCTCTGCATAAATGGTAGAAAGACCAGGTATTTTAAGTACCTGCATGCCAACATGATAGCATTATTTTTACGTAATTCCATACAGACAGCCTGAAATTACTGTTAGCTGATTGTATAATTAAAGTGTGCACATATCTATGGCTTGATTTGGGGCTTTCTTAAAATTAAATGGCCTTAATTCAGAAGGGGCAATTTCGGTCTCACATGAAAGAAGTAAAAGATTTGTTTTGCATGTTTGGTGGTTTTACATACCTGTAACTTAATGCTCTGAGCCATGAGTTGAAAAAATCTGCTTCATATTTCATATATTAAGACACAAGTTGAAAAATTCTGCTTTTTACAAAGTAATTAACAGCTGCTAAGCATTGACTGATTCTAAAGTACTTCCCACTTGTGTTAAAAGACAATTTGACCCAGACTCTGGTATGTTAATACATTACTGATTTTTGCTCCTATATGCTAGAGCTTTATTATTTAATCAATCATTTTGATTTTATTTTAAATAAAGTTATGTAAACTAGTGATTTCCTGCATATTGTGCTCTGAAAATTGATCACACACGTGGCTTGGTGGACCCAAATACATTACTTTTGTTACCTTATCAAGTGGACTTTGCTAATGAGCTGAGTTGTTCTTTTGGGGTTTAAAGAACAAAGCTGAATTCTTTCACTTTCTGTGTCAGAAGTATAAAGTCTGCAGACCTCATTACATCCTCTATGCAATTCTGTTGTCTGTGTTGACCAGATCCTAATCATTACGCTATACAAACAAACTTACTGTCTGCCCAAGGTGACTACACAGACAGACTGCAAAATGCAGCTGCACTTGCAGTCAAGCAAATTGAAGCTAAAGAGTTGTGCCCAGTCTCTCGATTTCTGGTTAACTGATGCCTCATAAGATAGCATAACTTGCTCACTATAAACAGAATTAATTTCTTGATCTGAATTTTTTAAAACTCTTCTGTAAAAATTAGTTATATTTATGTACTAGAGAAGAAAGCCTGATGTGTAGAAAAACATTCTGATTGATTCTCCTACTAACACATGGAAAATTTTCCTGTATTGAGCAGTTTATTAAACATCATAATCTCAGTTTACATGAATGGTTATCCTGTGATTGCATTAAAACTTGTTGATTCTGATCAAAAAATCCTGGCACTTCACAAAAATCTGCTAGCCAATCCTTCAGTAGTTTACTTTCATTTCACTAGAGAGGCAAATATTTCTTTTCCTAGTCAAGTAGTATTCCTGTGAACTAAATTTGTAGTAGATGCAGAGCGGGTTGTGTAAATAAGTGTATTAACAATCACAAGACTTCCAGGCTCAAAACAGAAGTCTAGACATGATCTGAAGTCAATCACAGTGTTTCTCCTACTATTCCGAATAGTTTTCCACAGTTTTGCAATGAGGAAGACTCTTGAAATAGGCTATCGTGGAACTACATTCAGCAGCTGGGATTAGGCCAGTCTGGGAGTGTGAGGATCATCCAAAGGAAGGTTACCCAAATCAGCTTAAAATACGATTTTTTTTTTAAGAGAAAGGATGCATGGATATACATGCAAACAACTCTGGCTTCGGGATTATTTCCCCATTTTAAGTATTGATGTGTGAATTCTACTGTAAAATTCTCATCCTTGCAGCATATTTGCACCACTTTAGCTGGTGGACTTAACCTCCAGTTGAATTCATGATTCCTTCTTTATTTTTTCTTTATATATATTTCTGTTTAGCCTGGGGGATGCAGAAGGAAAGAGAAAGGAGAGGGAAGAGCCAAGACTTGCTTAGGTTTGTGGTTAGTTGTTTCCTGCCCCCTACACTTTAAGATGTGCTGTATCTCTCTCCTTAAAAACATTTTTTCTGCTAATTTAATTTCCTAGCCTTCTACAAATAGCTTGGAAAGATGCCTTAATCTCACCTTTAAAGGCAGAACAGATAAAATATGTAGGCAAGACAAGCCACTGCATTCTCAGTTACCTTAATTTTATTGGCTGTTGCAACCATTTGACACAGTCCTAATGCAGCAGACAGTGATCATGTTCAGTTCTGCACCAGAGTGAATAAATTGACATTATAATGCACTAAGTGAAAAGGGGGGTTTGGGTCATCTTTTTTCAAGCATCAAAAATCTGATAAGGGCAGGCCATATAGGTTCTACATAAACTCTTCCAGTTACCCACCATCAGGACCATGCACACAGACATCCCCTTCGCATGATGTAATACACAGCTGTGCCCCACCACAGGTCCAGAAGAAACACTCCTATCTGCTGTACTTCTCTTAAGGTCATGTCAGTATTTGTATTCTCATCCAGAGGCCTTTCAAGAAAGAGAGTAGACCATGGCCAATACGATTTTTTCTAAGGAACCATATAAATGTTGGCCATCTTGGAGCAAGCACAGCACATGACGCAGGAAAACCAGGAGAGTTAGTAAAGCAAGAGTAATAATAGGAATATTATAATTCATTATCAGCCATTTATATATATCACAATATTTTCCAGTTCCTTAGTATGAAAGGCTATTAACATCATTAAGGATGAGTATTTAAAGCTGGAACATAACCCTGAACACTAGAAAACTCCAGGCAGACAGAAGAAAATTCATGTTGTGTCCATATACAGGAAGAAAAAGCAGCACAGCTGCAGTAAGCCTGAAGAAATTTGGTGTGATGGTGTGTTGTCACTCAAACCCAACTGGTAACAAAGCACCATGCAGCTGCTTGCTCTGTCCTCCCCCCTGGTCCTGGTGGGATGAGGAGAAAATATAAAGAAGAGCTCATGGGTTTAGACAAGGACAGGGAGTGATCACTCACCTGTTATGGTCATGGGCAAAAGACAGGCTCAACTTGGGGAAGAAAAAAAATCAATTTAATTTACTACAAATCAAATCAAAACAAGGATAATGAGAAGTAAAACCAAACCTTAGAACACCTTCCCCCCACCCCTCCCTCCTTCCTGGGCTTAACTTTAATCATGATTTTCTCTCCCTCCTCCCCCTTGGCAGCGCAGGGGGACGGGGAATGAGGTTGGGGTCAGTTCATCACACCTTGTCTCTACCACTCCTTCTGCCTCAGGGGGAGGGATGCTCCAGCGTGGGGTCCCTCCCATAGGAAACAGTTCTCCACAAACTGGTTCTCTGTGGATCCTTCCCACGGGCTGCAGTCCTTCATGAGCTGCTCCCGTGTGGGTCCTTTCTGCAGGCTGCCGTCTGTCAGGCACAGACTGCTCCAGCATGGGCTTTCCCATGGAGTCACAGCAGCCTTCTTCAGGGGCATTCCCCTGCTCCGGTGTGGGCTCCTCCCTGGGCTGCAGGTGGGCATCTGCTCCCCCGCTCCCCTCCCTGGGCTGGGGGGGGACAGCCTGACGTCTCCCCACAGCCTGCAGGGGCATCCCCTCCTCCCCTGCTCCTCCTCCCCTCCTTCCTCACTGACCTGGGTGTCTGCAGAGGGGTTCCTCTCACATTCCCATCTCCTCCCCCGCTGCACATTCCCCTTCTTAAATATGTTCTCCAAGAGGTGCTCCTACCGTCACTGACGGGCTCGGCCTTGGCCAGCAGCAGGTCTGACTTGGAGCTGGGGGAGCTTCTAGCAGCTTCACAGGAGCCACCCCTGCATCCCCCTGCTCTGCTACCAAAACCCTGCCATACAGACCCAAAATAGTGAGTTTACCAATAAAGGCTAGCAGTGTAACACCAATGGAGCATTAGCCTGAGTGTCTCATCAAACCTGATGGTGCTATTTGTGAAGTTGACCAGTTTTCGGAAACAGCATATCTGTTTTTCATGCAATATGTAACTTAATAGTACATGATATTCTCATTCAAATACAGTTATAATGCAAGATATGTCTACTATCTCATAGTCAGATAAAGGTCTGTTTTGGCAAAGATCTGTTAAATGCAGAAAACTGTCACACTTATCAATGATACCAAAATTTACAATCACTATTGACCAGATATGTGGACGTAATAACAAATTTGTGAAACAGTAAATAATAATGCAGTTTATGAGGATCTGTTCAAGTGAAGTGGTTTTTAAGAAAGCCAGATGCAAATTTACACACCTAGGAAGGAAGAATTAAGAGAATACAGTTACAGAATAGGGAATTATGATTTAGCTAAGGCTGTAATCTCTCCCTTAAATCCTTTTCCTCCTCTGATGGAGAGTTTGTAAAATATTCTCTGCCCTTTTCCCTGTTCTTACCACTCCATGCCATATTCAAATGGATGAGTCTGTCACCCCAGATACCTTTTGGCACAGAGCAACCGAGGGTGGCAAATTTGTTGTGCGTTTGAGTTGGGGGGGTGGTTGGTGGGGTTTGGGTTTTTTTTGTGCAAGTGTGAATGAGATTTTAATCTGTTTTCACTAAATTATATGTTGATTTGTAGCAGAAGAAAAGAGTGAGTAATATCACTGCAAAACCAGCACTACAAGCTCACTTTATACAGTGCTTCTGCACAAATGCTAGAGAACCTGTTGCAACCCAAGCAATCAGATTTTGTGATAGAATTTGGCTGATGTACCATAAAAGATATCAGAAGTGAAATGAGAAAAGACTGTTTGTCTTTGGTGGGGCCCCCCCCCG
>JANZLQ010000079.1:45191477-45225890 GCA_026212715.1 Elanus axillaris
GTTGTAGAAACTAGAAATGTGATAGGGAGCTTGTCAAAATGGCAGACCGTGCTTTGTACAAATACCATGCACAGAGCAGTAATACTGCTTTTGTCAGCCTTTTTGTGTAGCCCTAAAATGGCAAAGAATTGCAATAAAAATGAAAAAACCCTCTCTATAAATTCAGGACTGCATCTTTATGTTTATCATTTCACCTGCTCAGAAAATTACTTTGTTGTTTACCCTTGCAACTGAGGTAAAGAAGTTGTATTACAAGGAATGACACTGCTGAAAACTTTCCTTAAATGGCACTGCAAATGGTTTGGCAAAGGCTGGTCCAGCGTGTGCACTGGTATAATTTTATTGCAAAGATGTAGTGAGTACTGTTCATCAGGTGCCAATCTGAAACATGGGTTTAAAATTCCCAAGCAAGTTTTCATCCTTGCTCCCAGGAGATCTCTGGCCATTAGATGGCTTTCCCCTTCTAAGGTGGCTGATATCTCCTCTCTGCTAGAAAGATCAAAGGAGTGACATGAAAACACTGAAGAAAGAAATAGGTTAATTTTGGAACTTGGCCTGGACAAATAAAAGTCCTTTCACACTCCTCCCAGCCACACAGTTCTTCCTTCTTCCTAGCTCTCCCTCCTGTACTTGCCCCAACCCCTGGAGAGCAAATACTGAGCCAGCAGGAAGCTGTTTACTGGTTTTGACTTGGGTTGCTCTCTTACCTGAATATACTCTTGTTTTCCTAAATTACTTATAATTTCAGTTTATTTTTATGCTGCCTCTTAATGTCCAAAGGTTCTGTCAATTTATAGATTTTAAAGATTTAGAAATGGTTTTTCTTACCAAGAAGTAAAAAAATAAAAATATATTCCAGTCTGGCTAAGTACATTTCAAGTCTAGACCAGTTCAAGTCTAGCTAATGGGAATGCAGAAAGAACAGGGCTCTGTGGACTAAATTGTCTGCTATGTTTGCTCCCATCCCCACACATGGGAAGGGACTGTGACATTGACTGTAGAGATAACTTGCC
The DNA here is from genome assembly GCA_026212715.1 of Elanus axillaris. NCBI lineage: Eukaryota > Metazoa > Chordata > Aves > Accipitriformes > Accipitridae > Elanus > Elanus axillaris. The sequence continues at coordinate 45,192,491 of JANZLQ010000079.1, forward strand.
ATCCAAACAGAAAACACACTCCTGAAGAGATGATTTTATCTGAGCAAGCAATCATGGCAGTAGTTGTTATTGAGTCTGCTGTATCTAATGCAAAAGAAATTCCTTACAAACTGGTCATGACATGTGAGATGGAGAAGAGCTTGCCAAAGAGACACACTTCTACTGTGATGTCTTAGACCATCTTTCCTGAAACTTCCTTTTAAAAAATTTGACAACACAGCAAAGCACAAGGTGGCCACATTGAAGATCTACAGGAGAGTGCCACTGAATTTTCTAAAAGCCTGAACATGGTTGAAAGGTTGAAAGTTGATGGAGGACTGGGCGTGAAAGATTCACTAAAGTGTGCAAATACCTCACAAGACTTATGTTAGGAAACTGCCCAGTGTCTTAAAAATTTGAGAAAATCAGATTTAAAGATAAAATGTGTGGAAAATATTATGTCATTCTTACCTCAGTGCAGAGGGGGAAATACTTCCCCTCTGTAAACCAGATATGAGCAGAGCATGGAGACCTGCAAATACTGATTATACTGAAGATGATCTTCAAAATAAAAGTATACCTCTGTTGGTTACATGTGGGGTCACATACGGAGTCACATATGGAGTCTTAAGAATAAAGCAAGGAAAGATTTAAGTGTACTAAATAGCTTTTATATTATCTAGAAGGTAATAATTAAAAAAAAATCTCAATAACTGATTGCATGGTGAAGGGCAGTAGAAAATCAGGCCTAGAAGGAAAACCAGAGTATATGCTCAGTGGAGTAGAAATGTCCTGTAAGGCTCTCTGAAGCAAAGTCTTCCTGTTTCTTCATGTGCATTAGATTGTTCTCTTATTTAAATCAGCTTTATCTGAGTGTATTTCACCAGAAGTCAGTCTTTACAGCCATTATCTGTTCATTATCCTCTCCTCCCCCCCTCATCCTACAAAAATTTCATTACACTCTTTTTTGAATCTAAAGATGGGATGTTTGAACATTTGACATTTTTTACAGACTAATTTCTAGTCCTAACTGTTCCTCATGCTCCTGCTCACTAGTCATCAGAAATTTTAGTGCTGGGGAAGAATTTCATGACAGTGCTGTTATCTCTGTTTGGGAAAAGAAAGCAGCAGAGCTTTGCCAACTGCCTGATGTGTTTCTGTGTAGAAGCCAGAAGGAAAACCCACTTCTTGAATGCACCAAGTAATCTTTAAGGAATCTTATTTGAACAAATTCCTTTTACAATGCCAAGATCTAAGAGCTATTTGTCACCTGTGCTTGGTTAGGACTTGACCATGTAATACTTAACTAAATTTCTAACTTTTCTTTGCAAATAAGTCTGGCAAAATCTACAAATGTAAATATGAACTGTGAGATGAGCTCTATAAATTATAAACTGTTGTGTTGTTATGCAACAGATGAAGCATGGCTCAATTTACCTCTAGGTATGCTTATTAAGTAAGTCACATTTGGATGCATTTTACTGTGCTTGGAATTCTTCTGCTTGCATCAGCCCTTTTTTAGCATCGCTCCACAGACACAATCTGGTCTTTCTTCAAAATAGAAGAACTATGCTTTGAAATGATTATGAAAACTATAGAGAATTGAGATGAAGGGAGATTCTTTCTACTTTCATTCCTCGTCTCAGAACTCCTTTTTTCCCTAACATGGAAGCATCACAAGTTGTCTCAGAAACGTACCTTCACTGAGCAGTAAGCTGTCTAAGCCAGGCATTTTATACAGACCATAATAACTGTACACAACAATGATGCAAATTTGATCACAATTAATGGTTGAAAATTTGCTCACTTAGAACAAAAATCACCAGTTTATACAGATTGAAAAACTATTTCTACTATAAATTGCTTTTCTACACCTATTACACAAATTCACATTCTGAGTGAAACACAAATTCACTTTCTGTAGACTTCTGGATTAGCTGCATGAATTAAAAGGAGCTTTCCACTAATAAAATTAGCCTTGATTCTGTAAACAATTTTTAAATACCTCTGCCAAATGTTCTTCAGTCCAAATGATATGCAACACTCACCATACTCTTGCTATGGGAAGCCATAAAACTGGTATTAATACATGATCCTGATTCATGTTGTACAAAGAAATTCCTATTTTATAGAATTACCTAATGCTTATCATGTCCAGATTAGCAGCTCTCTTTCATACCACCTATTATTAAATCTTCCCCTCAACTATAACAGTGCCATAAAAAAGCACCAACATCCTCTTAATTCTGTTCCTTGTTTTTCCATCTTTTTTGCCTTTTCACTGTGTGGTTTGGACCAGTTCACCTGAATATACAAACACTCTTTCAGCTTACACAGCCCCATACATGCAGTTGTATTCAAAAGCCAGATAAAACAAAACCAGCATGGAGGCTGTTTTGAATGCTCAGGTATGAAGCAGATCTAAAGTTTCAGGTAAAGTGTAAACCCCGGTTATTTGGGTATATATCCATTATTTTGGAGATCAAGAAGAATCTGGTCTCCCTCACAAGATGTAGTCTCTGACACTGTGTAACTGACCAAATGTAGCACCCGTGGTGACCAGTTTTTTGGTAGGTGACCAGTTGGTAATTTTATGAAAAATAGGGTATTGGCCACTGCTAAAACCACAGAAGTGTGCTGGAGGGACAAAATTGTTGATCTGCTGTTTCTATTCTAATTCTAATAGATTTCACACATCTCAGTCTTTAAATGCATTTAGCACATTAGATTTAGCCTCAAAGTACACTTAAATAGCTCTCATATCTGATAAAAAAATCATAACCAATTTCATTTTCCCTACTGAAGAAGAAAAAAAAATAATTTATTGAATGGTACTCCTGGTTCTGCAGGATATAATCATCCTCTTTGAAAGCTGGAACACTATGTGGTCCAACATATAACACAACACAGTCTGGATGTATATTTATTGCACACGTATAAACCACAATTTTATTGGAAAAGCTCATCTGGCAAAATAATAAGAGCAATGAGCATATTCATTTTCTAAAATACAATATTGAAAGTATAAATCAAAATCAGTGAGAGATATCCTTATTTTATTGTAGAGCTGACTTAAAATATAGTCAGTCTAACATCAGTCTTTGGGGGAAAGAAAACAGTTTTGTGTTCAGTTAAAGTGGTGATATTCATTTATATGAAAAAAATCTAATATCCTAAATTCTTAGAAATAGCAGGTTAAGGAACTGGCAGATAATTTCCTCTGTATAACAAGGTATATTCCAATCCGTATGAAGTAATTGTGCCATACATCACAAAGTGCCTCTCCTTTTGCGGATGTACACAATATAGAAATTCATGGAGGTGCTTCAGATGCAGAAACATTAGCAATCCAAAGTTTGGTACCAAAAGAGTTTGAACTTTCTATGTCATAGCATGGAGGAAATCTAGAACCATGTTTTCTTTAAAAAATACTACCATGATGTACAATATCTTACAAACCTTAACTCTGACTAGTTTGTTTTATGCTTAAAAATGATCTTACTAATTATAAAGTGTTATAATAGCAGCAGTTAGGTTTAATGTTAGAAGCATTGCAATTGAAACATCTATGATGTCCTCCAAAACCTGAATTTGTAACTGTACAAACTCCTCTCTAGTAGTCCTTCCCTAACACATATCCACAATTAACCGTTGACAGTAATGCATTTTCTGCTTCATTAAAACACGGGCTTGCAAATCCCAAGTATTCAACATTATTCCTTGGAAGTCTTTAGCACAGGTTTGATCTCCTCCTGCATCACAATATCTTGCTCCAGAGTGACCAACCACTTTGAATGGGACAACCAAGAGCCAGCCCTTGGAGGCCAGTCTTGCATATAGAGAGTTTTAACACGCTGCTGATGATTAACCAGGGGCAGATGGCAAAATTATGTTTTTTCAGTTTTATTATAAACATTTGCAAGGTTCCTTAGGTAAGACTAAGCAAGAATTTTCAAGGGTCCATCATTATTGCTTGTTGGATAGATAAAACAATAGTTTCTCCATCTTTGCAAACTGGGAATTTTTGGCAGTACCCACAAGTTCAGACTTCTGGCAAGTTGTTGGGAGTGTGAGAGCTATGCCAACCACCTCATATTCAGCAGTTTAATTTCATAATACTGTGAGAGAAAACTTTCAATTCAAATACATTTTTCAAAGATAACAAAAATTCACATACAAGACTTTTTACTAGTGCCTTTTCTCTCCTGAAAAAAAGCAACAAACAAAACCTTACCTTAATATTGCAAAAGACCTTTTTTTGAGAAGTGTCATGGTAGTTGCTGCCTCTACACAAACAAATTGTCAGTAAAAAGATTGCACTTAATTCCCTGTTGATGATGCCCTCAAATCTTTCACATCCCCATGGGCTGAGTCTCGGTTTATCCTCACCGGAAGCCAGCCAACTGCCCAGGCAATGTGAGCAGTGAAAAATTTAGCAGCTTTAGTTCTGTGGGAACATTTTACTCTTAACAGTTACAAGACAACTGATTCACACTTTCTCTGTAGGTCTGAAATTTGTGGAGGCTTGACATAAGGGCAGTGCTCATGCAAAAGTTTCTAGCAGTAGTTTTGCCTCAGCCAGATTCAGGTAAAGCCCTTTTTTTTTTGTAATTGCAGAGGAAACCTCCCCTGTTTTAGTCAGGACAGTCAAGTGAATGAATTTAACATTTTATTTAATATTTCCAAAATTGAAAGAATTTGATTTAAAGATTTAAATCGTTACCTACAAGCCACATGGCACCAATCACATATTCAACTGTAAAATAAAGAGCAATACCATACAAGGCCTGTCAGAGCTAGCTGGACCAGAGTTTACCACCAGAAACTAGCAACGCAGAATGGAAAACTCTGGAAAATTGAGCAACTGATAGCTAACCATAAACTGATCCAACATTTAGCCAACACCTAGATAATTTATAAAGAACAGATCTCATTCTTATGTCTAGTCAGATCATTGTTTTCAATAAATAAATAATCACAAAAGCAGATCCTGGGTCAGAAACCCAAATAAAGTTCAAGACAGGTTAGACAGGTCAAGATAGGTTGAAGGCAGTGTCTGGATGTAACAAGGAAACCATCCGGGACCAAAAGGAGAAATTTGGAAAAATTAAAAGGTTTAATTTGGTTAAGTGTTTTAATTCCCTTTCCATGGCACAGCAGAGAACCCAATGAAATTTTTTTGTGTTAGAGGATGTGATGACATCAAAAGGGCTTGGTCCTGTGAATCGAATCATAACCAAAATTTCTATTTAAAGTAAAATAACATCAATCATTTAAGAAGATTAAACTGTTAATCTTCAAGGAAAGGAATCAACAGTCATTTCTTCTGGGAGAAAATGGGAAAGGGGAATAAAAGTATTTTATCAGCAAAACCACTGCGTATTCTTAACTCCTTTCTAAAAAAATCCTTTAGGTGTATTTCATATTTACAGACAAAAAAGAAAAAGAAAATTAAAATATGTACTTTCAGCATAATACATGTATAGAAGTAGATAAGAAGCACAAGTTTTGCCATGCATGATTTTCTGCATAATACTAAAACCAGTGTAACTACATTTATGGTAATTGATAAGGTTCTTACCTGATAATGATCAGAGGTCAGGAGTTTAAAAGGTACAGTGGAACTTCTCCCACAACAACAAAAGAAAACAACAAAGCATCAAAGCAACAAACAAACAAACAAACAGAACCTAGGAAAGGTTTTGAAGCTATATTCTGGCTTGTTGTGAATCACTGTTTTCTAGGACGGGCATTTCTTTTTGTTAACTCCTTTGTTTAATGATGATCTCATACCTTGTATTTTTTCCTATTTTTTTCTTCCCAATTCCCATTATTTCTTTCACCTTAATAATAGAGTATACTTCTTTAAAAGAGTTAAGTTTGCAAATGGGAGATAATGATCTGTGAAAAATTGCAGGTAAAGGTATGGAAAAACAGAAAGATTGAAAGATGACACACTATTACATTGCCAGCTATCTTAATTTTCATGCAAGTTCTGTGATATTTGTTCTTTTTCCTTTCAAGCCTGGGCTGCCAGAAATAAAAATCTTTTATAAGAATCTCAGCATGCTTTTTATTAAAAGTTCAGACTTTTCTAGCCCTCATAACTGTGAAAAAATCCTCAGGAGAGCAAAGAAAGTACAAATTTAAGGCTAAAAACAGATGAAAAAGATTGTTTTCCTGCCAACCTTTTTTTAAAAGAGAAAGCATGAAAGCATTTTTATAATTCACAAAATACTGACGGAAAATAAAGAAATCTTTCAAACAACTATTGCTATCCTCATATTGCCATTTTAAAAAAGAATCTGATGTTTCACATATTTTCTGTTTTCTAAACAAGTGATAATTAATTCTGTTGCACACATTAAACTAAAAATTAAGACATGCTTCCCAACTGTAAAGCTCTGACTGCTAAGAGAGCAAGACTTGCACGCAGCCATGCCTATTGCCTGTGGCAAAATGTAATCTCTAGGCAGAGGCAGTTTGCTTTACACTCGTTCATCACCTAGCACCCACAGCTAAATCTAAGTGGTTAGGTTCCGGCCCCTACACACAGAATAGCACTCGTGTCCATACTGTCATTTGTTTTTTTAGATGAACAACAGTTTGAGCCGAGCGTTAGCCCCGGCTTCTATAAAAACACAGCACATTTAAAGGCTGGGGTTCCACATTTATTTCAACATACTTCAGAGCAACTTTTATAGAAAAGGTAAAAAAAAGGGGGGAGCATAAAGCTTCACATACCTTTGCCCTGGAGCTACCGACTGCTATGCTTGAGTTTCTGATTAGGGTCTCTAGACAGCTGACTTCATGTGCAGGTTCTGATTGCCCACTGGCTCCCATATCCCCAACCAGACTTTCCTGGACACAGGGGCCAGAAGCCACCTTTTTTCAGTCTGTAGCTGTGGATTCACTTTAATCCAGCATGAATGCGTGCCCCTGCTGGCACATACCAACATTTTCAGACAAATAATTTCCTCTATGGCCTCACAAATGCCTGTGCCTGCAGCAGTGATGAGTGGTGGTGAAGCAGCATCACTTCTCCTAGAATTAGCATGGATTTATATTGGATTGAAGTGACTTAGTAACCACAGTCTCTGCCTATGCAACTGTTGAGTGCTTCTCAAAGAATGAAGGAGGAAGATTTTGGTTAACAGGAAGGCTTCAGCTGTAGGAAAAGAGAAGAGAGAATGTGGGACCAAAATGAGAAGAAGGTGAACTTTAACCTTTTGCTGTCATATTGCTTCATCTGTTTGTACAGCATGTGCTCCTTCCTTGGCTGACCATCCTGCCGCATGCATCTCCTAACTAGTAGCAGTCGTTAAAGGTAGCTTTCTAGTGCAATTATTTTACTTTACTATTATTTGGCATAAGTCAGAGCTAGATACCAAATGCTGTTATCCTTGTTTGTCAATGTGTTTTCCAGCTTTCATCTGACAGGTAGCCACTGTGATGAAACATGTATTAGCGTATATTTCTACCCATGGAGCAGTCATGTCAGAAAATGAAATAACTCTGTAGGACAGGAAAGGACTAACTTTGCCCTTATCTTCCTCTCAGACATTGAGGATGAATGTAGCTTGATTCCGCCTCCTAGTTAGGTATACATTAAGAAACTGTCAGCCTTTGAATCTTCCCATTCATCCATTCCTCATCCATCTAATCACAGAGGGTGACTTAACTGTCAGTGCATTTTTTCCATATATATATATATGTGCAGATGTCATTCATGTCCACACTCTCCTTAAAATAAGTTATGTGTCTAAATTAATTGGAATATCTTGAGGGACTTGTCTGAACATAGCAGTAGCAGATGACTGACACAGGGAAGGTGACTCTTGCTGCATACTAGTGCATCAGAAGGTCTCTGCATCATTTTATTCACAAGGAACATGTATACATACACACAGGTATATGTATACCCACATAAGAACTCAGTTATTAGTGCATAGTTCATATGTAAGATCAAATCCAGCTCATCATGTAACTCCACAGAGGGAAAGTTAAACTTTCTTTTTCTAGTCTTAAGGCAGCACATTAGTGTCTGTCATGGTTTAACCCCAGCTGGAAACTAAGCACCATACAGTCACTTGCTCATTCCTCCCTGGTGGGATAGGGAAGAGGATCAGAAGGGTAAAATTGAGAAAACACATGGGTTGAGATAAAGACAGCTTAACAGGTAAAGCAAAAGCTGCGCACACAAGCAAAGCAAAACAAGGAATTCAGTCCCCACTTCCCATGGGCAGGCAGGTGTTCAGCCATCTCCAGGAAAACAGGGCTCCATCATGCCTAACCGTTACTTGGGAAGACAAACGCCATCACTCCAAACATCCCCCCCTTTCCTTCTTCTTCCCACTTTATATGCTGAGCATGACGCCATATGGTCTGAAATAACCCTCTGGTCAGCTGGGGTCAGCTGTCCCAGCTGTGTCCCCTCCAACTTCTTGTGCCCCCCCCAGCCTGCTCACTGGTGGGGTGGGGTGATGTGAGAAGCAGAAAAGGCCTCGGGTCTGTGTGAATGCTGCTCAGCAGTAACAAAAACATCTCTGAATTATTAACACTGTTTTCAGCACAAACCCCAAACATAGGCCTGTACTAGCTACTATGAAGAAAATTAACTCCCAGCCACAACCAGCACATGCTCATTGAAAGGTATTGTGTCTCTGCCTCAATCTGTAGCAGCTTATTCTAACTTCTGTCAGTGTTGCTATTTCTACTTCCTGCTTGGCATTTGAATTCTGCCTACTTCTGTGATCTCACCTTCTCATCAGATAATTTTGATATTCATGCAGAGTATGGAGCAAAGAGGTGTTTTCCTTCTGGAAAGCCCCCTCCCTCCCCTTAAGGGCAAAAAATGTTGATCTCTAAAACCCTGGGCTAACTAGTATAATCTCCCCTGAGATGGTACTTCACCATGTCTGAAACAGCTGCAGCCAATAGCAAACTTGATCCTTATGTGCAAGAATTATTTTGCAGAACAGCTCACAGAAGAACCATTAATTGCTTTCTGCATATCCTTGTAGAGAAAAGTGCATTCACAGAGCTGTCAGAGGTGAATTGGCCTGAAAGTCCCCAAGATAATTACTTTGCTGACATTTGTATCACAGCAGTGCTGGAGGGTCTTGGAAGGACCAGCAAGGATGAGTCACAAACAAACCTGATGGGTAACCTCTTAAATACTGGCATAGCTTTATATCTCACAATATCCAACTTCAGGTTTTCTAATATTGCTTCTACCAAGGCAGTGTCTAAATATCAAACCTCTGTCTCACCTGTTTTTAGGAAAATGTAAACTGGAGATGCTTTAGATTTGGACAGAGGTCTTTCTTTCAGAGTATCAGTCATACACTACTTCGAAAACTGATTGAAGTTTTACATTGCATGTTGTACCACCCACTGTAGGAGAAGATCAGGTTCGAGACTATCTAAGGAACCTGAAGGTGTACAAGTCCATGGGACCTGATGAGATGCATCTGTGGGTCCTGAGGGAACTGGTGGATGAAGTGGGTAAGTTCTCATATGTGAGAAGTCGTGGCAGTCCGGGAAATTTCCCTCTGACTGAAAATGGGGAAAATAACCCTAATTTTTAAAAAGGGAAAAAAGGAAGATCCGGAGTCAGTCTCACCTCTGTGCCTGGCAAGATCATGGAGCAGATCCTCTGGAAAACTATGCTGAGGCACATGGAAAATAAGGAGGTGACTGGTGACAGCCAACATGGCTTCATTAAGGGCAAATCATGCCTGACAAACCCTTCTACGATGGGGTTATGGCATTGGTGGATAAGGGAAGAGCAACTGACATCATCTACTTAGACTTGTGCAAAGCATTTGACACTGTCCCACAAGACATCTTTGTCTCTAAATTAAAGAGACATGGATTTGACTGATGTTCCAATCAGTGGATAAGGTATTGGCTCAATGGTCACACTCGAACAGTTGCAGTCAATGGCTCGATATCCAAGTGGAGACCAGTGATGAGTGGCTTCCTCAGGAGTCAGTATTGGGACTAGTGCTGTTTAACATCTTTGTTGGTTACATCGACAGTGGGATTGAGTGCACCCTCAACAAGTCTGCTGACAACACCAATCTGTGTGGTGCGGTTGACACACTGGAAGGAAGGGATGCTGTCCAGAGGGACCTTGACAGGCTTGAGAGGTGGGCCTATGTGAACCTCATGATGTTCAACAAGGTCAAGTGCAATGTCCTGCACCTCGGTCAGGTGCAAATACAGGCTGGGCAATGAGCAGATTGAGAGCAGCCCCGAGGAGAAGGACTTGGGGGTGTTGGTTGACAAGAAGCTCAACGTGACCCAGCAGCCCAGAAAGCCAACCGTATCCTGGGTTTCATCAAAAGAAGCGTAACCAGGAGGTCAAGGGAGGTGATTCTCCCCCTCTACTCTGCTCTTGTGAGACCCCACCTGGAGTGCTGTGTTCAGTTCTGGGGTCCCCAACCTAAGGACATGGACCTGTTGGATCGAGTCCAGAGGAGGGCCACGAAGATGATCAGAGGGCTGGAGCACCTCCTCCATGAGGACGGGCTGAGAAAGTTGGGGTTGTTCAGCCTGGAGAAGAGAAGGCTCCAGGGACACCTTACAGCAGCCTTCCAGCACCTAAAGGAGGTCTACAAGAAAGATGGAGAGGGACTTTTTACAAAGACATGTAGTGATAAGAGAAGGGGTAACGTCTCTAAACAGGAAAAGTGTAGATTTACATTAGATGTAAGGAAGAAGTTCCTCCCTGTGAGGGTGTTAAGGCACTGGAATAGGTTTTCCAGAGAGGCTGTGGATGATCCATCCCTGGAATTGTTCAAAGCCAGTGTGGATGGGTCTTTGAGCAACCTGGTCTAGTGGAAGGTGTTCCTGCCCATGGCAGACGGGTTGGAACTAGATGATATTTATGGTCCCTTCCAAGCCTAACCATTCTGTGATTCTATGTGTAACTGCCATCATACTCAGGAGATTTCTACAGCATTGTAGAAACAGTGGTGTACACCACTGCCAGTGGTGTAAAAGTAGGAAAAGGGGAAGAGGGGACCTTGGAGTTTCTTAAGCATCTGAGCTCCTGCAGCGACATGCTTACCTCTAGGGCCATGTTCCCACTGGGGACTTGAAGGTGTAACTACCTGCATAAAGTTAAAGCAGTGAAACTTATGCATGCACATACATATCAACAACAGATTATCCACAGGTTTAATGCTGCTGTAATTCTACCAGTATTTTTTTCCTAGGTGGGAAAATTCTAACTAGTAATCTGATCATCCATTGTTTACACCTGCTCTTCATTAAATGCAGTTGGGTCTTCATGCAATTTCACCCTGTGGAGGATGACATCTTTAAAGAACTCATATTAACCAAGTACTGAAATCTATGCACCTTTCCTTCAGTTGCACAACTTTTAGAAGCTATACAGTTTTCTATCAGTAGATGGCCATGTCGTTTTACAGCTGTTTTCCCCTTCTGATACCTTGGATTAAATCTTAGAAAGACAGAAGATTGTAGCTGGCCCAGTGGGATCTCTTTAGGCTGCAAATTAATCGAGGCAAAGGAGTCCTATCTCTGCAGATCATGCACACCATGGAGCTTATCAAAGACTTTGCAAATAAGCTTCATTTGAAAACAAGTGAGAAAAGTTAAGAAACTCTCCCTGCAGACAGTTCCTACCTCTCCAACCACAGGCCACTACATGCACTTTCATTTGATTTAAATTATCGTGCTGTATCAGAGTCTAAACCAAAGGAGAGCAGGAACCTTAAAAAAAATGATGTAAGGACCTATCCATTAATCACAGTATTACCATCACAAGGTCAGCCTTCTTTTAAGACTTGTCAGGTTAGGTTCTTCTGTGTGCATTCAGTAAATATTCAGTATTAACTGCAGTGTTTTTCATTATAAGGTTACAGTCAAATATTCATAACAAAAATAATGGTCAGGCATGAGTACAAGAGGACCACAAGGTGCTTTCAGATTCTAGGTGAAGTTTATTAGCAATCCACCTAAAACCAATTAAAAACAGGAATTGGCTTTGGAATTTATTTTGCTCTGAATTGTAATGGCAAAATACTTTTCAGAAAATTGTTCCTCATACAAGTAAAGTATCTGGTTGGTAGTGTACTCAGCCGGGATATGGGAACCCCTGATCTCAGATCTTTGGCTCCTCCCGATCATAGATTCCATCCCAGGCCCAGAAAACCTTCTTAGGACAACTTTGAATCTAAGAAACAATTTCATGAAAAGGTCTGGTTATAGTTAATTTCTTATGAAAATAGTTTGTTAAAATTACTGGTTAATTCTATACTTAGGTTCCATCACCACTTGTAAAGAATACAGTGAGCATCCCAAATTCCATCCAGGGATGTGCATTCCGGTATAACTAAAAGTTATGTCTCAATTTAAAATAACATTCTCTAGTTACAACATAACATTATGCACTCTTCTACAAGATAAACACAGGAGTGTTATTCCACAGTACATAGAGAAACATATTTAGAGATGAGCTTCTCCATTTTATTACATAAACTTTGTTCTAACATCATGAATGGACCTAATACTGATACAAGTTAACTGGTTTATCAGACCTTACACAGTGCAAGAGAAACTGCAATCACTATGAGCTCAGTCATCTCCGCTCCTTCCCCCCTTTGCTGGCCACCCACCTGCTCTGACCAAGAGAGCACACTCTCAGTGTTAGGTATGCTGGGTACACCGGGGCATGCATCACCCTCTGCCTTTTCAAAGGGTGCAACCTAGCCACTCCTGAGGCCACATATTCAAGCTGGTAAAATGATAGGTGCAAGACTAGTTTCCAGGGGGATCCTGAGGTTGTTTTTCAGCTGTATTGTTTTCAGGTTGTGTTCATAGAGGTATTCTGGTATTAGGGCAAATGCTCATTTCTGCAGGCTGCAATTTTAAAAATGTTAACATCGATAGTTTTATACCCATAACAACAACGTTCATAAGATGCAATTCAAGAGGCAAGATAGGACTTTGTAGTATAATCTCAGCTGATATTTCCCACTACTTTCAATGTAGCCATGTAAGCTACATAAGCCATGGTGCACTGTGCATTTTGTTTATAGGGTGATGTCTTCACAGTGTGTGGAAATCACATCACTGCACATCGGTGTGCCTTCATGTTAACATGTCTGGGCTTCCAGTTGCCAAATGGTGACAGCTCAGTACTCACAGCAGACATTTTTGTAAGAACATGGAAAAGCAAGTAAAGGAGGCAATTCACTTGGCAGATTTTTCTAAGCTTTGCTGAGTTTTACTACAAATTGCCACTAACAGGTGTAGCTCTTATTACAGATCTCTTTGGCAAGCTAGCCCTATTTCCCACTCAGCTTTGACAGCCCCATTCTCTCCCTATAGGCTTTAAAGAGCTCCACCAGAGCAGAGACTTCACCTGCATGTGCCAATTTGCTATGACCCTTTCATCCCTTACAGGATCTGCCAGAAATGAGCTCAAAGTTTCTTTGAGGGGGGAGGTGAAGCCAGTCCAAATTACATGAAATAGATGCTAATGTGGTAGATTAAAAGAACCTTTACAGACAACTTTGATGTTATGCTTGTGATTGACAACCAGATCCTACTGAAGCAGGCATTAGCATGCAGACAAATGAGTCACACAAAACACTGTACAGGAGCCTCTTAAACTGTTGAGTAGAAGTGCTAAATCTTTCCCTGAAATAATCCAAACTTCAGAAAATATGTAAATCTGCAGAAACCCAAACCCCTTATTTATCATCTTTATAAGGTATAGCCACTTGCCATCTGCATAGCATCACTTCAGTTGCAACAAGGTGGTGAAGAGTCACGCCCAGCATACAACAACCATTTGTTCAGGAAAAAAAACAACTTGTCAATCATGTTTGGATTCACTGTGGTCATAAATTATGTCTCTGCCTGAGAAATTTGTCTGTGAGGTAGATTTCTTCTATGATATTAGGCAAAGCTATGTTTGCCCTTATCCCTAAAGCTTTCCTCATTCTATGTTTCTATGGGAAATGCCATATCTATTAGTGGCAACATATTTCTGTTGGTCAGGTAGCAACACCAATGCCTTATGACACTCCCAGCTCATGGGGAGCCTGACTGAGCATAGACTGTAGCTGTTTCATGCCATTATGGCCCACAATGGAGGAACAACAGTGAGGGAAAACCCTGCAACATATCACACTGCTCTGTAGCATCTTTTCTTTTATTAGAAGCCTTTTGGTGATCACTTAAGGCAGGCTAACTTCAACACGAGCTCTTTCTTTCTCCCTCATCTCACTTCTGTTGACAATCCAGCTGGGACATCCAATCAAATCTAGATGTCAAAAGCTTCCTAGATTGGTGTCTTCTGCCATTCTGATGTAAAGCTTTATTTCTGCTCTGTCAGTACCATATTATGGATGCTGGTTAAGTCCAAAAGATTCATCAGCCACTTGAATTTGTAACCTGGCATTTAATTTCTGAGACAAGCATCATTTTAGTTGTTTGCTATTGCAATCTGCTGGGTACCTGTGAACTGCCATTCAGCCTCACCTCTGGCAGGTGCAGCCTGCCAGCTCCAGAAGTAGTTCTGCTCACACATGCAACAAGTGCTCTCAGCATACCAGGGCCAGCGTTATAATGTCAAGACCATAACTGAAGCTCTTCAGGTTTTGTCTGAGGAGCTTTGTAAGGGATGATTTGGAAGATGCTATTCAGCCTGGGCTTTGAACTCCCAAAGGGAGCATGTGCAGATTTTTCTTACCCATGACAGATATAAAAGCTTTCACAGCTCAGGCCTACAGAGGAAGAAATGTGCTTATGAATGGTACTGTACACCTGCACACAAACTGCTTTGTCTCAACAAACACAGTTTCTTGCACGACCAGGAAATTAGCAGGACAATAACTGGGAAATAGTTTGAACTCTCCTTTCTGAAGAGGACCCATAACCTTTCATTACCAAGCTATTTCTTCTGACTCATTGCCCCTTGGAAAAAACTGCTCATTTCCTCCAAGTAAAGACAGTCATCAGGAGTAAGTTTCATACATCGTCCTGTTCATTCCGATTTGCATTGTTCGTGCTATGTATGTACATGTTGCAACTTCAACTGAACTGCCAGTTGCAGGCCCATACAGACTCTGGGTAAAATTTTCAGGATGGTTTAGAGTTGAACTTATAGAGGAATTCAGGACATTTAGCTCCCATTATTTTACTCTAAAAAAATCCCCACCTTGAATTTTCAAGCATTTATGAATTTAAATCTCATTAATTGTCAGTAAGGCATTGGGCCTGTGGTCACGTTAGAAAATTTCCACCAACATTATTTTTATTTGATTTATTTCATATCTTCAGCAACATTTAAAAGCCACATACTTTGTAGGTAAAATGCTTTTTAATTACCATCAGCTTGTCCAAAGAAGTCAGTTGCAAGTGCATTCACTTAGCCTTTCTATTTCTCAGTTGCAGTTCGTCCTTCGTTCACTGTTCTCTTCTGTCCCAGTAGGAGTCTTCACTCTCCCTTGCCATGAAAACTGGACAACTTTTCCAAAATGTAGAAACAAAAAGTCCCATGCAGCTTGAACCAATGAACTCTATTTGGTTTGTTTGTACCTCACAAGTAAGAATTTCCCATATGGAGACATACATAATCTAAGTACAGGCAAAAGAACTACCAAATCCTAACTTCTACTTCAATTTCCCTCACTCAACTTCAACATCTCTTTCATATTTCTGCTTTTTAAACACTGTGCCACCTAAATTATTCTACTATAAAACTTCACCCTTACTTTCCTTTCCAGTTTTCCTTCCCAATGGAGAAACACTTTCAGTGTTTTGGATGGAGACACAGTGGATTTACAAAATTTAGTGTTCTAAGCAACATCATACAAAGCTATTACAATTTTTTCCATAACACCCCCACCCCCATCTATACACTTATTCTCTAGATGCTGCTTTCGGCATATCCAATAAAACTTGTAATTTCTGGAATGTACATTTTGTTTTACAGTTGTGGCATTTGGTGAGGAAAGCAGGGCTGATGACCTACTAGTTCTGTGGCTGATTATTTCAGCTAGTAAAACTCCAGCATCTGTTTCTGTAATAAAAAGTCAGTAAGAGCAGTGCAATAATTTTCATGTTCATTTCTACAGGAATTTAAAATGTTGATCATATTCAGTTCTGGTTCTGGTTCTGAAATTGGTTGCAGTAGCTGAATTGATGTTATGCAATGAGATCAGTAGCTACAACTTTCCAAAGGCCAATAGAGCATGCAGCAAAGGAAGAGTCCCTTGGCTTCCCGGTCATCTCAGGTAGTCAGATTGTACTAGGTGGTCTTGGTGGAACCACTGGTGTAATTCAGCAGAAATAAAAATGCTTTCAGTTTAACAAGACAACTTACTGATGGTCTGGTAGTACTATTCAGGGCATGTCCCATAGCAAGTTAAATCTTCAGCTGGAATGCTTGTGGATAGAAACCCCACCCTCATCTGCCATGTTTTAAAAAAGCAGTTATGATTTGCTTCTGTAATCCAAAATATTTTTGTGGATGTAAACCAATTTAATGAATAGCTATTGGACTAAGTGAGTGCTTAACTCAGCAATGCATTTGTTCTACTACTATAGGAAGCCATCTGCAGCATTACCCCCATTCCAGCAAGGGTTTGATTTGGCCCCAGGAAGATAGGAGATGGTTTTTCACTGAGCAATACTAATATGCAGGCAAAGAAGTCAGTGAAAGCCTGGTGCTAGGAGGGCACTGGAATGGTCTTTGGTGGCTGGTCTTCAAAATATTCCAGTTAAAACTTATCTCTTTTCCTTTGAACTATTTTCTCCAGTTCCTTCCTCCATGGCTTTGAGCTAGCCAAGAGCATCCTTCAGTCATCTTAACCTGTAACATCATTGTAACAACCCATGCTGGACAGACCAGGGAGGGGTTATGGTGTGTTTGGAATTCCCTTGCCCTAAATTAAAGTGAAGCAACACCAAACGATAAGTTAAATATTTTATTTATGGCAGAAGCAACTTATATCTGGAAGGTGTAATAGTAGGCAGTGTGGTTTCTATTGAAAAGCCTCAAAGGTAAGGAGGAGAAAGAGAACAAAGGGGGAGAAAACAAGAAAAGGAGAGAGAGAGAGATCACCACCCTTGGATCCTGCAATGAAGTTAATGGTCGATGATGCTGACAGTCGTGGCAATGCTCCCATGATAGGCACATATGGGAATCCTCATGTTGTCATCTTTTATAGCGCAGTTCCCACCTTTTCTCATGTCAATCATGCTGCTCTTGGTTTTCTGTGCCCCACCCCTAAGGACTTAGGTACTCTCGATTTTCTGTTTGGGCGCCATCATGGGGTGTGGTCATGAACCCCCTCCCCAAATAAACTGTGTGTGACCCCTGACCACATATGGTGAGTTGTTCCAGCCAGTTCACCAGGATGCGGGACTGTGCATCCTCCGACAGACCTCCAGCATCCTGTGTCACATGTCATATTGCTATGCAGAACTTGTTGCAGTGTCTTGCAAGCAAGTTGCATTCCTTCCCTAAACTGCAAAAGCTAGGCCCTGGTCTCTGTCCATCACAATGAGTGTTTGAGGCATTGACTCTGTCCAGTCTCTCACAATCATTCTGCAGAATGTGGAAAAGTTGACATACTTATGAAGTACCAGTTCAATAAACCAGTTCATTTTACATTGCTTAGATGTCTTGGCATTTAGCTATTTAACCCGGCACTGTCCCAGCTCACACATTGTGTTCATAATCTGCCTTGTTGGTGTAGTTGAAAGTTGCATAAAGTAGACGTCTAACTGCAGCATCAAGGCACCTGCCTAATTCTGCTGGTAGTGGGAAGCTTTTAATCTCACTCCAGCTGGTTTGGTAAAGCCCTTAAATTACTGAGATGCTGTTTGGCCAGGCCATTACATCTCATGTCATAGGTAACTCCCTTTGATTATTTTTAATTCAGGGCCCAGGTCGCTGCCTGGCTGCACAGGAAGCGATGTGTTACCACTGTGTAGGAGTGCAGGGGAGAGTAAGAATCACTTGAAAATATCTCAAAGAAAAAAAATCTCCCATCTGTGATTGCCAAGGTACAGGCAGAGAAAATGCAATTTGAGTCTCAGAGCTGAGTGGCAAGAGTGGCACTTTCTGCTCCATTTCCTCACATCACTGTACAAACTATCTACCACTCCATCTGCCTACTGGGCAGAGTGCCAGAATTAAAAGAGTTTCCTATTAAACTGTGTGAAGCACAAAGTAGCAATGATTTTCCATTGCTGTCCAGCCAGCCTAGGGCTGAGAAGTCAAACCAGGGTTGAGATATTCATTACTTTGGTCATCTAACCCTTCTTGGTCAGCACTCAGATCTGAAAATCTCTTAAAATCAGTAGTGCGACACACATACATAAAATCCCTATCATAAAAAGACCAGAGTAAAAATGGCAGTTAGACAACCTAGAAGAAGTTATGATATGTTTTGAAGTAAAATCTCTTCTATAAATGTAGGCTAATTTATTAATTATTTGTCATATCTACAAACACTGTAATTTGGATGTGCATAAAGAAAATTTACATATAATACTCTTAAAATATCAGGACAAAAAGTGTCATATCTGGTCACATGGAGAACGTCTCCTCCCCAGAGTATCTTGTTTCTTGGCTTATGCCTTGCAACAACACTGACGTCGAAAGGGCTGCACAGCATGAAGCTGATGGCAGAGCATTGCCACAAGGCAATTTGTACACTAATTTCTGGCATGGCAAATTGGCAATATATGTCAGAGACAGCCTTGCTGTATTTAATCTTTGCATTTACTTTCATCTCTCCTTAAAAATAAAAGCAGAACAAAATCTAAGGTTTTGTATATGTAGCACTTATATCAAACAAATGGTCTTTTAATCCTATCATAAATGAGTTAGAAAATGTCTGTAATCTGGTAATTGAAAATTTGGCTCTAAGAATATGAACCATTTTCTTTTCATTGCTAATGATGTGCCACTTTCAAATAGACCCAATCCTTTAAACATAGACAAATCAGATATGCCAGAGCTTAGCACCTGATGAAGAGTCTGCTCCTGATGAATCTGTGTGCAATTTCAATAGCAGGATGAGGCAGTACCTCCATCAATGAGCACAATTATTGTGTGGTGTGTACCTGTTTCACTCATCCATATGAATCAATTGATGCAAGAGAAACCACTTTTTGTGCAAGGATTCTAGTGGGCAGATTCAGACTGACAACAGCAAAAATCCAAGTAACTTTGAAGTACAGGACATTTTTCAGAAGAGTGAAAATATTGTAGTATAATAAATACTGAATTTTCCAGTTCACCAGCTGTTCTGCAGGAATGAAAAAGGATCTACAGAATATGCCTGTGTCTTGATATAGCAGGTTCTCTGTGTGTATGTGCATGCACATGTGTGCACCCCAGAACACAGGTGCAAGTGCAGGCAAGGGAAAACTGCCAACATCAGCTACCTATCTTCATTATTGCTCTAAGTAAGATCACCAGGAGTGAAATTTGAAGATGGTGCCAAGGATTTTGGCACATTGCTTTTCTGAGTTTAGTATAATTTACCTAGCTAAATACCTGCACAGTGGTCTGTTTTTAAAATCCTATTGTGGTTTAACCCCAGCCAGCAAGTAAGCACAACACAGCCTTGTACAACATGAATACATGACTAAGTGCAGAAATCCATGCATGTGGACCTGGTAGATGCATGCCTAATATCAGAAAGAAAAATGAAAGAAAAAAGAGAAAAAGAAAAAGAAAAAAAAGATAAAAAGAAAAAGAAAAAAAGAAAAAGAAAAAGAAAAAGAAAAAGAAAAAGAAAAAGAAAAAGAAAAAGAAAAAGTTAGTGTTAGCAACATAAGGACAAATTCAAGCAGTATTTGTGTTTAGCTAGACAACTACAGCTTCAAAAAAACCTGAGGTAATTCCACCTTCTTCAAATCCCTCTGTCACGTTGGCATGTACAATTGGAGCTGCAGCTCAAGTTCAGCTACAGAAAGGATGAGCTCTTGGATCAGAGACACAGGGTCTCCTAACATTTCACTATCCAAGGAAATATTTGATCGTCTATTCCTCTTAAACTTTATGGTAGATGGAGTATTGCCAGTTTGTGGGCCATACTACAGCTCCCTTAGCTGTTTGCATCACTTGACCCATGATTCAGTTAAGCTTTATATTAGCTCAGGGGACCCAGATTACTCTCCCAGTATGTATCCAGTGTCAGTGTCCCTTTCTCTGCACCACTGATGAAATTCTAAATTTAACAACAAAGCTGCTAAAAAGGTTGCCATTAAGTGACTTTGTTCAAGTTTGTCCAGATTTACCTGCTCATAAATGACAAGAAAATCTGACCCATGATCTAAAAATGATAAATGAAACACTGACAGCTTTAACTGAAGGGAAAATACTGGGAGTACCTTCATTTTCTGCCACTCTCTAAAATTTTAATTCATTCTTTGTAATCTGGATTTGTTATCGCTACACTTTTCAAGCCATTGTCTCCTTTATCTCCCCATGCAATCATCTATCCTTGCCTCATGAGCTCCTCACAAATGCCAATACTGTAATAATAATAATCTTTGCTCTCAACTGAAAAGCAAGAACTAAAATGCACTCTCAGGAATGTTCCTTGCAATTTAATTTTTGTAGGCCCCTGAAATGTGCTCTTACAGTTGGTGAT
The DNA here is from genome assembly GCA_026212715.1 of Elanus axillaris. Taxonomy (NCBI): domain Eukaryota; kingdom Metazoa; phylum Chordata; class Aves; order Accipitriformes; family Accipitridae; genus Elanus; species Elanus axillaris. The sequence goes on from JANZLQ010000079.1 coordinate 45,213,130, forward strand.
ATTGGCTAGTTATGCCTCTGGGTTAAATTACAACTTTTTATAATAAGCCAATAGCTGTGAATTATCAGGGAGGTTTTTCATGTATCAGAGACTGTTCTGACTTTGGGAGATACACCCCTAGCTACTTTTATTTAAAAAGAGTGTTGTCCAAACTTTGGAATACTGGCAGCCTCATTAGCAAGTTCCCAGACCCCTGTGGGCCATGCCAAGTCACTGAAGACAGTGGTTCATTTTTGCAGCTTTGTTTATTATTATTCCTAGAGTCTTGTCCTCTGCTTGCACTTCTTGTCTTTCTCTGTTGCTCAGAAGCAATTGCTTATTTCAGATCAGCAGCAATGAAATCCTAGGGTTGTTCAGCATTACATTTATACTACCACTACAGGTTATCTTTTAGGATTCTGCTGAGCTCCTTTGGTTGTAAAAATGCATCTTGAGTACCACTACTGTTAAATAAAACAATAAGGGGAATTTAAAACAAACCCCAACATTATTCTCCTTTCCACAAGGAACTGTATGGCATAGGAGAGCTCCTGCATTTGACGAGGGGTGTGTGAATAAACTACCAATTTTGTTCAAAAGCTGAAGCAGAATGGTAAGGAGAAAACTATGGAAAATTCAACATTTACATTGAGTCTATTTTTTTTCACCATAACAAATTAAAATAAAAAGGAGAAATGCATTTTATGTTGAAACAGATGTTCCATTTAACTGGAAATAAAATAATTTCCTTTTGGAACAGTTTTGGGAATGGCTTTGGAAATGAAAGTCCAGGTTTTCAGGACAGGCACAATGGGTTTCCCATGGGTTTGGCACTTGCTTTGGATTACTTCACAGCTCTGCAATGAATGCCTTAACCACCCAGATATCTCAGTCGGTCCTGATAACTCTGATACCATGGTGTATAGACATATTCACTGGGCACAGGCAAAGCTACAAGAACCACCCACAGCACCACAGCATACTGCAGATCTCCCCAGGGTGCCTTGGCAGCCTTTGTTTTCATCCATACAGAATCTGCATCCTCCTTCATCCCTCCTCTGCTGCTCAGGGCAGTTCATCAAAGAAAAACCTTCATGACTCTGGCTAGAAGATGCTGGAGGTAATGAGAGGGGCTACAGGGGAATGGCTGTATTTAATAGCAAAATGAGCAAGAGAGAAATGCTGATGTAAAGGCAGAACTCCTGGGCCTTTGAAACTGTTATCCAGAGAAACATGATCTCCATCCATGCCAGGCAGCCTTGTTGGCTCTGTTAGAAAGAAGACAGAGCTTTCCCTCCATGTGCTTCACTGTATGCAATGTCACATGGAAAAACTCCAACAAGACAGGTTTTACTGAAGGAAACAGCACAGTTTGTACAAAGGTTTAAAATCAGTGACACCTGCCTTCAAATAAGCCTCAGTCTTTGGGGATCGTTCACCGATGGATACTGTTCAACACCACTACTCTTCAGAAGAACCCAGGACCACCAGAAGAGCCTCTCTTGTTGGCATAATGCAGGCAATTTTACCCATCAGAGATGGGATCCCAATTGCAGAAGGGAAATCCTCCATCTAGCTCTGTTTAATGAGGCTGCACTGTTTTTATTTTTCCTTTGTTCTTCATCTTATTATCTCAGGAAGAATTTTCAGCTGAATTTTTTATATTCTTGAAATGCGCTATTCAGAATTAAAATCTTTTGCTTGCTTTTCAAGCAACATGGTAGATGTTAAGATGTTGGCAACTTTCTGAAATAACGATGACTGCTGAACTGTAATTCTTGGTATTGCTTTTTCTGCTGAGAATTTGAGGTACTGACATTTGTGAAAGCAAAATTCCTCAACTTCACAAGATCTGCAACTGCAGATTAATGTAGTGAGCTACAACAAATAGTTTTATGTATCTGAGTCTTTTGGACTGTCCTGCAGTCCCAACATAGGTCTTTGAAATGGACAAGATGACATACAACTCTACTACAGAATTAGCTAAAAATAACATAAATAATAATATTTCTTTAGCCTAAAAGACTCTTATTAAATACATTATTAAAAATTAAATCCTTATCATTTTGTAGAAAAAAAGAGAATATATTTGAAATAACTTGAAATATGTAAAAATAATTTCACTTTGTGTGGTTTGATTTTTCTGTGTGCAATCTCTAGGAAGAGGAGCAGAACACAGTCTTGTCACAGGCAGAGCAAGAAGTCTACAGGTGTTTGCATCTTATTATCTGATTTGGAGTAAATTGGAGTAAATTCATCAGAACAAAAGCAACCAAGGAGAGCTTTTCTGGAAGAAATTACAAAAGAATGAAACCTCCTTTTAAATGGGTTTCAGAGAAAACAAAAAATTAAAGAATCGTTAAAGAGGAAAAGACTCAGTGACTAGCTAGATGAGATATAGTCTTCTAGAGCCAGCAATTGCTTGAGAGATTTCAGGGAAGCCATTATTAAGTAGTAGCTTACCTCTGTTGTTCACAGGGATTGTGCAAGGATGAAGTTCTTGGTGTTGCTTTCCATAGTTTTGGCCAATGCGTCCTGCTTTGCTTGTCTATAGCTACTCCCATATGTTCAAATTTGACAGAGTAGGTGAAGCTCAAAGCAGATTTAAGTTTTTCCCTCAATAAGACTAAGGTCTTAAACAAAAGCACTGAGATTTAAATCCACCTCTAAATCAAAAGACACAAAGCACTATACACAGAAGATACACCATGATTCAATTTAGGAGTGATTTAAGTAGGCATTGGAAAGCTTGGAGTCAAGAACAAAAATCTCTGTCACAAATCCATGACATAAGCTCTGAGAGAGCTGCTACAGCAGTAGTTGAATTGACTTTTGTGATAGCAGTGTTGCAAGGCTGGTGAATTATTCATGAAATATTTTTATTCTTCTTGTTCATTTATTGGTTTGTCTTTAAGCAAACAATTTTTTTCCTATATTCACTAAATATATGGTCCTAGCTACTTTTTTCGCTGTTATTATGGGCTCCATACCAGATTGTCTGTATATCTAAAACTCTCACTATAGGTAATACAAGGTGGGAATGTCAAAGAATATAGGATAGAGCCTTAATTATGAAAAATGTAACAAGTCTTAGCTCAAGAATTTTATAAACAACTAGCACCCAAGGGAAACAGGTTATCATTGTTTGAAAATTATAACATTGCAACATATCTTGTTGTACTTGAAAAATTTAATAAAAAGAGAATTATTAAAAAAACACAAAAAATTACATATACTCTTCCCCCACACAAGCTATATAATAAAGCCAATTTCAAGCTGGTATTCTGGTATTTCATATCAACACGGCCACCACTCAGTTTTACAGTTATTAAATATAAGCCAGAGACAAGTAGTCGACATTTTTTCCTCCAGATGAGTTTCCTTATAACACTTCTTTCCCCCTCCCTGGAGGAGAAAGAAAGCTGGAGTGAGAAGGGACATTCAGGAACAAGATGGGCCAGAGCGTGTGGTGGAGTTGGGGTAGAGCCATGGTTATTGGTGCATATATGTTACCTCAGTTATTGGCATGTGAATGTAGTCACCCTCTGCTTTCCTCAGAGTTGCTCAGATAGGAATGATCCAGAGAATTAGTGCTTTTTCTCTGCATCTATAATTGTTACAGTGAAGATAGACCCTGAACATTAGTAGTCCTCAGAAAGTCTCATGCCACCTGCCAGTATAGAAACCATCACCTCGACAGGACACTATGGTTAACTCTTGGAGGCTGGAAGCCAAACTAAGCAGATGTGTAAGTAAACAGGACATAAGACAGTTTCACCCTGTCCTGTCCCTGACCTGCGGTTTGGCACGGGAAGCATGGGGCTGTGGGACTGGGACCATGGCAGGGCAGGGCAGCTGTTGGTATGTGAAGGGTCTTTCTCAAGTCACTATCCCATGCTCCTGACACATCCTGGGGTGCACTAAGCTGGACAGAGGTTCTGCAATGCCAAGTGCTCACATCAGAGGTGCAAGCATCCAAGATTTCAACTTCCAGGAGCATTTAATTCCTCACATTTCATTTTTGAAGTTTCACTGCTTTTGGGTGGGAGAATCTTTTTTTAAAAGCTTGTCTTGTCCTACCGGCTGACCGAGTCCCATGAACAGAGGTGAGCTGGCTGCTGTCTTCAGTTTAAAACAAATGAAAACAGGACAGCCTCTGCCCCAACTTCCAGCACTTCAAGAATTTTAAAACAAGGGTTGCGACTTCAGTGAAGAGAGCAACCAAACTCTGCATCTGGCCCACACACATTGCTCTAGTCTAGACTGATTGGCCCAGACATCAGCACAGCCTCATGTTTTCAAATTAAATTAGACCTTTTGATCAAAGAACCGGGGACAATTAAGCAATGCCATAATTTCTTAATTATACATCTTATTATTTTATTGGACCAAGATTTAACACAGTGACATTCAATAATTTTATGCCTGAGGAAATGGATTCTCATTGACTCTGTGGCCCTGAACTAAAAGGAGCCAGAGATGCTGCAAGAACAGTAATAACAACAATAGCAGTAGTAGAAAAGACATCCTACCAAGTGCTCAATTTAAGCAAAATTTGAGGATTAAAGCAAGCAACAACAGAGCATAAAAGGATGCCTTTATGTCATTTTTAAAGTCAATTCACTTAAACAATAAACAAGCTCACCTCTCAAACCATTACAGAAGGGGAAAATGCCTCCCTCAGAGCTAGCTACCCATCCATCTGAGCACCCTAGCTGCCCCAACATTATGTTAAATTTAGTTGCTGTTGTGCTAGAACAATGTGGTTTCATCACAAAAGTTTTAAAAGTATAAAACTTACTGGTCTACAAAAACAACGGTGTTTATTTAAGAAACTGTCTGTTCCATGCCATCAAATTATCTACTTCAGTCTGCCTCTGCAGGAAAGGCTGAGACTGTTTTTCAGCCAACCAGCCCAAATCTGCTAATGGATCCTCTTTCCACAGTGCTCAGAAACAGCTTTAGAAAGACGTACCCTGCTGCTGGCATTAAAAAAAATGTCTCATTCCTTTCAGAGCAGAGATACGCATACTTTCAGACAAGCTCCCATCAAACTCTTTGGTAAAACAAATAATACTGAAGCCTTTCTATCCAATACACCCCCACTACAATAACTGGAATTTGTGCTTGATTATGATGCACAAGGACCATAGGCTGGGATCAGGATAATACCTGTTACATTTCATACATGCTTTTATAACCCTGGGCATGATTTTTGGACTGAAGAGCTTAAGAGACTCAGACAGGCAGAAGAGAGGCAGAAGCAAATAAGAGCAACTTGCCTTTAAAGCAGTATATGTAAAAGTGTTCTAATTTTTTGTGGATGAGAACATAAAGTTGAGTTTGAAAACCGCATGAACTCCTTGGGACTTCTCCTGGAGCCTACCATTTATTGTCTAAGTGTCAAAAGACATCATGAAAAAGCCAGACACAGAACATATTCAAAGAGGAAACTCTTGCAGGTTAGCATCGAAGTAGTAGCATGGAGACAGTTCAAATAAATCAGTGGGGTTCCCCTGAAGATTAGGGAAAACAAATTGTAGGATGATGGTAAACTGATAAACAAAACCAACAACTGGTGAGGTAACATGTTAGGTTCAGACAAGGCAGGGCCTAAAATTTCTTCATTTCATGAATATCACAGTGTATTTTTCAGCATTGTAAGTACCATGATTAGCAAACAGATGTGGCTGTGGTAGACAAGCCATCCATGCATGTGTTACTCCTTCCATGTATCTATCTTGAATTGACTCTTAGACAGCAAGTGAAAATTTGGAAGTGTAATACATCAAAGTGAAGTTACAACATTTCTTTTATATTGCCATAGCTCCCTGTAATGCACTGGCTGCTGCCAATGTCCACGGCAAAGGCTGAGCTCAGTCTGCCAAAGGGTCCTGCCTTAAACCAAATTAATTTCTTGAGCCCTGACTCAGAGCTGACTCCTATTTCTAGCTCCACATAACCAAACTCTCACCACTTACCTCTGGGTCTTTTCATTCACAAGCCCTCAGGATCCTTGGGAGGACTGAAACACTTGTACCTTACCCTTTTTCTCCTCCCAGCTAAGCCACTATGGCTATGGTGACTCCCCTGTTCTGACTGTACTTTGCTTGTTCTGTGCTCTTGGGAATGGTTGCTAAAGGCCAGTAAATGAAATTCACTTGAGTGGATGTTTAGAGGTGCAGCAAGCCCCCCCTCCCCCTCCTCAGACCCCTACCTGCAGCCCAGGCAGGGTCCCTGGCTCTCCTCTACCAGGCCCCTTCTTCACAGCTTGCCCCACAGCTAGTGGGGGACACTGATGCTTTGATGAGTCCATGCTGTAAAGCCATCTCAGTGTCACCTTCCTTCCAGAGACTGTGAGGCTCCCACTGCTCTGATCTATGCCACTGCTAATGCATCTCTGTGCTGCTGCAAACTTGTTTCTGCCCAGACCTGGAAAACTCTGTTGCACATCACTGAGTGCCCCACAGAGGGAGGCTGATGCAGAGTGCAGCAGGATTTCTAGAAGACCCCTGCTCCACACCTCCAGGTCCACAGGATAATCCCTCTGCCTTGTTGAACTTGAATTCCCTGCCAAGTCCTGCTGCATCTCTCATTGTATTTAGTAGTTTTACATTCTGTGTTATTTTCAGATTTTTGTTCCATTCTTGTTTCCTCCTGTGTTTTTCATCCATTGCTGTGAAGGAACCACATAATTTATCATACAAACATACTACTAACTGGTTTATCATTGTAATGAAACAGAACTGTTTAGAAAGGGATACATGTGGAGCTGTCCTCTGAGTGTACTAGCATCTGATGACCTAGTCATCATTTTGGCAAGTATATTCCTTCTTTGAGGTTCATGAGCAACCAGACACCTTCAGTCCTCTGGAGTCCTGACAAGATAAGAAGAGGAAACCATAAGCCCATGAAATGAACAAACTCATTTTTAACTGATAAAGTTACCTGTCATCTTGGCATACATAGCAGATGACAAAACAGTTAAGAGGTTTGTACATTGATGCTATATGGGTTAATTTTTAAATTAATTCCAAGTTCTGAATTCTGAACCTGTACAGCTGCATCAGAAAAACGCAGCTTAAAAATGAAGTGCTTGCAATAGGAGACACCTTTGTGACAGGCAGATGGAGCTGATCACAGAACAGTAGTTTAATGAAGTGATACCATGTGATTGCCATGTACTTTGCCACACCATCACATCAAACATTTGTCCCAAATATTTTGCCACAGCTGTGTTTATACAATAGTTCAGTTATGACCAGTGACAGTTCTGGGTCCAGTATAAATGACAAACTTCAAGGATGTTATTTATCAATGGGTTAGAAACTAATGCAGTGCAGCCCAATTACACCTCCAGCCTTTTCTTCCCTGCACATCTGGATATCTCAAACTTGAAATGACAAACATGTAGCATGCACTTTTGACTTTTTCTGTAAGCAGAAAGTTTGAGATGAACCAGGATTTAGCATCATAGAACTAAGCTAATCATCCTGATTTGGGAAACACTTTGACACAGTTTCTGATTAAGTGATCTCTGCAATAAATCCAGGATATTCTCCCTGGAGCAGCAGATACAGAGGGAAAGTTGAGGAACCAAGACACTGTTCTCAGTTTTGCCATTATATTCTGTGTAACCTCAAAGAAGGCACTTTATCTGTGGTTTACCCTCTTCATCTGCAAAGCAGGGGCAGACTGATCTGTTTATTGAAAGCATAAAGTGCATCACCTTTTCTGAGGAAAGCTAATAAAAATGCAGAATTTCCACTCTGATTAATATTGATATTTTCAAAAGACGAGGAAGAAAAATGAGAACTGCTGAGATAAGAGAATTTGAGGGAGGAGAGGGGGTGCAAAGTGGGACAATATCTGAATTTAAAATCTCCCCTTGCAACCGGAATGGAGAAGATCCAGGAGCCCTGTCCCCAGGGGCGTGGCAGTGGCATCACACAGTGGAAACCCCACCACCCAGATCTAGCACCTGGCACTGAGGGTGCTGCAAGCTCACTCCAGCCTGCAACCCTCTTTAAGTGCTTTTCTTCACAGGAGTCCATCAAACACTTCGGTGAGAAAACAGATAGGTCCCAACTGGGAATTCAAGATCTTCTCAATTTTTTTAAAAATCACATTTCCTGCCCTTTTTGAGCACACAACATGTCATGAGATGCTCTTGGCAGGCCTCTTTCCCATGCAGAGCCAGACGTCAAAGACCTGGAGTGCTTTCTGGGAACAAGAGAGAAGTGGATGACATGGAGTATCACACCAAACGGAACCACTGAGCCTACCGGTCTGTGAGCACATGTATGTGTGGAAAAGGGGCATAAATATGGGGAGAATAAAGCAGAAATCAAAGTCCCCTGATAGCTGTTCTCCCCTGAATAAATCCACTTACAGCAAGAGAAATTTACTTCAAAGGAATTTTGCTATATATATGTTAAAAACCAAAACCAACTTGTAAACCCGCATGACCAAGCACCATCTGGCAACTCTTGTCATAACAGAGCTATTGTTTGTTTAGGTAGCCTTCTTCTAGGGTTTTAATTACACACCAGGGAGCAGCACCCCTGCAAAGAAATCCCCTGACCTCAACCCCTGCAGATGTGAGTGTCTTCTTTTGGACTTTATTGGGAAACATGTCTATTACAAAACAAGCAAGTAGGTTTCCAGTTTTTTAACATAGCTATTAACCTAGCAAGAGTTTTTATGTAATTTCTTAATTTCATGGCTTAGGTCTGGCTGAGAAGGGAATGTACTTACTCTGTACTTCTTTTTCTTCATTTTTAAGCTCAGCCAGGGGAGTGGATCAGATACACCCTTGACACAAGGAGGAACTGGTGGTCAATAGGATTTGCACCTGAGTCATCCACAATAAAATCTAATGCTGTGGGTCAATTTCAATCGTATTGTTTAATCCACAAAACCATAAAGACTTTAAATGTATGCAATGTATACTAACCCCAGTGATAAAGGGAGTTATTCTCTGCAAAAGAAGACTTGGTCTGGTACAATCCCTTTGGTATAGGTAGAAACACTCCTGCTACACTGCTGCAAGTTGTCACAGTTAAACAATACTAACTGGAAAAAGTGCAGTTCCTAGCTGGGAGGTATCAATTGGTATAAATTTTGAAAATTACCACTATAGAGAGGGAGAGATGACAATGTTAACAGCAACTCTCCTACTTTCCATCTTAGGATTGCGTTTTAGGTTGTATGAGAATCTGGACATAAGACACTGAATGTAGGCTAAGCCTATAAGGAGCCTTGGTAGTACATGCTAGGTTGTTTCTTTGCTTTTTTGGGTCTCCTGAAGCTCTCTAAGTTCAAACACAGCAGCCTTTAGCCTTGCAGCATGTTCACAGCATCTTGCACAGCAAAGCCATTGCCCTTCCTCACCCTTCTTACTGAGCATGAAGAACAGCTGGAAGTAACCAGGCACACATCTTTGGTGCCTGGCACTGAGTCATGCTCAGGGCCACCATCACCCTGGACTGACCCAGGTCAGAACCAGTCCCAAGAATCAGTCCCAAGATGTGCTAAGGCTTCTTCCAAACTCCATTATCAGAAGGTATTTTTAAACCATGTTAGTTTATTATTAGAGCTTCTGTTAGTTTAGTGGATCTAGACATCAAAGAATCTTATTAGGATATCTAATCCATGTCTTGGCCAACACATTGCTGTCATTGATGGCATCCTTAAATAACCTGGAACATAATAGCATTCAGAGATAATGCTCCTTGCTGGCTCCATGCCAAAGAATGAAGCCATCTGTGGCAACGATTTACGACTTCCTTTCCACTCATCTTGCACCTCCTGTGTTAACTCTGTGTACGCTGCAGACCTGCCTGCCAATTAACTCCTAGCTGTGGTGAAAAACTAATAATCAAATGTGATCAAGATGAACATCAGATTGTAAACAGCCGCCATTTCCAGTAGTAATTATAGGCAGTATAATAAAAATAAAGGCAGCAGTAACAGTGGTAGAGCATATCATAACTTTTTCTATAAGAAGCATAGAATTAATCTAAGCAGATTTTTGTTCTGGACTGCAATGCAATATTTAGTACTTTATTTGGAAGAAAAGATAAGAGAAGTATGAGTAAACAGTGAAAGAAATCTGCCGGTACTGAAGAGCTACAAGAGGAATATAATATAAGCAAATCATGACATATGATTCTATGTGAAATCAATCAGGCAGTACCTGCCTACATCATTACACATAGAAGGAGGAACTCTTCAGGCTGTGCTGTTTGAGTTGACACACTGGATGCATTATTTTCAAATCAAAGAAAGGAAAAGAATTAAAACCCAAATTTTGACCCATAAACAACTCCTAATCATCACATTATTCCATTTTTCAGTTCACAACTGAAGTGAGGATTTTTTTGTATATAGATCTTATTCACGTAAAAGATAAAACCGTAAAAATATTAGGCAATTCAGTCACTAAGACAGCCTCTTCAGTTTAGCTTAGCATTATTGCCACTTCTAGCCTCATCAGAGACAAAAAAAATATTTGATCCAGGCTTATGTCTGTCTCTGGCTGTCATCCATGGAGCCCATATTTGAGACAGGACGTGGTCTCATTCATTCATTCATTTATTTATTCATTTATTTATTCATTTACTCATTCCCTCCCTCCCTCCCTCCCAGCTACTTCAGTCTTTACTGTTCATCACACATTATCACAGGAATCACTCTATAAATACACTAATCTCAAAACCAGCCCACTTTGAAACTTGTTTTACCAGCTTCTTGGTAGTTACTCACAGCTGGTGAGTTATTAGTGCATTACCAACCACATCTGGGCAGAGTGTCAGCTGGTTACACTGCCTGAACATCTATTATATGGAGGCCACAGCAATTGTTTTAAAAAAAGATGGCCTCAAATTTCACATGTAGAGCTGGTACACTTATTTTTCTCCAGACCTTTTTTCCCCAAACAGATTGCTATTAAAAAATAATTAACATTTATACCTTTGATACCATGAAAATGTCTCAAAACCCACAGGAAAAGTATTTAAAATACTTGTCCTTTTTCTTTAAGTGAAGCAATATGGGATTTGAAAACAAGAATTGGAAGCATAATACTAGAGACTTTTTCAGAACACCTCCATTCTGAAAATCAAAATATTCTAATTATTTTTCTCATGCAAAAATATATGACAATGAGAGTTTACTCATAATTAATGCTTACTTCTGAGACAGTAACTGACAATTTCAATTGCCTGCAGAAGCACATTACCAGGGAGTAAAGGTAAAGCTATATTAGATAAACTACAATACATGACTAGCTCTTGAACATCCCATGGATAAGATGTGGAGGCAGCAAAGAAGGAAAATTAATGTCCTGCTTAAAAGAGTACTCATCATACAGTGACCTACACCTTCAGAAACACAAGGAAACTCATTCCAAAATAAGGTTAGTTCAGTGTTCACTTGCCCTTTTTTACTGCCAGTCATGACTGAAATAATGTTTTCTCCATAAGGAATTCCTTCTTCTGCTATGAAACCTCAGTTTATTGCTCTGTGTGTCTCCCTTGTCCCCAACCTTCTATGAGCATGACAGCCTGTCTCCTTACAGTCTAAATCTGCCATCTGCAGTGGGTCTCATCTAATTGCAAAACCAGATCAAAATACTTTCATTGAATTTGAAAATGCTCACCGTTTTCCCCTAGTTTGTTAGGTGTTTGTGACCATTTTAAGGTGTCCCTTTTGACTCAGTGGGCTCAGAATGAGCTGTAAAAGGGGAATACCATTAACTTGTTAATACTGTTTTTTGGGTTTTTTTATTAGTCATTATAGACCTTCAGACTGAAGACTTTATGGAGTTCAGGTGTTGTGTCCCAACCTCTCTGTGTAATGTACAGAAAATGCAGTCCTCGGAATGCTTTACTGAACTGCTTATAATTTCAAAGATTCTTCCAAGGAGCTGTGTTTTTCTTCTTCCTTAAGTGGATACAGTATGTAAAGCAGATCCCCACCAAGTATTTTCTTCTCTGCCCACTTAGATATGAAATACTAAATATACCTTATGAAAATGATTCTTTTGCCTGATAAATATTGTCAGACATTCATGAGTACTCTCATGCTCTGAATTCTGGTCAGTAAAACATCCTGAAAATCCTGGAGGAGGCACCATGGTTGCTGTTGGTAAATGTTTTAGTTTCTTCAGCTGCAGGTTAAAAGCTGAGCACAAACCACTGTTTTTGTAGGATGTGCATTGAGCACCTGTGTTGTATGATTAAGTGACGACGCCCACAATTCTGGAAATTTATCGTTTTTTTCTTGCTGGTGTTCTTCATTGACTCTGGCCTTTCCATGACATTCAAGATAAATAAATGTCCTCCTAACAGCACTAGACTACCTGACAAATTTTTATCCTATTTGATAGGTAGGGAAATGAGGCACGCTCCAGTCTGTTGCAGCCTACTAGAAGTAAGCAGTCTGGTGTGTCCACTTTGGTGCTGGACATTTTCAGCTACCCATGCTGTTCCTCTCATCTCCTTTGCACTACCTAAAAGGAAGAACTTTTATGTGTGTAAACTTGAGGACTGGGATCAATCAAGGCAAACTTTATACGTTAAACCTATCCTGACAACAGGTGATCTTACAGCTTTAACCCTTCTAACTGCACAATAAATTGCTGGGAGTAAAATGCTGTTGCTTTTAAATAAAAGAAGATGAGCTTACTATAAAATTCTCTGTTGTCCTGGTTTCAGCTGGGATAGAGTTAAATGTCTTCCTAGTAGCTGGTACAGTGCTGTGTTTTGAGTTCAGTATGA
>JANZLQ010000079.1:45225990-45250063 GCA_026212715.1 Elanus axillaris
TCATTATAATTACTTTCTTCTTTTCTGTTCTATTAAACTGTTCTTATCTCAACCCACGAGTTTTACTTCTTTTCCTGTTTTTCTCCCCCATCCTGCTGGGGGGGGGGGAAGGGGTGAGCGGCTACGTGGTGTTAGTTGCTCACTGGCGTTAAACCACATCTGTATTCAGAGAATACATGCTAAAAAAACCCTGAGACATCCTGGGACAGGGTTTCAGTTGGTAGGATACTGCTGTTTGCCAGCATGTCTACTTGATACATATGCTGATCTTGGGTGGGACGATTTACAAGCACTGGGCTGAGAACCCTTACTTACAGCACTGAACTGAACTCACCACCTGTGGGCAAGGGGAAGGCAACAGGTACTGCCTGATCAATTTCATGTGCACAGAGCAGGATGAGGAGGTACTCTGTTCCCTGGAACACTCTTTTAAATGGTGCTCTGTACAGCAGTGCCAAATCTCATCCTAGAGCCCTGACTGGTCCTACAGCAGGACAGTTGGTACTCAGGCTTTGCCTCTCTTTCACAGGGACATGCCATAGGTGAAGGCAGGGCTGTAATCCAGAGTCTGGCTCTGCCATCAGCTAGTCAGTATCCTGGAGAAATATGGTACAGCTGCAAACCATCAACTGTTCCAAAGAGCAACTAATTGAGCATGTAAATCACCTGGCAGAGGGTGTCTTCTTGCTTCCACAGACACAAAATGTCCTTTTGAAACATGGTCTGCCCCAGCAACAGCACTGTTGGCCAGTGTTTAAGAAGAGTGACCAGCAGTTTCTCCTGCATGTAGTGTTGTCAGGTCCTTAAAATCTTACCTGTCATAGCTCTGCTGGGGTCTGTACTGGATAGTGCAGTACAGACTGCAGATAGTACTGGATTTTGCCAGGGCTAAAAGATATCAAACTTTAACTGAGTGGGGTTTTTTTTCTGTGTTGGAAATAGTTTTAGATCATTCCTGGAGAAGATTTCATTGACCTGTTTTAATATTTCTTTCTCTCTAAAGTGTGTACACTTGGATTGCTGGCAACTAAGTCACTGAGCTGGTCAAGCTCAGAAGACAAAAGGCTATTCATTCAAATTGCTCTGAAAGTAAAGAAGAGGTTTGTTCTGACACAACCTGTACATATTTTAGAATTATTTATGTAAGAGTTTATCATAACTAATGTTTAAATTTGAACTAAATGTAAAGAAAAATGAAATTACTGTTGTTGCATTTCTGTGCATTACTCATAAGTAGCTAAACCACAATTTATTGCTCTGACATTTTTTGTAGCATGTCTGTGCATAGGCTAATGCAATAGTTCTGTGGAATTTTGTAAATTACTAATAGTGATGTCATGCAGGCTAGAGGCAGGTGAACTCTTGATGATGAAATAGAGAAAAGGAAATATACTGTAATACAACTACACCACAAGGTATGTAAAAGTACAACACTGGACAGTGTAGCAGTGAGGATGCTAAGGTCACTTGGCACTCCTGGTAAACCCATGTTTTGGGACTACACTGATGAGACTACCATTTGGAGCCCAAATCCAATCAGTGATTTTGCTTGCTGATTGTAAGTTGCAACAATTAATCTGTGAAATGAGTGTAAGTCCTGCATCCCAGCATTGTCCAGAACTTCACCCATAATCAGAAATATCCCTGCTGAAAAAATTCCATGCAACCATGTTAATATATCTGCTTTTTTTTTCCCCACAAGTTAATCTGCTCTAACTGAAATTTGGTTTTCACTGTCTGCCACAAAAGCAACACTGCAAACTGTAACAATTGTTTGTATATTTCAGTTAAATTGGAACACTAATTAAAAAACAAAAGTTACTAGAAATTTTAATTAAGTGCAAGGGGGAAAAGGCATAATTATCAGAAGCAACTCCTATCAATATTTGAATGTAAAGAATAAGGGCAGAGAGAGAGAAGGCTAGGAAGAAGAAAAACAGGTTTGCTTTAATGCATCCAGAGGCTCATGCTTAACTTCCCACTCTGGTGCACTGCTTCCATGCCACTGAAATTTTGCTGGTGTCTATGAAGCCACTTTGGCATGAAGATTAAATAACTATGGAGAAAATAATCAGTGGTGCTTCCAAAAAGTGCCTATTTCTACCTGCTGCTCAGCACCACTGGCTGAGAGAGGAAACCACCTGCTCCAGTGGGCCTTGGCAGCAGGTGCATGTCTCTAGCTGGCCTCTGAAGAGGTAAGCATCCAAAATTCCTTTTTAAAGGGTTTAGTTCAACAGTCTCTCAGGAGCTGCCTAATCTAGGAATCTGGTCTTCTGTAGCCATTTTTCCAAAGAAGATGTCTTTTTATGTTGGAAAACTGGAGAGGCTAAGGGCTGGGTCTCATAGGAGAAACATTGTTTCCTGCAGATTCAGACAAGTTTAGTGTCCACCAGGGATGCATTTCCTGGAAAGCAGTCACGGGGGAGAGGAACTTGAGATCCAGCTCTTACTGTACATCTGGTAAATAGATCCTCTTCTCCCCAGTTTTTTTTTTCTCTCTCCCTTTGCCTTACTTCTTTATGTATCCCCAAACCAAGGGGATTGGCTTTTTCTACTTGCCATCACCTGAGTTGTCTTTCTCCAAGCCCTAGGTAAATTTGTCATCCTTCATGCAGAACAGTGAAAACTGTTCAGAGGGCAGCCTTGGGAAAGACCAGGTTGACCTGATTTTTTGTTGTTTGTTTTTAAATGAAAGATATATATGTGGCATTGGGCTTTGTTTGAAAAATAGAAAAAGGAAATTTCTGTACCTGTTTTAAAGAAACATAATGGTCTCTTTGTGTTAGGGTAACCTGCCTTGCAGCTTAGCAAAGCATGTGCAGTGCCAAGTATGGGGGTAGGCTGGAGTTGGGGGATTACAGGCTGAACATATTTCAGGAAAAGCAGCCAGGGAAAGAAAAAAAATAAAAAGACTTTTGAAAGTGGTTGTCCTCCACAGAAGCACAGCATTTCAGCAAACAGAAGACTTCATTCTTCCTCCAGCTGCATAACATTTTTGTAACTAAACGAGATCACTGTACTTAAAGGTGAAAAATGATTAACAAAGCTGTCCTGCTACACAGTATTTTATATACTGCCTTTTGTCTGCTGGGAACGCTTCCATGATCTATACTGAACTTTCATTTTTTTGCACAGGGGTTCAACAAAACAAAACCAAGCCCTCAAAACTTACCACATTAAAGCTTATGGTTGCAAGAAACCTGTAACTGCAAGTGAAATATTTGAAAAATCAAGGGATGTTCTAACAAAGCTGTATCTCCTTGATTTCTGCTGGAGTCTACGTAGTACAACATTTTGCAAGAATCCTTCAGGTCTTGCCAGAACTATTTCATCTGGGTTCTACCAACAATAACTCTGGTGTGTCTTTCCTTTTAGTGAAGTGGGATAGGCCATAAGTACCCAGAAAGCTGTGAAATATTAAGCTGTAAATACCAATCATTTAAAAAGAGGACACTTTCCCAGACTTTGAAAAGAAGACAGGCTGGAAAGTTATTAATAAGACCTTGCTGTGGTCCTATTACTAATTCCTTCTGTCCTTTTCAGAAAACATACATTTCATTTCCTGTCTAAATAGATAACTTGAAGATGATCCTTGCCTCTTGTTTCTGGGTCAGAGACACCCTTGATAGCAAGAAAGATACTCAAGCAAAGTCTTTTTTATCAGCCTCCTTGAAATGATAACAATTATTGTTGTTGCAGGGGGACACCTCCCTCAGCCAAGATTTGCAGCTGTAAACCTTAGCTAATATTAGATGCAGGGGTCAATGCTTCTCAGACAATATCCTGTAATTTAGAATACTGTGAAGCACAAGACAAAGGTTGCAATTTCCTCTAATCTCAAGTTAGAGGAATTGTGTCTCTTACCTCCTTCTCTTAACAATAGGCAGGTAGAATGTCAGTCTCTCTCTCTCAGTCTCTCTTTCCTAGTAGGTTGTTATTTATTCCATAAATAGTCAAACATATAGGGAATTATTCCACCACTGTCAATATCCAGCTGCCTAGTGAGAATGAGTTGACTTGGTTGGTGAGAAAGAAAGATATCCCAAAGTGTCACCTAGAAACTTGCTAAGCAGCTATAGATAACTAAATGATAGGATGAATGGAAATTGGGGAATCTGAGATGGTGAAGTTCAAATTTTGATGTTCAAAGTAGCATCTAGATATATGATTTCTGGGAGTAAGGGAGGAGGAAGAAGATAGCTTACACAAACGCTTCTTTTCTTTGAACTTCTTTCCTTAACATATGTATTATATTACCCAGAAGGAAACTCAGAATATGAACCATCCCACAACACATTTGGCCTTGGGGAGAGAAATTAAAATAATAAGATGTATAACAGGCCAAACTGTTACTTACTACAGTACTGGAAAGCACTTATATGTTACTATCATGAACAGAGGATGGGGCTCTGCATGGCATACAAAGTGGCTGGAGATGGAGAAGGGATTCCATTTCCCCAACCAGCAATAACTAGTTCCTTACACGATGCTTCTTTGATTATCTCCAGCCTATTTTCTGTCAAAACTCATTTACTAAATCAAGTTAATTCTCTCTGGGATACGCTCCACATTGAGACTGTTACAGCATATTCTATGTAGATCTGAAATAAGTTCTCCTAGAGTGTTACAGCAGCCATTTAAGGCTGGTTATCACTGCAATAAGGGCATGAGATGAAGGGTTCTCCAGTCTTAGTAGAATGGACTGGAGGTGAGACAGAATCAGTCCTCATCACAGGCTCAGGAGAGTCACAGCTTCACAAAGCCTTGCTTGGGTTGACCTCCTGCATGTCCATAGGCTTTGAGAATGATTCCAGGGGAAGAATTCCCACTGGACTCATACAAGTTTCGTAGGCTTTCTGCATGGCAATATATTTGAAGGCAGGACTACAGCTTTAGGATTTGTTGAACAACATGGAGCTGTTCAGCAGTTTGGGAAATTTTGGCTTACTGTCTGTCGACTATTACATGCTGTAATTACTTGGCCTTGACAGGAATCCTGTGGCTCATACCATGTGATGTAGAAGATCATAGAATCACAGAAGCTTAGAATATCTCAAGTTGGAAGACACCCATAAGGATCATCAAGTCCAGCTCCCTGCTTCTCACAGAACTACCTAAAACTAAACCATATGACTAACAGCATTGTCCTGATGCTCCTTGAACTCTGACAGGCTTGGGGCCATGACCCAGGGAAGTCCTGGGGAGACCATTTCAGAGACCAACCACCCTCTCAGTGAAGAACCTTTTCTTAATGTCCAACCTGGACTTCCCCTGATGCAGCTTCATTCCATTCCCTCATGCCCTATCACTGCCATCAGAGAGAGGAGATCAGCAGCTCCCCCTCCACTGCCCCCTGTGAAGAAGTTGTAGACTTCGAGGAGGTCATGCCTCAGCCTTCTCTTCTCCAAAGTGAACAAACCAATGGCCTCAGCCACTCCTCAGGTCTTGCCCTTGAGGCCTTTCACCATTGTGGTTGCCCCCCTCTGCACACACTGTGGTAGCCTGATGTCCTTCTTAGACTGAGGCGCCCACAACTGCCCACAGTACTCGAGGTGGGGCCGCACAGGTGCAGTGTAGAGTGGGACAGTCACCTCCCTCGACTGGTTAGCAATGCTGTGCTTGATGCACCCCAGGACACAGTTGGCCTCTTTGGCTGCCAGGGCACACTGTTGACTCATATTCAACTTGCCGTCAACCCAAACCACCAGATCTCTTTCTGTGGAGCTGCTCTGCAGCCTCTCATCCCCCATTTTGTACATATAACCAGGATTGCCCTGTCCCAGGTGGAGAATCTGGCACTTGCTCTTGTTAAATTTCGTACAGTTGGTGACTGTCCAGCTCTCTAGTCTGTCCAGATCTCTCTGTAAGACCTCTCTACCCTCAAAGGAGTCCACAGCTGCTCCTAGTTTAGTATCATCATCATCAAACTTACTTAATGTGCACTTGATTCCTGTGTCCAGATAATTTATAGAAATCTTGAAGAGCATAAGCCCTAAAAAAAAAAAAAAAAAAGGTGTTCACTTTACTTTTCTGTTAAAGCTTCCTTGTATTGTCAGGAATTTTTATTTTTTCCTCTTGTATAAATACATAATCTTCAGTTAACAGAACCATGCTAAATCTATTAACATTTGTAATGTATTATAAAAAAGTCCCCTGGCAATATTGAATGAGATCCAGGCAACAGTCACTAACAAAGTCTAATTTCTAAGCCTTTGCAAAAGCTACTGGCCAGAGCACAATGATTTTGACTAGTTTGCCTACTGTGCCTGCATAGCCATAGCTGGGATTAGCTCATTACTATGTGTAGCAATTCCTGCAGTCAGAAAGAACAGTGTTTTCTTTTTTATTCTACTGAATCATAAAATAATGCTTGAGCTAAGCAGATCACAGCTGTTCTGACTTCCTAACATTGGCTTTACTTTCTATGTTGAACAGTTTTAACATTGCATTGTACATTACATCTTCCCTGCTCCATACTTCTTTTGACCTATGTAAAACAGCTATGAAGACAAACACAACACAGAGGTTCCCTGTCCTCTCTCCTGACTGCAACCGTAAGGAACCTTTTACCTGATTTTTAATTTAGAGCAATCACAATCAGCTCATGAGTTCCATTTCTGAATAGAATAGTAAAGTTAATGCTGTAACATTAGACAGACTACTGTTCAATCTGCTGCTTTTGGCATTAGTGAAATACTGCTTCTGATAGTAAGGTAACATCTCATCCCTACTCTCATTCCTCATGCAGTCCAACTTCAATGGGAAATAAAAAGAGGGTTTTCTGCTTGCCAGACCCTAGGGTTTTATTATTAACTATTTCATGTTAAATTATAAAGTTCTGAACTAGCAATAGCTCTCTCAACAAATACAGAAATAAAGAATTAGCAATACCAGAACAGAATCTAAAGAACAAAGTCCCATCACAACAGGCAATGGATCGGTACATAAATGAAGATATGCTCTAACTTTCTGAAAAGATGAGATGAATACATAGGGAGGAAGGAAGGACAACACAGAGAAATAAAGCAAGTTGCCCATGCCATCAGTTAATAGAATTTGTGTCTTCAAGACTCAATTGACTGAAATGACTATCACTTCTCTAGCCTGAAATCTGAAGTAATCTAAAGTCAGTTTTAAGCTCACAAAGCAAAGCAAAGTGAAAAATTGATGAAAGGCCATACAATGTGGCCTTTATCTTACAAACAGGAGAGTGCTTTTGCTGCCCTAGCAGAAAAGGCTGGGGACAGGCAGCCCAGGCTGGAGGCACTGGACAGGTCTCATCATGCATTTGCAGTTAGATGCTTCTAATGGGGTATTTGATGTTAGCATGTTGTGGCTTTATGTACAATAAAAATTCTCTAATGTGTATTTAAAGTAAAACCTTTAAAAATCTCTAAGGCCCCAGATTGCTTATTCCATGTACATTTTGCCCATCATCCATCCCTTAGACACTTCAAACATGCTGATTCTCACAACACTTCTGCATGGTAAGGAAATGTTGATTCATTCATTGCATATCCAGAAACAGGCACAAAAAAATCTTGGAAAGGGATCTTCAGAAGGTTGCATCTCTGAAATTTAGATTTTCAAACAAATCTGCTCAGCTGCTACATTTGCAGACTTCTTGAAAGTAAATGCTGAATATTGGCTATGCTGGTAGACTGGCCAACTCCATCAGCAGCCAAAGAGTTATTAAAAATCAATACTGAATAAGGGACTCAAAACTGTGGAGATGACATTAAGAGCTTTGAGGAAACCCATGCTTGTTTGGCAGTTTTCAGTTTTTACCACATGAAGATGAAAAGCACCATTCTAAGTTTTCTGTTTTCCCTGCTTCTAGTCTGCCACTGGTCAAATCTGCCTTTCTAGCTTCCTGGACTGCTGCCCATCAGTGATCTAAGCCAAAAGCACATTCCTCATCCTCATCTTGTCTGTTGATATCAAGTAATCCTGGTGCATTTAACACCCCGGCCCCCCCAACACATTTTGCAACATCATACTGTTGTGAAAAAAATCAATTTTTTTAAATCTCTCTGAATGAGGCTGGATTCCTGGTTTCTTTCTGTACAATATGCTTTCCAGAATGGTAAAACAGTTACAATGCATCCAAAATCATGCTGAAAACATCAGGAATTAGAAGGGAAAAAAAATGGTAAAAGAAAACATTTTTCTGAGGAATAATAAAACCAATATTCACAGGAGACAAAGTGTTGGGAAAAAAACTTTGCTGTGACTCAGAAAGAGTTGAACAGCAGAAGGAGCAATTTCACCTTTAGCTGTGAATAAAGAACCAATGACTAGGGGATTTCAAGGTCACTGCAGGGTCACAGCAGGGTCAGTGTACTTCTTTCCAATGAGTGACCTTGGGACCTGAGAGACAAGGCATTTCTAGCTGTTTAAAAGGCCAAAATATCTAAGTGCTGTAAGGGACTGACTGCCTTCTGATACACCTCTGTGAAGCCTGTAAAATGTGTCTGAAATTAGAATCGGCCCAGAAGACTGAAAGTCTCAAATAACTGCCCTTGGAAGAGCTCAGGGTTTGGCCATCCTTATTCTATTACCATTCACAGCATCTGACTCAACACCTTGCATGGCCTGATTACTTCAAGTGTATAGTGCATTTCCTGAGCAGTCATCTTACTCATTTATCTCTGTGTGAAAAAGGCCACAGAGACTAAATAATGTCTACATTTCAAATCTAGGACAAACTACTAGCTAGTACCTGAAATGTTACAACAGTTTAAGCTGCCCTGAGTGCTTAGAAGATATTAAAATAATTTGTCATTCTTTTTTGTCTTGTTTTAGACTTTCAGCTTCTCTGTCAATCCCCCAGTTTGCGGAAGACAATTAGACTGTATTCAGGACACCAAAGATATGTCTACAGGCTTAATACAGTCATCTGCAGAAATACCTGAACTCTACTGAAGTGAAGAAACGTAAGTACTAGCAGCAGTCAAGCTCTATTAGTTCTCCCTGTTCAATTCCCCACTCCCCTGTTCTGTTTTTTCCACACAAACCCTCATTTCTGTCTATTCTTGACCTTGGACAGAGCTGAAGTTATTTGGTTAATGTTTTAAAACATTAGACAAGACATACATCTGGCATAAAATTTCACCCTAGTGTTATATTTTAGCAGAATTATAAGCAATTGAAAACTAGGTCTTATAATGGGAGATGTTAGGAAATCTTAATGATAGCTGATGCTACAAACCCTGCCTATGATAACTGAGAAAACATATAGATAACAGACAACTGAGAAATCACATTCTGGAGTAGCTGTATCTTGGGTAATGTTTACTCTCATTTTGTATCATTGCTTGCTTGTTTGATGTTCAATTTTAATTCATTTTTATAAGCCTGTGTTCTCTTCCTTTCATTAGAGGGCAAATTGCTACATGGATTATGTGATGGGCAATTATACGAGGGTGTACATCAGAGGCCCATGTTGTCACTATGTACTAGGCTCTTACAGCTGGTAGATGGCATGTTACGACCTGCTCCTGCATGCTTCACATAAGTCAACTCTGTTTACTGTTGGAATAAGAGAACTACTGTTTTTACCATGTCTGGTTGCTAATTCACATAATAATAATCCTTTTAAGGGTTGTCCACAGTACTTTTATAATTT
This sequence comes from Elanus axillaris, assembly GCA_026212715.1. Taxonomy (NCBI): domain Eukaryota; kingdom Metazoa; phylum Chordata; class Aves; order Accipitriformes; family Accipitridae; genus Elanus; species Elanus axillaris. The sequence continues at coordinate 45,235,619 of JANZLQ010000079.1, forward strand.
AACTATAGAGAAATACTTGCTATATTGGATTATTCTGGGATAACACAGTAAGTTCAAGTCAGATTTCCATACACTGTAGATGTTTGACACGTTATGAACAGCTTTACAGAATATACTAATAGACACAAGAATACATCAGATTTCATACAAAATCACCAAGCAACACTGCAATTCTCTTCTGCAGTGCATCTGCACTTTCATATCTAGTCTCACCAGGGGCATGGACAAAAAAATTTGAAAACATTTCAGTATGTGGTGAGTGCTTGTAAAATAACATATGAATACCTTTTACAAAAATATTCAAGTTCTTTTCTTGGGGGCTTTTGCAGCCTAATTCTTTGCTGCGTCATGCATGTGTAATGCAGGTTGAGGTAGGGGGAAACTGGATATTTCTTATGCAGGGGAGACAGCTCTATCCTTCCTGTAGCCATTTGACTGCAGCTGAGAAGAAAAGGCTAAAGGGATGTTATACTACAGCCTTGTGGACACTGAAATAGGAGCTGTTATGCACAAAGAAGCAGAAATGGCCTCCTATTTTATTTGCCTTTTGGGAATTCTTGAATTAACAAATTAAAATGGGAAATGCAATATGGTACAACAGATAAGACAGTAAAGAAGGAATTCAGAAGATCCAGGTAACAGTTAAGCTTTGGCTACTGAACTGCTGTGTCATCTTGAGAAAGTGGCTTATTCTTTCTGTGTGACTAGAGATAAAACTTGACATTAATAGAAGCCAACATTCCTTGGCATCAGTGCCGATGCAGGGCCTCGCACAAAAGGCTTTTTATCTCCCTTATGCTTCAAGATGTTATTACAATTCTGTTGCTAATAATGCTATAACGGAATCTACCCAGTGATTTGGTCAGTCTAGCAGAGCTTCCTGAGGTCCTCTGTCCTAATGTGCAGTAATGGATGAGCTTGGAGTAAGAACATTGGTTGTGGAACCTTTTGAAACCTTCATTAGATCTTACATGTGCCATGTTCAAAAATATAATCATATGAAAAGTAGAATGAGGAAAAGAGAAGCAAAACACCAAATAGAATTTCCAGGGGAAATCAGAACATTCTTGATATTTATGGCTCAGATGAGGTAGTATGTATACATATCAAATCTGTGATTAACTTTTTGTTTGATTTCAAGTTGCATAGCTTGTGCAGCTCATGATGCAGTGGCATTTTTATAGTGTGCTTACCAGATATTTTCAATCTGGAAAACTCTATGTGCGCACCTAAATTTCACTAAATCCACTTTCTTCTCTAAGTCACACGCTTCAGCTCTGATCAGTGATATACCATGGTGGCTTAGATGGAGAGTTTCAATATTGTGAAAAGCCTGAGAAAGATGCTTCCCCCCACCCTCTTTATAAAAGACAAAGCAGATGTCAGCAGAATTGTGCTCATGATGGGGGAGTTGTAGAATAATATCTTTTCTGTTTCTATGCATTTCAGAAGGGGAGGATTTCAGTTAGGAATAATGTTTCAGTGGTATGCTCTTAAGGGAAATCATTAAAAACAGCAGTGTTATAAATTTTTTTCAATTTAAAAATAATTAAAAAAGCCCAACAAACCATGACAGCATCTTTTTAACTGATGACCATGAAAGCGCTTGCCTCCACTGTTTAGTCCCAGAAGTCAAAGAGGAGTAAGGGTAAACTTTCTTCTTTTTCCTAAGCACAATATGAAAGAAATCTTGGAAAGTCAGAAACCATAACTGAACTGCTTACATTCAGAAGACAGAGATCTAAGAAGAATCTGATGTTGTTTTTTCCCATTGCTAAGTTTTTTTCAGTGGAAGGACTTCAGCTTTTCTTTCTTTTCTATTTTTTGTGTTGCCATTTTTTAAACCAGGCATGTTGAAACTAGACCATGGGAAAGGATGAAGAAACATTCCAATGTTAATAAAATACTTTTTTTTTCTGTTTGCTCAGAAAACTGGAAGAGACATTTATTATTTTTGTTTTATTTACCTGTCTGGGTGGTACTGAGGAGGGACCAATATTGAAATGAAACAAGTTTTAGAGAAGAACAAGAACTTCCAGCACATTTGTTCATTTTGTTGAGGTAAGTTATGGCCTTGATATGATGATTTTCCTATTTGCTGAATATCCAAGAATGAGCTTTTAGTCTTTTTGTTTTACCAAAAGCCTATATTCCAGGAACACAGCCCACAGTATTAATATGCTATGTCATCATGCAGCCATACCTCATTAGCTAAACAAATGTTTCCAGTGCAATACTCAGTTCCAGAAACAAATTAATTCCTTTACTGCTTAAGACATGACAGAAAATGGGACTCTCATTCTGTAAGTCCTTCCCAAGCAATGCTATTGTCTGGTATAAAAAACTCTCAATAATTATTTTCCTGCATAATTTTTGTTGTACTGAATTCTGCTATCCTAACTGCTAGCCATACCTCAGAGGCTGCAAAGAACCACTAGGTCAAGCCATGGGATCCTAGTCTAGCTGTTGCAGGAACTGCTGTTAAGAAGAGGCACTACAACAGAGCATACATTAGGCAAGGCTTAAAATGTTTTTTCCTCTTTTTATTATACATCTTTAATCCTCCCTTTTCTTCTCTTAAATTAGAATATATTATACAACAGCTTCTGAAGATTGTCACTCATCTTTCATTAAGAAAGAAAGTTGAACAGTTGAATTATGAACACGGGTCTCAACTTTGTCAAAGGACCAGAGTTAGACAGATGTTACTACACCTATCACCACACTGGGCATGACTTGCCCCAATCTGTACTAACTGGTAGGTGTCAGCCAGTCTACTGCTAAAAAATCCCAAGCACACAGAGTGAGAAAGAACCATGGCTGTAGCTGCTAAAGAAAAGAGGGACTTATAAGACTCTTAAGATAAACACAACATGATTTGGTGCTTGTAAGTAATTATAAAGAAAGAGAAAGCAACTGCTAATGTCAAGGTGTCTATTCTACTGGGTACATCATAAACCATGAAATTACAATGCTACTCTGCAATATTTCTGGTGTTGTTTGTACCAAGTGACAGAATACTCCTATTTATTTTAAATGAGCTGTATCATTCTGTAATATCCTGGTGGTTTAAATCAGCAAAACCAATGCAAACCAAGAAAAAAAAAAAAAAAAGAGAACAACCTATACAACCTTCTGATTCAATACTACATCAACATAACATGCAAAAAGGTAAACATTTAGTCCTAACGATTGTGGGTAGCCAATTAGTTTAATGAAAAAGTCTCTGCATCATCTCTCATATTGCACTTACTGGACATATTGGAGATTTCCCCCTAATGGAGTCTTTAGGCTTTCTTTTTTTGTTTTCAGGACCCAGCTGAACAGACTTTGGACTACCTGAAAAATAGATGGGTGCTTTTGTAAAGTTACATTCCTTCTGCCTTTCACTGAAAAGGAGGTTTCTGCAATGACATCAACATTGTGTTTCAAAGACATCAAACCCATAATCAGGTGGGGCTACTATTTTACTTGTCTTTTTCTGAAATAGCTGTTGATCACCAAATGAGAAACCCTGATTGGCAGCAAGTAGAGAATTTATTTATTAATGTATTTCAAGTACCAGGTTGTGATCTGTAGAAATAACATTGGACATGGCTGTCTAAAAGTAACATGAAGATTCAGTGAATGGGACTCAAAAGCCTGTTAGATATGGTCAGAAAGTATATGACGTATTTCTTGTCAGCTTATAACAGCAGTTGCTATTACCCATCTTCAGCAATGCACAAATCTAACCCACTATGTCTAACAAAGGTAACAAGATCCTCCACTTTTTCAGGCCAGCATAAAGAAATATATTTCATATAGTATATGAAAGTAAGTCCTAATGCTAAAAAAAAAGCAGGCTCTATGCATGCAATAAACCTACATAAAATATTATCTAATACTTAAGGTGTATTTTTCTAGGTTGTCCAGAAGAAGAGCAGTCAAAATGTCACCATCCTCATTATTGTTTAAACTGATTTACAATCTATCCTTTTTAAGGATTTGAGTCTGCTGATAGTTTGAAGGTCAAGTGTATCTTTTATTTTCAGAAGCTCCAAAGGGACTCAGGATTTCTTTTCACCCAGTGGCTTCAAACCACACATTTGCTTTCCGCCGTCCTTGAAAGTTTTTAAAAAACACTATTTTATACTCCTATCAATCTAAATTAGTTATTCTAGTGTGCTACTTTGGGGTTAAATGGTAAATATAGGCTACTTCTGTTAAATTAGATAGTGCCATCTTTCTTCTCTAGTGATTTCCCTGCATAATAATGCAGTTCCTTTTGGGATTCAAATTCTACTACAGGGTCACTCTCTGCCTGTTCCTTTCCAGGCAGTTTGAGTGATCCCCTACACAACACACCCTAACTAGTAGCAGTGTTCTCTCTGGACAGCTTGCTTTACTGTTAATTTCTGATTTCAAACCCTTAATTTAATCAACACTGGCCTCCAGTTCCCTTATCTCATTTATTACCGAATTACTTTCTGAGACCGTCTCCTGAGAGGAAGTGCTGCTTCTCTTTCCTGCTTTGCATAGACCAGTTGTTCACACTAAACTTCATTTCCTTACCAAAGATATTCCACTTCCTAACTCTGTTTCTCTGCCTAACTGGTAACAGCAGCATGTCATCACAGAGCAGATTTACTCTCTAAAGTTACTCTCTAATTGTATCAAAATGGAATGGAGAAGTAGGTTTCACAAAAAAAACAGGTCATTCATTATCACTGAAACTGATTTTTATAAGCCAATATATTTTCTCAAATCAAGATCACAAACAAGGGAATATTGTGGTTTGTGTTTCTCCAAAGTTAAAGTTCAGATTTAGCTCTTCAGCAGCTCAGCTGGCTATGAATAAATAATAACTTTAATGCATTCATACCCATGCTAGGCTAGTTGTGCCTAGTTAGACTTACTTTCTTCCCTTCAGTACTCTGAATTGTAATTTCACCCTATTAAATCAGGTTGATGTAACTTAATTCTCCCTCAACTGGAGGTTTCCAATCTGCCTTGCTATATGAAACCTTTTCCTTAAAAACATTATCCTGACTGTGTTGTCTTTCAGTGCCTTTCTTGCTCTTCTGAAACAGCAGTTACAGAATTTAGATGGTTCCTGCATTTGCCAGAAATTATCCCCATTTGCTGAAGTGCACTTGATTGTACCATACTGCTTAATAGCTTTGGCAAATAAAGAGAATTATGTCTATTCTTTAGCTTCCCTATAACATGTGAGTAAAACAAAATAGCTTTTTGCTTTGATTCTGTTACAACCTACTCCAGAAAGAGGTAGATAATCAAACACCACATCACTGCTGAACATCACTGATAAAGAAATCTTCCTGCCTCCATATGAAAGTCTTCTAACTGTAGATCAAATGGCTTACAAATGATCAGCCTTCCCAGATACTGCTAAGAGCTACTAAAGGTCAAGAGCTACATATGTGTAGCTATACTTTGGTCAAGCATTTGTGAAGTATTGCAGAAAAAGGGTTTCTCAGCTTTCAGTTATTTCTAGTATGTTTTCATGGGACAATGCACAGCAGGTTCTGCAGAAGCTGGTGTCTGAAATTCTTTCTTCTGGAGAAAAATACCTTTCCAGTTCAGTCTGTCCTGCCTGGTTCAGCATACATTGCACCCCAATGGACATTTAAAACAGACACTAAAAGTGAACTATTTAAAAAATACTTTTTGAGAGTAGTACATATACCAGTCTCACACAAGCCTCATTGTTACAGTCCTTTTTTTATAAGAATGGTCTCTTCTGTAGCTTTGCCATGATCCCTGCTCTATTTCTTCTATACAGTTCTGGGCTTTAAGGAACAGGAAAAAAAGGTTTGCATTCATTAGTATCCTTGTGCCTATATATTAGAAATATCTATGTGTGTATGCATGTATGTACATATATATGTATGTGTATATTTATATATATATACTTACACAGAGTCTAAATATTGAGTGCTGTACAAATATTGCCAAGAAATTTTCACACTGGTGAATCTTAAATAAAGATCCATCACCTTATCACTTTTTCCTTACTTAAGTTTGTCCCTCTAAACACTTACATGATCATTATAAATGGAAGTATTAGGTCTTTCTATTTCTACTGATGAATTATATGTTGGGCACTATTAATTATTACAAGCAATCATGCCAGCAAAGGAAAACTTTAACAACTGTTACCATATTCACAGCCTCTCCAGCAAGACAAGATCAAGAAGAATAAAAGCTTTCAGTCACCTCATCCCATGGAAATAACCCTTTCTCAAAGTCAGCCTTAAATATATCCTCTTAACCCTCAGATATCAAACATATTTGTTGAACGGATGCTTCACCACAGACGTATTTCCACTGGTTAGTGTCAGGCATCTTGTTTTCATATGTTAGCAACCGTAACATTGCTAAACATCAACTTTGCAAATACCTTACAAACATAGCCAGGATTTACTATCCTTTATAATGCTGTGAACATCCTTATTATTCAATTTATAAACATGTAAAACTAATACACGAATGTACTGCAAAATCCTATTCCTTCATTAAGATAGGATATGTATCTTATATGAAGATAGATCACTATATTCTTACAAACATGACAGCAAGTTCTGCTATAACAAACTCTTTTATGCAGGTTATGAAAGCTAACATGATTTCAGCTTGGTCACTCAGAAGCCTAATTGTTTTCCCTTTTTTTACCTCCATAACTTTTACTGCTAAAAGCCACAAACAAATGTCTGAGCACAGCTGCTTTTGAATGAAAGTTACAAACTTTATAAATGCAAATATCCAATAAAAATACTTTATTCCCATTTTACAGATTGGGAACTGAGGCACAGTCTGTCCTGAAGTCAATCTTTAAGAAAATGGGTGACAGAGGTGGCAAAAGCACCCCTGCTCTCACATTATACTCCAGTATCTGCCAGAGGACAATAGGCAAGATTCAGGCTTGTGCTTTCTCTTCTGATGTGCCCTGGAGCCCACCTGAAGGCTCTGCTGCAGCAAAGGCTCATGTCCTAGCAGCTGGGAACAGGCACAAACAAAAAACACACTGTAAATCTACCCTGCATGTCTTCTTGAAAGTAAATGACAAAGAAATAAACTGTACCAAGGCCTGCTAAGGTCAAGGTGCCACAGTCACTGAGCCATCTGCTTTCTCAGAGCAAATACCTGGTGGGTTACATCCTAAATAACTGGCATCGCAGAACCAGGAGTGTTTAAAAACTGAAAGTAGTCTAGCAATCGTTTTTTTAACAGTCTTTCTGTGCCAATAGCTACTGACAGCTATTCATGCCTTATATACAAGCTGTGGCTTTTAAATCATCTCAGTACTATGCAAGTCTTGTACCTGTTCTTAACTGACTGATACAATGACAGCTGAGATGTCTTTCATCTAGGATGTCATAGATAAGATATCCAATAGATGATCTCTTGGATAAAAATAGACTAGAGGGAATCAGAAGGCCAAGGCAGCACAAAGTTCACAAAGATCCAAACTGCATAAACATTTTTTTATTACTAACCCAAGTAACAGCCTGTACTAGTTTAATATACTTGCCTCCCTATGTTTCTTTACCAATACTTCTATATTTAAATGATTCCTTCTCCTTCCTATTAGAAAATCCCAATAGAAACAGAGAAACCTTGGAGATTTAAAATCATGTCAAAGGCCCAGCTAGTGGGGTGAAGAATTTGCATGTTTGTAACTGTGAAACCCTGCCACAAAACATTACAGTGAACACTTCTTATCTTTACTTTTTTCCCTAAAAATTCTGTTATTTCAGAGAGTTGTAGAAACACAAGGATTTTCAACATTTTTCTCTGAACTTGTCATACATAGACATTACATACAAATTTTATTAAGAACCTTATCTTATAAGGTCTTACTAGAAGTGGCTAATAACATTTAAACTAGGATGGATATGTCAGCATGCATGAAACAGTAAAACATGACACATAAGTTCAAAACTGAACATAGTAAAGCACACAAAGTGACTTGCAATTCTTTCTGTGAATGAAAGTTTGAAATGAAAATGGCAGATTTTTCCTGCTCTATTTATCCAGAAAAAAATGTTCGTTTCCATTAGTCTTAAATTAACATCCTTACTGACACCCAATTCCTGAGTTCTTTTGACATTAACATTTTCCCATTCTTAGAAGTCTCTAAGTATGTGCACAATCTTCAAGTCAATTAATGCCCAAGCGGGATCCTTAAGCAATACTCCTTCTTGAAGAAATAAGTGACTCACAGAATAATACTTTTTTTTACACTAGCAGGGCCACATTTGGCCTTATGATCAACAGTGAAGCAGAAAGTCACATTTCCTGTGTTTCACAGTACAGAATCCTTTTAAAGCTTCTAGCATTAGGAATTTTTATCCCCTTAGAGGGTCTGCTGTTAGGAGATGTAGGCTAATACTTTTGTTTGATACTTTACCCAGTGCAAGACAGGCAGACACTTAGGTATTACTCTATGCATTATTCACACGTTAATGTTGCAGTAAGAAGTCACTGTGGACTGAATTGATCATGCCAGGGGATGAGAAGGTTGTCCCCATTACAGCCCCTGCTCTCTTGTTGACCTAACTCCATTACTACCTTCACTGTAAATTAGTCCCAAGGATGTCCAAGACTGAGTTGGTTCCTTAATTACAGTTAGCTTGGAAAGCATTTGCCCTATATCCTCATTAACCTTTCATTACTTACGCCAGTTCACAGGCAAAGATGAGTATGTAGACAGGGTAGGGATGTACAAAGTGTTAGGCTTGTGATACTTTATGCATGGTTTCATATGACTCCACCTACTGACTATCACCACCTGGCATTGCCTTTGGGGTAGACCACTTTTCCATTTTCCTGCAGAAAAGCTCCTTGAAGATTGAATTACGGGGGCTACCCCCTCATACATCAGAATTTTGAAAAGTGACTGGCCCTGGAGTGTAGCTATTCAGCATTTCTGAAAGAGCTTGAATGAAGAAGACTGCTCTCAGAGGGAGCCTTCATCTCCCCATGCAGTTATTAGATGCCTTTATCCTACTCTAAATGAAGACTGACTTTAATCCATGGGGAGGAAACCAGGTTGTAAGAAGAAATTCAGAAGCACATTAATCAAGAGTCCTTCATTAACAAAGGAAAAACATTCTCCCTGAAGAAAAAAATGTAGTTGAAGTTGATATTATTTTCCATCATTATCAATATACATTTCTAAGTCATGCTGTATTGTCAGATGGTATTTGAGAAACATACAGTTGCTTTAAGATTTTCTGTTATTTTGATGATACCCTGAGGTTTATGTGTAAAAATGCATAAAGAGTGGATATAAACATCTCCTAGGGAAGTTCTTCAGAAATACCATGTTATTTGGAGTGCTCACCCCATGAATTGCTAACCATTGGTCCACAGCAGTAACTGTAAGCATGATGCTGTATATGTGGATACAGCAAGAAAACTGCACCAGAAAAAACATCAGAACAAAGGAATTTAAGACTTGTAAAACACAGAACTTGTGTTAACTTCATTATTTTGATTATTTTGATGATTTTTTAAAGTAATTGAATCTCTAGTAAGTACTTAAAATAGTAGTAAATGGATACAAGCAACTAACTTTACAAACAATCAAGAATGGACTAAATCGGATGCCATGATTGCAGTTGGGCTACTCACAGATGAAGTACTCATGCCATATAGTGAAAATTAACCGATGAGTCAGTTGATTGAGTGGAGTCTGGAGAAAAGAGTGCCTCTGGTAATAATTCATCTGATAGGAATCCCCATGCAGAGTGAAGTCAGATGTTTTTGATACATTTCCTCTGGAACTCCCTCAGAAGTCAGCAAACTGAGGTAATCTCTAAATTTTTTGGAAGGGTGTACCCTATTCCACATTAAATTTGTAAACTACCTTGAGCAAATCCTTTATTCACAACAAATGGTGAGCGATAGCTTTAATAGCCATATCACATCTATGCTGCTGAGATCCTCAGTTCTTCCTTGGTCCCTTGTGGCTAATTTACAGTCATAATATATGCTTAATTTATTACTATTACAGGGGTTAGTGTAGAGGCCACAGCTCTGCCCAGTGGTACAGGAGTTTCCTACCAAAAATCAGAAAGAATCACTTGTGCCTTGTTCATTACAAGTGAAAAATTAATAACCTCTTATTCACTTCACCTGTGTAAAACATTCCAGTTCTAGCTTGCTTAGAAAATTTTTGTTTGCCTTAAGTGCCCCTACAGGAATTTTATCATAATACCCGAGACAGCAACCAAATAATTGTAAATTGTGTGAATTGCCTTCTGAAATCACCCATAGTCTTGAATTCCTAACAACTGAGATCTCAGTGCTAACAACTAGAATAACTGTTTTGTGCCTGCAGCAGGTGACTGTGGAGATATCACTCAAATATTTTGAAAGCAAAAAGCTGGAATTGCAATTTTATTATGCAACTGTAAACTTTTTGATAAATCATTGACATGGCTTCATTCTGAACACAAAACAGTTTTCAGGCAGCCTAGGTGAAGTAAATAGCTTTCTGCTGCAGCCTTGACATTTGTGCACCTGGCATTGCTCACTACCTCAGCTGTCCATTACCTAACATAAAGTACATTTACATATTGCCTAACACACAGTACGTTTACATACTTCCTGTACGCAATATAATAGAGGCACTGTTTGTGTTCTGAAGTGGTTCACTCCTGCAGTTGGCTCTGTGTTGTACATATGTCTAACAAAAGAATAACAACCTGGATCAGAGAGAATTGTCTCTTGCAGAGCTTATAAGGCTGTTGTGAAATAGTCCCTGTGCTTGTCCAGTAAGGAGGTGCTTCAAGTTAAAAGATATGATGGGGAGACCAGGATGTGAACTGTAAACAGTTCGGTTTCTCTTCACTCCCCAGAAACAGTCAGATCTTAAGGCTAAATACCAGGATACTATGACTTTGTAGATGCTTTATTGATAAAATGTCATGAAAATGTTATATCCATCATGTGAATAGATAATAAAGGACTGTCAAGGTGGAAAGACAAAGTTAGTAAGCTATTAAAAAAAGAATATAATTTGTTAATAGGTTGACATAAAATTTGTCTTTGTGGACTGGAAAAAGTATGGACCTTTTAATAATAACACAACTTTTTCATAGTGTACAATAACTATGTATTTGCAAATGTACATAAAAAAGAAAGGATTATATGTATATATTTCCAAGCCAGTGATTTTCCTCTTTCCAGTGGGAGTAATAACCTTCTGTACTTTGATAGCTGAAGACATTTTTGTTTCTTTTACTAAAAATAATTAGACACAGGCAGCTTCAGGTATGGCTATGACCCATGGGCATAAAAAGGTGCCTCAAAGTTAGCATCTCTGATGAGCCACAAGTAACTCATCCAACAAATATTATCCATCAATCTATGGATTCCTTTTCCTTAAAAAATCCACAGTAGTACTAGTTAACACTTGAACTACAAACTTATGGTTCTTCAGTTATGCAGTGGAAAAGTAACAGGCAGAAACATGTTTCCTCAAACTTGCTCTACAAGTTCATTCCCCCCTGCTTTGGGTGAACACCACAGTTCCTCATCTCTGAATAAAACAGCTTTATGTAGAAGTTATAAAGAGTGTCAGATGTCACCATAGTTCTTAAAAATAGTGTTTTTCCAATAGAAAGGACTGAAGATAAATCACAAGGATCAGAAAGGCATGACTGTATATCATATAGCTACTGCTCACTACGTGTAGTTCTGTGAACTGCTTATCTTGTGGTAGTAGAATAATTAAGAATCCTGAGGGAATACATTTACAAGCAATATGGCCATGTCACTGAAAACTGGGGAGTGTCTTTTGAACACATCTGAAATTATATGACCCTGCAGCTGAATAGCTGTCCATTGGTTTTCAAAAAGTTGAAAATTCAGACAGCATTTGCATAGACAACCACATTGCTGTATGAGTATTTGTAATTGCTCGCATAACTGTTTGGACATGAAGAAGGAAAGAACAACCTTACCCCTATTCTTACTCAGTAATATCACTGTGGACTTCTACATTGTTAGCTCATAAAAAATGTAGCAAGGCAAGTATATTCAATATGTTATGAATATATATATATAAGCAGATTTACAAGCCACTTGGATGTTCTGAGCCATCCGTTGTTCCCCTGTCATGAAGGGGATGGAGAAGATGAAATAATTCTGACAAGATAAAATGAGTCATGGGAAAGAGCTACGACATGACATGTAAGAATGTAAATGTACTTAATTGCTTTGTAGAAGACACTCACTGCCCACCTGAGTCCAAGTTGGCATAGGTTTACTTAATGATTATTTTAAAGTTATTTTGAAAAGCTGTTACCATAGCTCAGTCCTGGTTCCAGATTACAGAATCATTGAGAAACATGTTGGTCGGCAAGGATCTCTGGAGACCAGCTGGTTCTAGCCCTGCTAGAGTTAAAGAAGGTGTCCTAGTGCCTTGTCCAGGTCAGTTTTCATTGTCTCCAAGGAAGGAGACTACACAACCTCTCCGGTCACACCATTCCGGTGTGTGACTGCCTGCTTTGTGACAATATCATTCCTAATATACAGTTGGAATTTCCCTTGATACAAGTTGTCTTTTGTCTCTTTTCCTGTCACCTTGTCCATATACCTCCAAGAAGAGTCTGACCTTGTTTAACATCAGGTGTGGAATGAAGTCAGCTCTAATCTTCCCTTAGGGTTCTTGTGTCAAGACAGAGCAAACCTGATTGTCTTATCTTCTCTTTATGCTTTGTGCTTCATCCCCCCAAACATCTCAGTAGCCCTCCACTGAACTTGCACTGGTATGCCAATGATCTTCTTGTATCGGGGAGCACAGACCCTGCTGCAAATGCAATCTCACAAGTGTGAAATAGGAAAAAAAATCACTTCCTTTCACTTATTTAGTAGAATTTTGCTAATATAGTGCAGGATGCAGATGGCCTTCAAGCCTGCCAGGACACACCCTGAACTGTGTTCAGCTTGTCTACCAGGACATCGTAAGTCCTTTTCTGCAAAGCTGCTTTCTAGCTTGATGGTACCCTGTACTGCTGCATGGTGTTATTCCATCCCAGACTCAAGACTTGCCATTTGCCTTAAATAACGTTCAAGAAGTTCAGGTCAAACCAGTTCTTCAGAATGCCAAAGTCTATTTGGGTAGCAGTTCTGGTGTCCACCTCCTCCCTCTAGTTTGCTATCATCTGCAAGAGTGCCAAGATTGCAGACTGTCCTATTGCCCAGGTTAATAATGAGGAGGTTAAATAACACCAGGGCCTGTGAAACACTGCAAGTAGCTGGATGGTAGTTGGACTTGGCAACCTCAAGTTTATGAACTTCATAATGATCAAAAACAACAGTGTGAGAAGCCCAGCCTTGGACACATGGCAAAGTTATGATTTTGCAGCATCCTCTGGCCATCTGAATGGAGGGCCAGATGGGCTCCACAGCCTCTTCTAGGTAACTTAGCATCCTAAATTTAGAGAATGCTAATTATGATAAAGCAGTTTGGAAAAGTAATTTTCATGGACACCAGTGAGGAATTAATGGGAAAACAACCCATGGATATGAAGTCAATGATTTCTGATAGTTTTTCACTGTGGGGGGTGGTGGTTCAGCTATTTTTACTTTTTTACTGTTGAAAATACAACAGTCTCTTGCTGTGAGGAAGGTCCCAGAACCATTCACAGACAAGTGGGACCACATGAACCACTATGAAGTGCAAATGATTTCCCATTATATCATGGTCCACACATTTCAGTGGAGTATGCAAACAAACCAAAATAACTTATCAGTATCATTTCTGATATGGTGAAACCCATTAAAGATGTAACATGCTCTAAGGGGGCAATGAGAAAGAAGGAATATCTTTAAAAAACTAAAGAAAACCAAGCATTTCTGAGAGTTAAATATTTCTGAGACATTTATGAGAGTTAAAAACTAGCAACTAATTTAAGAAAAGAGTAGCATATTTTGGAAGAAAAAAGACAGTGTAAAAAATAAATGGAGAGAGGCAGGAGGTTTGCACATACACACCAGCTGCTAGGACCTACTGACTCACATTTACTGTAATCCAGATGGTCCTTTTAGAGCTTTAGTGGATACTAATTCATTATACTTAATACCTTGGCAAATAAATCTGAAACCTTAACCCAGAACATAATGAAGAAAGGGGCAGAAAGAGGAGGAAGACAGAAAAATAAAGGATGTGAACAGCCTGAAGTAAATTATTTCATTTTTGTTCCTTAAATGGAATTTGAAAAGAAAAAGCCAAAGAAAAAAAGCAAAAGAAAAAAGAAGGAAAAGAAGAAAAAGAAAAAGAGAAAGAGAGAGAAAGAAAAAGAAAAAGAAGAAAAAGAAAAAGAAGAAAAAGAAAAAGAAAAGGAAAAAGAAGAAAAAGAAAAAGAAGAAAAAGAAAAAGAAAAGGAAAAAGAAGAAAAATAAAAATAAAAATAAAAATAAAAAGAAAAA
>JANZLQ010000079.1:45260969-45277165 GCA_026212715.1 Elanus axillaris
GTTTGGTTAGTTCAGGTCAGCTGTCCTGGTTATGTCCCCTCCCAAGATCTTGCCCAGCTCCAGCCTCCCATTGAGGGAGGGGCAAAAAATGGTGGGGACACAGCCTTGATGCTGTGCCAGCACTGCTCAGCAGTAGCCAGAACACTGATGTGTTACCAACAGCTTTCTAGCTACCAATGCAGAGCACAGCACTATGAGGGCTGCTATGGGGAGAATTAATTCCATGTCCGCCAGACCCAATACATTAGGTTAGTGAAGATCCTTAACCATACTGTGTTAAAAAGTTACAAATTTAGAAGAAATGCTCTTAAAAAGAACTTTGCCACTATTCTCCACTGATTTTGATTTTACTCAGTAAAATGCAATTATTTAAAATAGCAAAACGTGTCTTTGTTTAATATCTTTATCAATGATCTGGATAAGGCGATTGAGTGCACCCTCAGTAAGGTTGCAGATGACACCAAGATGGGCAGGAGTGTTGATCTGCTCGAGGGTAGAAAGGTTCTGCAGAGGGATCTGGACAGGCTGGATCGATGGGCCAAGGCCAACTGTATGAAGTTCAACAAGGCCAAGTGCCGGGTCCTGTACTTGGGTCACAGCAACCCCACGCACCGCTACAGGCTTGGGGAAGAGTGGCTGGAAAGCTGCCCAGCAGAGAATGACCTGGGGGTGCTGGTTGACAGCCAGCTGAATATGAGCCAGCAGTGTGCCCAGGCGGCCAAGAAGGCCAATGGCATCCTGGCCTGTATCAAAAATAGGGTGTCCAGCAGGACTAAGGAAGTGATCGTCACCCTGTACTCAGCACTGGTGAGACTGCACCTCAAATACTGTGTTCGGTTTGGGGTGTCTTACTACAGGAAAGAAACTGGGGTGCTGGAGGGTGTCCAAAGAAGGGCAATGAAGCTGGTAAAGAGTCCAGAGCATAAGTCTTACGAGCAGTGGCTGAGGGAACTGGGGTTGTGTATCTTGGAGAAAAAGGGGCTGAGGGGCCACCTTATTGCTCTCTGAGATACCTGAAAGGAGGTTGTAACGAGGTGGGTGTCAGTCTCTTCTCCCAAGGCACAAGTGATAGGACGAGACGAAGCGGCCTCAAGTTGTGCCAGGGCAGGTTTAGACTGGCTATTAGGAAAAATGTCTTCACCGAAAGGGTTGTCGAGCATTGGAACAGGCTGCCCAGGGAAGCGGGGGAGAGGCCATCCCTGGAGATCTTTCAAAGACATGTAGATCCGGCGCTCAGGGACACGGTTTGGTGGTGGACTTGGCAGTGTTAGCTTTATGGTTGGACTTGAGGATTGTTTTTTATAATCTCTACGTTCTTTTCCAATCTAAATGATTCTATGATTCTATGAAAATATAACACAATGGGCAATGCGGTGTGGCCCATTATAGTTTATGATAAACTTTATGACACATTTTTCACTCTTTTCTGTAGTCCAGGTGCTATGTCAGGACTGCTTATTCAAAGGCTAAGTGTGGAATTTTTACTTTTTTGCCTGTTATAGGTGAGTAAAAATTTTTATTGCTGTTGGTAAAATGCAAACATAGAAATTAAAATGTATCATTTAATAATGCAAAATAATGATCAAATATTCATAAAACCTTGCTGTAAAATAGAGTGGAAAAACAAATGACAAAGCTGGCCATGAAGCATCTATATTCAGAGAGAAATCTAACTGTCTTGTGCTTCCTTTCTCTTTTCAACAGTGAGGTACCCCTGAATGATCTAAAAAGCAGTGAAATCGCACACAGAATGAACATGTGAAATTCTTAGTGTGCAATTTTCGTAAGTACCTACTTTTCTTAGTACCATTTAATTACTTTTTCTGAAATGGACAAAAAAGTAATAGTCCTCAGTAGAGGTCTTCCACTTTTGTCCCCAGAGGCCTCTCAAATATGAGAATCAAAAAAGAGGGACTTTAAAAAAATGTATTTAATTCCCACATTTATCTCTGCACAATTCTTACAATAAGCTTCTCTAGTTTCAACAAGCATCATGCCTACATAATGGCTCACCGCTTCATTTGTAGGAGTCCGAGCAAGTTTGGTTTATATGCACAATCTCACAGATAGCAAAAAAACTGTTCTGAAAGAGACTAAAGTTACTTTAAATTTGAATACACTAAAGCAGAGATAAAGGTGTGGTAAAATATAAAATATATTCAGCTGAGTATGGCATTCTTTTTATTTTTATCCATTACATACAGAATTAGAAAATTAATTCACACTAAAGAATAGTTCTTAGAACTCATATCCATGAACAGAAAGTTATTACAGAAATTGTTTCAGAATGTTAATTTATATGTCATAAGCATCAGGTATTGACTAAGATTCTATGGCACAAGATGGCATGATACGCTTGGAACTGGAAAGAAAATTTCTTGAGTCGGACCCACTTGTGTATGGGACAGAGCCTGTAAGTAAGAAAATGCTTCCTTCATCTTCTCGTAGAGGAACTGTCAGCCTTGGTGGGATTCAGGGCTGACCCAGAATTTATTCTTGTTTGTACTAAATTGTTTTTAAAAGTGTACCCTGCCTATCCCAGTAGGTAAGAACCACTAAGATTTGTCTGTATTGCCTCGTTTTCTACATTGGACTTGTGGAAAAAGCTAGGAAAGAGGTCCAATGAGTTATTAAAAGATTCTCACAGGAGCTGATGACACCATGAGAGAAATTCAAAGTCTCTGTGCACCCTGAAGTAGAAGATCCAAAACAGTCTTTATTCTGATCTATTTTACCGTGATGACAGTGCATAAATTTAAGTGGGAATATATATGGATCCATATTTTACATGGATCTAAATAAATATCGTAAAATAAGCAAGTTTGCCTGACAGTCAGATCCATGTGTTCCTTTTCCAGAATAAGTATGGCTAGAAAAACTAAGCCAAATCCTGCTTTGATTTTAGTATCTATTCCAAAGCATAGATCTAGTTGAAGCAAAGAGAGCATATTCTACTTTTCAGACATGTTTGGCCACTTTTCTATCATGCAATCTCACATTAGGATTAGTCCTTCTGTTAGTTTAGGAATCTTGTTTCAATTCCCAGGCAGAATAAATAATACATATAGCCTTTAAACTGATTTCACACTTAAGTATTTCAGTAAGTGGAACAAATTGCTGAATATTACTGATGCATGTTTAGGGATTGAGACTCGCAGGGTTTGGCACTACTGTAGGGACTATTTATTTACCTTCTAGTATTCCTTTGCTGCAGATCAAGCCCAGCCTGTCTGCCATGAACGATATCAGGTCTTGTTGCAAGTACCCAAAGCAGCCAGACTCAGAGGGTAGCCAGTTGCTAATCAGTAGGTTGTTTAATTAGAGTGCTCAGGGACTGCAGAGTGAGAAAGTAATGATGACAATCCTTCAAGGGATTTTGTGAGGTTTATGGGTGACAAATTATTCTGTAAAGTCCATTACGCTTCTATAGAAGCCCAGCCTGTGGTAATTAATGCTGTGGCCACACAGGTCACCTGGCAGAGTTGAATGGAGGCAGACTGAGGTATGTTGCTGCCTTTTCAATGGAAAATTTAGGGCAAGATTGTATCATTTAGGTAACATGAACCCCTGGTGTGTCATCTTCTGTATGAAATTGCTTTGTATGCAGCACTCTGCTTACCTGCAATTGTGCTGTAGGGAGTGTCTGCAGGGAGAGGCTTATACCTGATCTTTTTCTAATAGGGTCAGCTACCAACCTGGGAAACAGCCTTTTGAGAAGTGTCATCCTGCTGTACTTTCATCCCAGCATGCAGGGGGAACACACCACTCACACCTTCCCCAAGGCAGCAACAACAGCTGCACAGATCCAAGGTTGGCCACTGTTGTACACAAGATACATCTCTCGTGCATTGTCAGAGCTCCTTGCACAGAGCTCTCACATATGCAAGAAGAAAGTAAACAAGGAGAAAGTGCTGTAGCAGATGAAAAATGACTATATTCTTAGAAATTCTGAGTGCTGATGAAGATGAATAGCTGTTGTACACAGCATCTGAGATTGTGAATAGAGCATTGAATGGTGGCAGAGGGGTCATGCTGTTAACATGGCAGGACTGCTAATGCAGGATGAACTTCAGGGCAGGGAAAGCATTCACAGGCGAGCTTGACACAAAACTGACTCAGAAGATGATCAACAGAAAAGCAGAGAACAGGAGAGTGCTCCTGAACCTAATAGTTAAGCCAAGAGTTGTTGCCAGTGTTCACAGGTACTTCTTTCTCTTTTCCTCTGGGAAGCAATTCAGGTTTGGAAGGCTGAACTAGCAGTTCAGTAAAACAATCCATCCCAGAGGTAACCTCTATCCACTGGCAGGTTTTGACCCTTAAAAGGGCTTTTCTATCATGGCCTTTCTTACTTGTTTTGGCTCTATTGGTGGATGTCCTAAGTCTTAATCACTGTTGCCTCTGTCTTGGCCAGACATGGATTGCTCTCAGCACTCAGAGGTGTCTCTCACCTGAGTCATGGACTTTTATGCAGACTGCAGATCTTTTGATGCTCTCATCTTGACTAACCTGGCAAGGATGTGAGACATGTCTTGCACAAAACTTGTTCCATCTCTGCCATGCAAGTAAGCTAGCCTAGCCAGTGCCAAATCCAAGTCCCTGTGTCATCTCTACACTGACTTCACTGCACTGCATTGATTTCACACTCCTGATTTAGGAATCTGTTGAACTGAAATCTTAACTGACAAGAAAAAATTGTCAGCTGCTCTTTGACCAGCTGCATCTTAGTCATGAAGCATGGGTTCAACTCTCTGTCAAGGTGTCCTGGTTTTGGCTGGGATAGAGTTAATTTTCTTTCTAGTAGCTGGTATAGCATTCTGTTTTGGGTTCAGTGTGCGACAACTGTTGATAACACACTGATGTTTTCAGTTGTTACTAAGTAGTGTTTAGGCTAAGTCAAGGATTTTTCAACTTCTCATGCCCAGCCAGCAAGAAGGCTGGAGGGGCACAAGAAGCTGGGAGGGGACACAGCTTACCCAAACTGGCCAAAGGCATATTTCGTACCATGTGACATCGTGTCTAGTATATAAACTGGGAGGAGCTGGCCTTGAGGTATTGCTGCTTGGGAACTAACTGGGCATCAATCAGTGAGTGGTGAGCAATTGCATTGTCCATCACTCGTTTTGTATACTGCAATCCTTTTTATTATTTTTGTCATTTTATTATTGTTATTATTATCATTATTAATTTCTTGGTTTCTGTTCTGTTAGACTGTTCTTACCTCAACCTGTGAGTTTTACTTGTTTTTTCTGATTGTCTCCCCCATCCCACTGGGTGGGGAAGAGTAAATGAGTGACTGCATGGTGCTTAGTTACCAGCTATAGTTAAACCTATGACACAAGGTAAGAAAGAGCCCAGACTTGCGTTTGCTGTTTTCCAGGGTGTTGCTTACCTACATTGCACTTGTGCAACACTTACAGGGGCAGCAGTACAGACAGTCAGATGTTGGGAAGTCCAAAGAAAACCTCATTTGCTATTTATGGCTGCTGTGGCTTGTTCACATATTCACAAGAGACAGAAGAGTCAAATTATGAGTCCTGTCAGATTACTTTATCATAGCCACTAATGGCCAGTTGTTGCAGTATAAAGTGAGGCTTGCATTGGACTGAAAGTAATAAAGTACTGTTAGCTGCATTTCTTACTGTTTGCTGCAGCTTACTGTCTCTCAGAGTGTAGGCTTACAGACACAGGCAATCCAGATGCTTCTGTTTCATTTCAAGAACTCCAGAAACAATAACTGCAACTCTTCCACTGTAAAATTAAAAAGAATTTGATAAAAAATGTGTAAAATACAGACCTCCCTCACTTCTCAAATACAACAAAAACCTGGGGTTACTTAAAGACACAAGCCAACAGAAGAACAAGAGGTTAGGAGTACCAAAGAGGGCTGACTTAAGTATTCTATTTCCCATCACCATCCATCTTGTGCCCACAGACTCAGCCATTACTCCACAAGGAGGTGACTGAGAAGTAGTGGGCTGTCCAATGTGGTCTTAGGTAGCAGAGATGGACTGAAGAATGGCTTCAAGACTGGATGCATGGAACATGGAAAGGCATGTGATGGAGGGACATCATAAGCACCTGTCGCTAACCCCACTGAAATAGCTGCTGGGCTGTGTGGCTGTCTTAAACAGGTTGGTTGTTTACTTTGGGATATCACATGTTCACTTTGCTAAGCCTTCACTTCTCCTGACCTTTATCAGTATCTCTGGTTTCATTCATGTGTACTAAAACTTCTTTGGATCCAAAGCCCACACCATAAATAAGGGCAGGTGAGGGATTCACTGCAGAAGTGTATTAATGCTCTGAACTAAGCTAAACCATTATGTGGGTATGCAAGGAGGCATCAGCTGTGTAAGATCCAAACAAAGAGCAGCAGGAACACACAATGGTAAAATTAGAAAAAGTCAAACAGCAGCAGCATTTTTGATACAGTGCTAGGTTCCCTCAAGCTGGTGTTACCCTGTTGGAGAACCTCAGCCTTTTTTCTTCCACTTACCTTGCTAACTAGCAACAATAATCAGATCTGGTATGTCCCTCAGGAAATGCAGATACTAAAACCAGGAATCTTGCCTCTGAGAATTCAAAAGGCCTATGAATAAAATCTACCAGGGCTGAAGGAGGACCAGTTACACTTTGTCCCTAGAAGAAGGAAGAAAATTGAGGATATCTTAATTATGCAGCTGGAGAATCAATAGAAATTGCCACATCTAGCAAAAATACAGATCATTTGCAATAAAATCCTCTTGAATAAATGCAAGCCATTCTTTGAAAAATATAGCCTGCCTGCCTATTTAGTTATCAGGTAGGAGTTTATAAGGGTCTAGAAGATCTTTTATTTCTTCTTCAGGTTTCATCTAGTTTCCATCTTCCCTTCTATAAACTTAAAAAACAAAATCTTCAACAGATTTTTAGCAGGTAATTTTTCTTTTTTTCCACCATCATATGCTGTAAAGAATATTAAACTCTCTCTTTATCTATACATTTGATGATAAAGTAAAACAAAAAAAACCCAGCTGGAATGTTTTCTAGAAAGCAATGGACTATGAAATTTTGATGAAAGAAACAGACTGGGTGCTTAGCTCTTCCACATTTGCTGGCAATTTTGTTGATAAATATGCCCATTATCAATCTAGTTCCCGGAATACCCCAATACACTTTAAATTGAGAGTTTAATATATGTGAAAAAAATTATTTTTGTATTGTATTGTTATGCAAGATGAAGAAAGAGTGAGGAAAAATACTGGAAACAAAATGGAATCTGATACATTTTAAGCAGATCAACAGTGTCTGAGTCTTCCTTATCTCCTTGGAAGTGCTCAGAAAAATCATAGTAGATTCCACACTGAACAAATTTACACTCTCTACTCTTAGAATAATAAATAGTCAAGAGAATAAACATTTAAGTGAGTGGAGGGCCAATGCCAGGTCAAACACATATTTTGCACGTCTATGCTTTGGAAGCCTATGTGGTAATAATCAGCTATTCTGAATACCTTAAAGCTCTTCCAACTAGCTATTTTGTTCTCCATTAATTTTTGTAGGTGTTGGTAAAGAACATTGCAGAGTTGAAGGCTGCAGATCACCAGTTATCCACAAGGGCTTCTTACACATTTTAGCTGTCACACCTCAGTCATGACATCATCTCCACAGTTGAATGATGGCTCCTAACAACGTAACAGTGCCAGGTAGGAGTAAAGAGTATTAGGACTGGTAACAAGCAGCACAGGCAGGCAACACAGCAGTCTAAACCTGCTGAGAAGCAGGTGCATTACTCCACAAACACTTTCATAATATAGCTATAACATTGCTGTTATCTGAGTTAGCTTCTTCAGAGATTGCTAGGAAATCCGTGTAAACCTGAGAATTAAAGTAGACTAAAAC
This sequence comes from Elanus axillaris, assembly GCA_026212715.1. NCBI lineage: Eukaryota > Metazoa > Chordata > Aves > Accipitriformes > Accipitridae > Elanus > Elanus axillaris. The sequence goes on from JANZLQ010000079.1 coordinate 45,268,851, forward strand.
AGCATGGGCACTCTCACTGTTACACGAAAAACACTGTATAGGTGTATAAAAAACAAAGAAGAAATCTGCTTTACATTTTGGACAGGCCAATGAGGCTCTTTGCTTTTTATGCTTCAGTTACTTTAGCCCCCAGCTATTATCTGTATCTGTTTTACCAGGAACAGAAATTTGCTAATGACTGGTATAACTACCAAAAAAGTACTAATGCCACATGATGCCTCCTCAGCAGACCAATTACCCCAAAACTTTAGAGTTTAGTGCTGTTGACAGTAGTTTCAAAGCCACAGTCAGAAGTCATCTCAAGCAAAATGCTTTAGCCATTACAAATCTATTTGTGGGTGCAGTATTTGTTGACTTTACCAGACCATACTTATTTCATAATGATCCTACTTACAGAAATAAACATGCAGAGAGAAAGACCAAAAGAAACCTTACTATACTTGTCACAAAATAAAGCTTGCAAATACAGCTATGGCAGATACTAACTTTAGCTCTACTTCCTGTGCTGGTTATATGCTTATACCGGGAGCAATGACAGTATATTCTCATGTCACAGAAGTGAAGAATAATATCAACTTTACACAGGTAGTCAGTGTTTGCATTTGCAGGTAGAGCTGGCTTCCCAGGCCTCCCTTCAGCTGCTTTTCAATCTCCCCAGTCCTGTATACCACAAGGGGAAAAACGTTTAGCTGTCTTCACATGGAAGGTCTATCCTTCAGATCCTTTTTGCATGATAGCTGCAGGCTGTTGTTGCTCTTAAGACGAGGAACTTCACAGCAGTAAACCCAACCCCTCTGTGTTGGTTTTGGCTGGGATAGAGTTAATTTTTTTCATGGTAGTTAGTACGGGGCTATATTTTGGATTTGTGATGAAAAAAGTGTTGATAATGTAGAGATGATTTCGTTACTGCTGAGCAGTGCTTACACAGACCCGAGGCCTTTTCTGCTTCTCACCCCACCCCACCAGCGAGCAGTCTGGGGGGGCACAAGAAGTTGGGAGGGAAGACAGCTGGGACAGCTGATTCCAGCTGACCAGAGGGTTATTCCAGAACATATGATGTCATGCTCAGCATGTAAAGCTGGGGGAAGAAGAAGGAAGTGGGAGGACATTCGGAGTGATGGCATTTGTCTTCCCAAGTAACCATCACATGTGATGGAGCCCTGCTTTCCTGGAGATGGCTGAACACCTGCCTGCCCATGGGAAGTGGGGAATGAATTCCTTGGAGTGCTTTGCTTGTGTGTGCAACTTTTGCTTTACCTATTAAACTGTCTTTATCTCAACCCATGTGTTTTCTCAATTTTACCCTCCTGATCCTCTCCCCCATCCCACTGTGAAGGAGGTGAATGAGCAGCTGTGTGGTGCTTGGCTGCTGGCTGGGCTTAAACCACAACACCCTCCTTCACCAGTTTTCTAGCCCTCTTCAAGTCATAGTCTTCCCATTTACCGAGCTGACCCAAACCCCATTTACTCAGTTGACTGGGCCTCTTAGGTGCCCAACACTCAGGCAAATTTAATTCCAGCTTGCAAAAAGTTAAGGGGATGCTATTGCACACACCTACAGTTTACCTAGCTAATGTTGCCCCCTCATAAGGAATCAAGGAAAAAAGCTAAAAAATAAACAGTAACAAAGCTGAGGTTTCATTTTAAGGAAGACCAGAACTGCATGCAGCACAGGATGGGGGCAACAACTGCCCAGGGAGCTGGCTGCAAACAGGATGTAGGAAAAGAACCGCTTGTGAGGGATGCTTTACAGCTAGGAATCAAGGCCAGAGGGTGTAATTAAAATGCATAGGAGTCTAAAAACATTTTGAAATGTAGATTCCTGACAGTTACATCATATAAATTCAGATTCAGTTCAATCAATAGCTTGGAAGCTTGAGTTTATAGCCCTGTTCTGGAATCAATAGGAGTTCTGGCTGTGCAAGATTTGCGGGATATTGCTGTTTGTTACTGACACTGCTGTTTATTACTCTAAAGATTTTTTAAAATGAGGAACGGAGAAGAATAGCATACTGATCCTTTTGTCAGTGAACAGTATCTAAGTGTCCAACAAGTACCTAAGTGTCCCAATCCTATCAGAGTAACTTTGCCAGATGTTAAATGAAAGGAAAATTTTGTTCACCAGTTATTAGTTTTTCTATAAATACCTAGCAAGGACTTTTATCTTCAGTGAGCTACTGCTGCTATATCTAATCTCCAGCCCTTTTGTACTCTTCTGCAGTACTTGTTGTCAGAAGATGTTGCTTGGAAATGCATGTATTTTCTAACTGGTTCTTATTCAGAGAAAGACAGTAGCACAAGACTGAGATTTCAAAATCACTTCTTCTTTAGTGTGGAAAAACAAACCAGAGATCAATAAAATTATATTCTCATTATAATCTGTCAGCATGTGAGTATGCTATGAAGCATACTAAAAACATAGGACATACTGAAGTGCAATTCTGCTTAATAGAAGACTTACATGTATGCATTTGGAAAACATCTAGCTACTGAAGGTTATCAGTAACTATTACTTTTAGAGATTTTTTGGGCATATTTCTCACAGACTGCAAACAAAAAATATGAAAAAAAATACAAATAAGTGTGGAGGAAAAGCTTCAGGAAAAATACTGTCACATTTGAGCTGGAGCAGTTGGTTTATCTAAACATTACACAGTGTTTTTAAGATGGGCCTAGAATCTAAAGCAAGAGACTAAGCATCAATCTAAGCTTAATATTTCTGTGATCACTTTAAATGAACGTGTGAATTCCTTTGTACCTAATAAGTAGATGCAAGAATTTCCATGCCACAATGTACAAAATATTTGCAGCCTCTCAGGTAGGAAGCAAACTCAAAATTTGAAATTTGGCATAGCAATATGAAAAAAAAAATACCCCAAGATGCGAAAGTTTTCAAGAGATCAGTGTTTCAACTGAAACAAAAAGATTCAGAAAAATTTGTATCAAATTAAAGCTGATGCTGTATTTCTTCATAAAGGCACATTTTTCACTGGGAATTGCAGTTCAGAAGCATTTGTTCTTTCTTTATGGTCCAGGTCCACTGGAACAGATTGCATATTCAGTAACCAGGGCCACAAGACTAGACAGCACAGTCAGGGGGAGCTCCCACTGCCTTTATGAGTTACAAAAATACTATTTTAAGTGACAAAGTCTGTAGGAGAGCTAGGTGTCAAACACAGTTGCCGCAAGGTAGTGAACAAAAATGAAATCCCACCTGTGCTGAGATCATGTGCAGCAAAATATCAGGAATAATTATTAAAAAGATGATATATACTTAAATATGTTTATGTCTATATACATATATGTATGTGTTTATGCACACATGTATACATACACATATAGGTGTATATACACACATGTGTACCTACACATATATCTATATGCACTAATTTACTTTAGATGAAACATTTTCTGCAGTTTCTTTCACTGGCAAATTTCTACTTATAGAGAACCCTATGAAAAGAATTACTTACTGATATAAAGCACCTAACAATTTTCACTAGATGAACACCTATTTAACTGTTTGTTCATGAAGACAGCACATATCAGGACAATTTCTACATACAGCATACACAATCACATATCCCCCCTTAGAAAGTCTTGAATGGAAGAAGGACATAGAAACATTCAAAAGTACCTCACCTCTGATCTGAAGTCCATAAAAACATATTGCACCTATATTTGCAAACTATTGTGCATATATTAAAAGATACTATAGTATCATTCTCTCAAATAATTTTGCAACTTGTTTTCTAGTCTTTAATCTTGTGAGCCATTGCTGCACTCACAAACTAAAGCAGGACTGGGAAGAGTGGATGTCATCCTTGACAAACCTATTAAACACTGGGGGACAGCTGCAAATGTTAAGAGTGTTTAACATGCGCCCATGCAAAGAGCAGATGGGTTCAGGGGGTTTAGACATACATCTAAGGAATGTTTGGCCAACCGGGGAGAAGATCACCATGATATAAAGGTGAGGAAAGAAAGCAGCTTGCAACTCTGCCTTATCTTTGCGATCTATGCATGTAGCCAGATAACTTCTGACAGAAAGACAACAGGGGCAGGCAGAAGTCAGGCAGAGACCATATGTGGTGTTGTAGAACCGCTTAGTTTATTCATATCATGTCATCTCCAAGGGTCTCAGGAAATCATCAGACAAAAAGAAACACTCGAGCTTTGATACCTAGCTGGCTGAATTTGATGGGTAATGTTCTTGCTCTCTAGATAAGCATCAAAGAGGTCAGACTCTGGCTGACCCATGTGAAGGAAAAATAGCCAGGACTTTCATGAACTAGGTAAATCTTCAGTGAAGAACTGTCTGCAGGTTGCCAGTTTATATAATCTTGGTGCAATGCAAAATAGCTGGAAACATGCCTTGCTAGCTCACAGGATGCAATATGTACTAATGTGAATCCTCCTGAGCCTTTAATGAAATTGTAAAATAAGTCTTGCTTGTTACAGAGGGTTTCTGCAGAAGGATTTCTGTACAGGCTGTAGGAACTATTTCCCTCCATATGAAGTGACAGGGCAGTTGGTCTGCAAACTGGGAAGCTGCAGAGTAATATCACAGGAAACTTCTCCTAATCCTTTTGGGGAACCTCCTCAGCTGGATGTAGATAATAGAACAAACAAACAGAAATTGCAGAAACAGAACTTGTAAATGGTAGGTTAACAGCTACCTGCATATTTGCCAGGCTCTGAGAAAGCTGATAATGAGATCAATAGTGGAGTCTCTTAGTGGCCAAACTGTAAGTTAGAAGTGAAACACTGAGCCTTATTTAATGAAAAATTTAGTTGAAGATTTTCAAATGAAGAATTACAAGCACTTCAGAATTTCAAGAACTGACTCTTGTGTAATACAAGAAAGCTGAAAAGCAGTGTTGGTGTTCAGATTTTGCTCACAGGTGTTATCATGTGCCCTACTTAATTAAGCCTCCAGCAAACTCCCCAGAACATCACTATGTCTAGAATTTAAAAGCTACATGAGCTGTTTATTATAGAAGTACACACAAGCTAACTGTTTCAGGCAGATGCTAGAGAGCACAGTGGCTGAGGTTCTCTTCAGACAGAATTTCTGTACCACTACATAACAAGTCAGTGACATTTCAGATTTTTCAATTAGCTCTTAAATTTATAATTTCATTGCCAATAACCACAAACTGAGAATAATAAACCCCCCTCTATTAATTTTTTAGACTTCATTATCAACTTCAATCTCTTACTGCTTATGACACAAAGCAGTATAAAGTAATACTCATGTGGAAACTAAATAGAAAAAATATATATTCATATTGTTACTCTCAATGTGAGACGTCTTGAAGTGCCATGACAGAAGAAGAGGACCCTACAGTATGAGTAAAGGTTCATTTCTCCCCACTTGTGTTTTACTGACTAGTGAAACTCGCTTAGCCAGTGACAATAACCCATTTGGTTTCCAGGACTTACTTCAAATGCACAGAGAGCTTGCAGGTGAAAACAGAAGGTGTAAGCAAGATTAATAACTAATGCATCCAACAGGAAAGGATCCAGGTTGTCTGAAGTCAGTCTTTGGTCAGTTGCAGCACTTTACCTTCAGGGTCACCAGCCAGTTCATCTGAGCTGGAGCAGCAAGGTGACCCTGAAGGATACACATACCATTAGATATATCACTGCAGCACACAAACACACTAGTCATCAAAAGGAAGCAAAGAGGACAATGGAGTGGCTTTCTCAAGGGATAGGTCATGCTGAACTGATGGGCACAATTTGCTTTTGTGCAGGTTGGACAAGAAATCAACCAGTCAGCTATGGAATCCTCCCACCTAACTCCCATATCTCCCAGGTCTCTGGCTCTGAGAGAAATGTCTCACAGTTTTCTTAAGTGAGAAATTTGTAAGTTTGAGCTAACCTCAAGACAGCCAGATGTTACCCTGTCTTAAGCAGCTTTCTCCATTCTTTTATGCTACTGCTGATCATGGGCGGTACTTCAAAATAAAAGGTCTAATGGGTTGGAGTCCAAGTGAGAATGTCTCAGCAGTGCAGGAAGCACCTGGGAAAGGTGGTCAGTCATGTTGAACAGAACAAGCTAGATGGGGTCTCAAGCATGTTCTTTTTCAGCAAGAAGACTATTAAACTGATCTATGCCTCTGTAATATGAGGTAACCTTTAGTCAAAGGGTAGCATGGATGTGAGTCATTAAACCACACTACTCAGGCAGAATTTGCCCACAGAAGTTTCTGATTACTGAGAACCACTTTTTTTTTCAGAGTTTCCCATCAATCCTGCACTGCTAGTGTAAGATCTGTAGAGTTGATATGCAGAAGCGTCTCCCATTGACAAGGAGATGGGACAGAGTGAAAGGGAAAGGCAGGTGTTAATACTACAGATCAAGAGAAGTATCTTAAGGTAATCCAAAGTGGAGGCTCCTCAGACTGTATCTGAAAATAAAAATCTGCAGTGACTCCTTTTAGCATTTATCTTTTTGCACAGACTTCATGAGGTTTCTGAGAAGAAAGTAGAAGGGAAGGGAATTTCTCATTCAAAGCCCTACAGCACAGGAACATGCAGTAAGTACTTGATATGTACTAGCACTCATCCTGGCATGCACAGAATGAAACAAAGAGGTAAAATCAGCAATATATTTATGCAGCCAACAGGAAACAGAGGAACAAATCACTTGCCACCAACAGGTAAGACATATATGGCCAAGTTCCATGCATAATGGGCCTCCCAAAGGTAGACTTGTACCATGTGGGACCCAGAACAAGGAAGAATGTGAGAGGTGGCACAAACCTATTTTCAAGAAGCATGTCTCTTCTCCCTCCCCCGACACAGAAAAGCAAAAAGGAACATGTAATCTATGATAAGATGAAAATTTAGTGGAAATGACTTGATGTAATTTTTGTTCACAGAAGAAAGAGTAGAATAATGAGGCAACTGTTTCTCTAGTAGGTCCAGAAAGGATACCATAAGATTTTAAACACAAGAAATGTGCAACCTACATCAAAAGACTAATCCTACCTCAGGACTGAATAGTAAACAGCAACTAACAGTTTAAGAAGGGCATCTGCCCTGCAGAGGACGGTATTAAGAATTGATACAATTGCTACATGTAGATTTAGATTTTGACTTACACTTGTAAAGCTAATACTGGAAAAAATTATCTTAAAAACATAGATCTTGCTAAAAATCCCTATGAAAGCAAAAGCTATTAAAGGACACTTTGCAGATTAAGAAAAGATTTCTTGGCATTTTTGATGGGCTATCAGATCACTGAAAAAATAAAATTATTTGCTGTATAGTGTCAGTAGCCCATGTGTGCCAACCTGCCTGTTAACAAAGTCCCCAAAACACAGAAGTCGTTCCAGCCCACAGTATAGCTAGGAATATTAGGAAAAGCAAAGGAACTACTTTTCAACTTAATGTTGGAATTACCTTCCAACATAAACTAGAAACAAAAATAAATTAACTCCTGTGATCCAGAAATGCACTCCAAATCTAAGTTAAACAACAATAGCAATTACTGTCTTCCCATCTAGTCCCTAATACGGCACAGCTCACAAGTTCCCCATAGCAAGTCCATTCAGCACTCTTGATGTACAACTCAACAGCAAAACACCATGAAAATTAGAGTGCCTTCATAAGGTCTTTTGGTATACTGCCTTGAATACAAGTTAGGTCAGGAAGAGTTGCATGGCATACTAAAACAAGTCCTACTCGTTGCTGAGGACTCAACAACATGTCTCAGAAGATACAGGGAAAGAAATTACCTAAAAGAGCCAGCAACCAAGTTAGAGACTAGTATTCCAAAGCTCACACACAAGACTGGCAAATAATTATTGAACCTTCACAAAATGTGGGCGTTAGGGAGTGGACAACAGCATCCTATGTAAAGAAAGCTTGCAAAACCTGAATGACTGAAGGAAAACTAAATGTTATGTTGAAAATAATAAAACAGTATGAACTAGCTGAAAAATGTTAATAAATATTGAAGACCACAACAAAAACATAAACTAAGACAATGAGATTTCTATACAGGATTATTAAATTTTTCAGGGCTTAATCCCAACAGATGTTAATAACCAAAAGGCTCAAATCAGACATCAGCAACTGAGCCTCTTGCAGTTGTCAGATTAGAGGTCAAAGACACAAACCAGGGGTGCTTAACCATCCAAAAAAGAAAAATCTACTAGACATATTCATTTTATGGCATTTTTAATTTTCATGAGAGATTCTAGTATTATGGTTTTCAAAATGCATCTGTCCTGGTTTCAGCTGGGATAGAGTTAAATGTCTTCCTAGTAGCTGGTACAGTGCTGTGTTTTGAGTTCAGTATG
>JANZLQ010000079.1:45277265-45293031 GCA_026212715.1 Elanus axillaris
CTGTTGTAATTTTATTAGTGTTATCATTATAATTACTTTCTTCTTTTCTGTACTATTAAACCGTTCTTATCTCAACCTATGAGTTTTACTTTTTTGTCCCCCCAATTTTCTCCCCCATCCCACTTGGGAGGGGGAAGGGGTGAGCGGCTGGGTGGTGTTAGTTGCTAGCTGGCGTTAAACCACGACAGCATCCTGTCATGAAAAATGAGCGACTGGCGACTCAGTCATCTGTATAATGCAACCAAGAAACTTCACTTGCAATAACAGACAGATAAGGCCAGGATTGTGTGTGCCCTGTGTGTGTGTAGGGTGTGTGTTACATGCTTGTGGATGCAGAGCAAAACTATACAGCAGCGCAAGCAAAACAGCCTCAAGCAACAGAGGAAAATCTACTATATCTTGAAATGTGATTGCAGTACTTCAGCATCCCCACAAACTCCTCAGCTGCCTGCGAGAGATATAGCCATGCTCAATGAAAGGCAAGGGGAGCAAAGAGTAGCCAGAGTTCCAACAAAATTGTTTTATGTTTTAGAAAAGGAAGAGATCAAATAAAATCAAAGTAAGAATATTGTTAAAAGTCTCTGGAAAAGAGTTGGAAAGAAGCTTTTGGAGCCGTCCACCAGAGAGAGAACAGGCAAGATGCATACCAAGGTCTAGTCACCATGCAACATGGCAGTCTTACTGTAGATGTGGGAGAAGATCCAAACCCACAATGTGGAAACTTTACACTAGCAATAAACAGAACCTTTATGACTGCTGACTAATTTTAATTACAGGATTGTTGTATTGTAATTAAATGTTATTAAACTGTTACATCATCCTTTTAATATAGATAGAAGATGATTCTCAGATATTGCCCTCATTCTGTGTGCACTGAGCTTTCTGGAAAACTTAGTTTTGTATGGGAATTGCAGTAATTGCCCAGAATTAAACCAACTCAGTTTTACATGGGAAAGTTAATATAAAGAGATAGATTTACAGGCTGTTTACTGCATGGAAACCTGGTTTAGGCCTACATGCGTGTTAATTACAACACCTTTGGGTGGGATACTTTCTCTGGGCAGACAGCTTTCAAGAATACTTTCCAGTTTGATCAGGTAGTGTTCCTGGCTAGAAAGATAGATCAGTGCATTTACTTTGTAAGATACTGTGCTAGATAGTATGGTGTTTTCTAGCCAAACTGGTAAAGATTATTTCCCAGGTAGAGAAGTCAGCAGTAGTGTAGTACATTAGTAGTGGAGTAGAGCATTTGGTACCTTTCTTGAGGAGTGGGATATTAGTCTTGGACCAAGAGGTGTGCTAGCTAGTGAAACAACATTTTTATGCATGTATTCTGCATGCTTATTGCTAGTCACTTGCTACTGTACCTATGCAAGTTCTGTCAAGAGAAAGCCTGTAAGACTAGCTCTGGCTGAGAATTTTTTATTTGGAAGATTTTTGAAGAGAAGAAGAACCTACATTGTAATGTAACTATTTCTTTGTAGGTGATGGTTTTGCAGGCAAACAGAAAAGAACAGGGGAGAAAATGAATGCTGAAGTTCAGTACAAATAGTAGCCAAAATGAAAGTGTTTTCTGAAATGAGTATAACACAAAGACCAGTTCTGCTTTGCTTATAAGCAGAGGAGTTCAGTTCAAACCTTGCTTATGTGCACTTCATTAACCTCTATAATGGCCTCATTTGCTCCTTCCACCTTCTAGCAAAGATTCAAGCTAAAACTGCAGGAGACTGTCACTAAGAAATCATCAGCATTACAGAACATGCTCCGGCATACTCAAATACTACCAAGCAGAAATATCAGCCATCAAAATTGTATAGCGAATTAGGGGACAAAGGACTTCTTCATACACATTTAATTTGTCACTCACTGTGTTTACATATACAGTAATTGAAAAAATGCATTACTCTGCAAATTTTGCCCTGTCTTTATTGCAAATACATTCTAGACTTGCAGTTTGCATTTCATTAGGTACTTTGCTACAGGCCAAACACATGTGATATAAGATAACTTGGCAGAGACCTGGTATACACATTATTGATGAGACTATTCAGCTATCCAAACAATATAAACTGTAATCAGAGGACAGAAGTTGCCTAAATTTGAATGGGAAGTGTGTAGGCTTTCCCACACAGCTCATGTTGTTAATGCTTTTCTCCTTCACAGATGGGTCAGCAGCAATGCATTGTAAAACTACTTTGCAATCCTATTCACTTCACTTTAGTTGATGAGGGATGAATTTGGCCCCTGATGTTTAATAACTCTGAATTTGAAAGAAATACTTTGTCAGTAACCACCAAATTAATTCACTTTTGTACCTCAGGAGTCACTGTCAAGATGATTTTCAGAGAAGAAAGGATTTCAGGTGAGACTGTCTCCCTTGCATGGGTCAAATAGCATGCAAAAATGTATTGGGCCACTTAGACCACCAGTTCCAGAAATTGATTTGTAAGTACTGACCGCTGGATGTGCTCTTCTCATGCATGTCTGGGCAGATGTCTAGAGGTAGCAATAAAATAAGCAAATTTTTTTTTTTTGCAATAGTTTTTCCTTACATTGGTGTATCTTTCAATATCAAATGTTCAAGTCTTTTGAAAGCGGAAGGGGAAAGGAGAGAGGATGGGTACAAATTACACTTGGAACCTCAATAATATTTTAATAAAAGAAAAGGACTGTTCTGGAAAAGTTGTCTGCAGTATATTCTTCCAGTATGTGACAAAAGAATTGTCAAATACAGACACTTCCAGTTCCAAGAAAATGGTTCTTTACAAACTTATTCTGCTCTTTCTGCTGACATCAAACTGCACGAGCGTTCATGGACTTAATTGAGATTTTCACCAATAAAACCTAGGGCTGAATTTGCTGTGAATGAAGACCTAACTCTTATATTTGCACTACAGAAATTATGGCTGTCAGAACACCTCTATGTACAGGTAGCCTGCCTGAGATACTTAAAAGAAGTCTGAATTTTAAATAACCATCAGATACTCACACCATAAAAATCAAGGCCAAATAAGCTATCATCAGGTGGTCATTCAATAACAGAGGCTTCTGAAAGAGTAATTTTGAAGAGTCTTTGCACTGGTAATACATTTTAAAGAAGATATATCTGCTTTCTTATACCTAAGCAGGACTTAGGCTTATCTGAAGGACTGTTAAGCATTTCTTCACAAGGGAGGGGAAAACCCATATGCACACACAAAGCTTGGGAGCAGTGGTCATCCACTATATAATCTAAGTGCCCAGAAAAACTCAAAAAGAAGAATTATCACCAGTTTATGCTTCCCAAAACTCGGCAATTTTTTTCTGTTTTGTATGCTCCTAGGAGAGGAGAAGAAAGGAAAACTGTCCTTTAAGACATTCAACAGTAGAGAGCTGACTCTACATGAAAGCATCCCTTTTCACTTTCCTGTCCAGACTTGAGCTGAACAGATGAAGTATTTCTGAAGGGAGTAATCAGAAGCACTAGAAATTCGATTTTACTGCAAAGTAAAGTTATGAGTTTTTTCACCAGCCCATCTATAAGGAAAGAAATACAGATTGAATTTTTTTTTTTTCCTTTTTCAGTACTTCCTGTAAACTCTTCTTCTTGATAACTAAATCACTTCAGATTATGAACCTGGGAACCAGCTAGTATCAAGAAAGTACACTGCAGAAAGCAAGAATCTAACTTTCGCTCTCTTATTCACACTGAAAGTTTGCAACAAGACCCATTCTTGAATTGTCATCTCTCTGGCCCCATTGCGTGTTGAGAAATACTGTAGGTTATCCTTTATGATATAGCCTGAGGGAAAAAAAAAGGCACCATGCCATCAAGAAATATACAACGTGAGTAACCTTGTTTTTGAAGCATGGTTTATTTATAAATTTGCAGATGAACTGTACAGAGAGAAAAAGCATAGTCTATTAATTCACTGTACAAATGGGGAAAGAAAAAATATTTTTATTTTCATTAAAATTCAGCATGCATCAAGGTTGAAAGATAGAGCATCTTTCTTCATGGCTGGAAGTGAAGAGAAATTGATGATTTCAGAATCATGCAGTATGCAGCAAGGAACCAGGCTAGCTAACATATTTTCCTAACAGACAGAAACACACATGAAGACAACTAACATGACTGTTGTGAGAACGCTTTGAAAGAGGATCAACCCAAACACCTATTTAAATTCCCTTTCACTGCAAAGGACACATTTTCAGTGTTTCAAAACATGTATTATAAGCCTAACTTCTCTTCAACTGATGGGATTTTTGTCTGCATTTCTACTTTGTAACTCTTGCTGCACTTATGTCATAACCAAGTGTCTGAAAAAATTAAGAACATTTGGAACAGAACGACCGAGTCCTCTTGGAGCACTCAAAGCAATGATCTAACTTACACAAACCATGTTCCTGTGACAGTAGATGGAAAAAAAAACATTTAGGTAAGTTTTGTCATCATGGTATTTATTAAGTATCTAAAGACAGATTTTAGTTAAAGGTGAGTACATACATGTATCTGTATTTTCCATCAGAACATTTTTACCTGAAAGGCCAGTTTCTTAGGTTATGCCAAATGAAGATCTGGATAGTTGCTGCTGGATAATATATGATGTCCATACTGCTTAAATTCAGCTGCATAATTCTGCACTGCAAAAAAATATTTATTCTTGTATGACTACCTCATTCTAAATCTCTGTTGCATTGTGGTTTTCCACTAGTGCAAATCTGTAGACCTAAAGCATACTTCCAGTACTGTAAACACCAGAGACAGAATATGCTTTTAGGGAAACACAGAAAAAAACATAGAAGTCAAAGTTTGATTCCATACTTCCAGTAGAGTAAACCAAAGCAGATTTACTATAGGGTCCAATTCTCCTTTTTGTTTTAAAAGCAGAGTTATATTAGCAAGGATCTGATGGAGATGAGAAGAGAATCAAGGCAATCAATAAAATAACATATCACACAATTATAAAGACACCTTTACAGGCATTTTAAATTAATGAAAGAAGACGTCAGCTTGGATATAAAGAAAATCATTATTCTTAGCTAATAACATTCTCCTTCCCCAAACTTCAGTACATTTTGTTGCTGCTTGTGAACCTGGATTCTAATTTAACCTTCTGGCTAGCACCTCATCTCAGTTTATCAGAGGCATCAGTCTTCATAACTGTGTTTTGTGAAGATGCTATTCTTTCCTGCAATGTCAGGGTCCTCCAGCCTGCACCTCCACAACAGTATTGAATTTTTTCCCCTTACTAGCAGTTGAGAATTTTTTTTCCTTTTTAGATGTGCCATTTACAGATAAGCTGTGTTTACTAGAGCAAAAGACAGGACTGCATTGATAAACATACAGATAATTGAAAAGTAAGTAATTTAATTTTCCCCTTAATGCATAGAATCTGCAGTTAAAACTATTGTTCCTTGTTTATGTTCTCGACAAAGCTGGTGTGGGATATCCACCAGGTTTCACTACTATAAGACATTTTGTATAACAAATCTTAAGTGCACTTTCTGTGTACCCCTTTTCCCCTTATGTTCCCTTCACAATTCACTGAAATAAGGCATATTTCCTGGAGATGGCAAACAGTTCTCCCTAATAAATAAAGTTTTATTTTGTTTTATACATTATTTCTGGTGTTAAGATCTTTATAAATCTTTTTTTAACTAAGGGACAGACTGTCACTCTCTGTGCAAATAACATATTTGTTTGTATTCATAATTTAGGACTGACTTTGAGTTGACCCCATACTGTATCCCTCAACAGACATCAGTGAAGGGATATTTGTAATACCTGTGGACATCCTGCATTACACCAGTGGGAGTTTTCATCATCAGTAGATGAATAGCCAAAACATAGACAGAATAAAACATGACAGATATATGCAAAAGAGAGATTGAACCTGATTTATTTAGCAGTCTATTATTTACTATAGCCCTCTTTGGGCTCTCTCTTGGGTATGTGAAATGCCATTATTTCCTGTAACAGTAAAATAGAACTGGAAAAAAGGAGCACACATAATAATACCACTTGAATAAAAGAAGCTTAAATCACAAATGTTATTTCCTGGTTCCTAAATACAGTATATTTTCATAGAAGCCTTCAACAATTTCTATTGTTGTCAATCCCCATGTGAAAGAAAGTAACAAGATTCTTATCCTTATTTGTTGTTACTATTTTAGAGCACCCAAATGAATGCCTGGCACTTTACAGGAGTACAGAAGGAAAAATGGAGCTCTCGGCCTTGACGAGTATACAGACTCCACAGCAAACAGTTGCTGGCATAACAAATCCCAACAGGAAAAGCAAAGCAGATTCCTGAGTTACAGGTATGACTATATGAGCACTCAAACAAACAAAACTAGTCTTAGAATTTTATCTTAAACATACAAAATATATTGTCTGTTCTCAGTCCTCCCAAAAATATTTATTATGGGCTTTTGCTCTCCCCAGACTTGCATAGCAGATTTTCAACTACCTGGCAATGTAGAAATCAGTCTACCAAGATCCCAATCCACTCTCTATTTACAGTTGCAGAAAGTATTAATCAGTACGAAGAGCAGAAGGAAAGCATACACTATTACTTCTGTTGCTTTGATAGAGAATTTTTTTCCCCTTAGCATGCATTAAAATCAGAGAGGATTGTGCTGAACTCGTGGAGCCAGTGGATATAACCTCTTCTTAGAAAACCAGAGATGGAGAAAAGAGGTGGAGAAAGGTATAGCCAATAGTTTAATTAATCTGTTTGCCATTTATTTGAAAAGATGATGTATTTGTGTTTAGGCACAAAAGATTAAAAATTTGGGTCCTCAAAAAATGATAAGAACAAAATTTTTGCGGTGGCAACCCCCGTAATGCATGGGATCTTACTTATCTTCTTAGAGTATTGGGGCCTTACTCGCACGTCGCCAGGGGTCACCATGCATACCCAGGAAGAAAATACTCTCTTGCAAGATCCATTCCTGGTTTGTAACAATGAGAAAACGTCCATGGCTTTCCAGACCAGTTCTTCCCAGATAGTAAGCTCCTCCTTCAAGTACCTGACATTTTATTTTCAGAAGGGGACTAACACCCGGGACAGGATTTCCAAAGCCACTTTCCACCTGAAAGGCAGGTACTGAATATGCAATGCTACACACTGCTACCATGATTCTGTTGTGTGATGGTCTTGCTCCTGGACACCTTTCCTATAACCTTTAACAACTATTATTTCCTTTGTCAGCTTTTGAAGTACTGCGTGGTTTAGGGTACACATGATTTTTAGAAAGTTAACTACCTGAGGTGATACTTAGCCTGATTCATCTTTATTTAAGCTGATTGCAAAGTCTTTATTTAAGCTGATTGCAGTGGATCATCTGCTCTCCAGTTGAAATGCCCAATTATTATGACTAAGTTTAGTATGTATGCTTGATGTAGACAAGATGTAAAAGACTCTGCCACATTAACTTTGTCACAGAGTCATTGATCAATGCAGAAACTGGAAAGTAATTGAAATAGGAAAAAAGTCTATGGGATATTTTATTTTCTCAATAAGGAAGATTAAATTACTGGTCCTTTGCTTGTTTTGAAAAGTGTCATCTGGGCGTCAGTTATGACTGTCCAGTCATGTTTTAAAATAGATGTTACCTGATATTAATAGAACCATAAGAGAGGCTAAAAGAATAAAATCAACCCTTAGGCTATAGTTTAAAATTGGAGAGAAACACTGTAAAGATACCAGCCCACTTCAATGAAATTTTCCAGATTGCAAAGGTCCATGTAAATTACAGCCACTTTTAGTAATGCAGTCACCATTGTTATTGGATTAAAAAGGAAACCAACACCAAGGTGCAATATAACAATGTAGTGATCCAAATATAATTCAGTGCTTTTCTCCAAGCTATAATTTTTGAGATTCATCCAGGTCTAACACTCATTCATGGTTAAACAGATACATTGTTAAGGAGGAGATTTGTCTGGGTTGGGGTTTTGTTTTCTGCGTTTCTTGGTTAGTTATTTCCTTTGAAACAAATCCTGCCTTCAGTCAAATTTAGAAGGCAACATATCTTTCAGAACTACATCATATCCTTGCTTTCATAGAAGAAAGTCACTGAGTCAGCCCTGAGAGCTCCATCCACTTGGGAATTGCAGGACAACTCTGATGAATGTCTCATGGGATGGACAAGTGTATTCTCTGTGGCTTCGGGAGGAGAGCAAGGTCTCTGCCTGATATTCTTAGAGAGCACACATAACCTCAGGTTGACCTTGTGTATTAGCATGAATCACTGACTGTCAGGCACAGGCAGAGAATCAGGAACTGGAGCCAAAAATCTCATGAGTTATTGGCAAGAAGTAATGAGTAGAGAAAAGCAATAGTATTTTGCTTCTCTGCTGCAAGCCATACAATTTTCACATAAACCACTCTTTTGAAGAACCATAGTTTTAAAGGCAAAGTGCATGCAGAAGGTGTGGATACATTTTCCTGTATATTATGAATAGATTTAGCTAAGCAGCTCTCCTGAGCTACATTTAGCCAATTATTCTCTCACTGCTTATTATGTTTAATTCCTAGCACTTACAGTATATTTTTCAATAAAACTTTTGTAAAGTAATCATTATAATAAATAGCATATTTTTCCTGTGTTTAGGGAAGACAGTCCCCTAAGGAGCAGACTGAGGAATATAGACTTATTTCTCAGTTGATAAAAAAGCCTCCTGGAAGTTATGTTCCAAAAATACTTTCAACTAATGTTAGGGTAATTAAAAATGGAATCTTTCATTCATAATCTGCTGCTCTGGTGATGCAGCAGAAATGCTGTATTATCTACACTGGTAGGAGATCCAGGAAAAGTTGCTTAAAACAAGCAGAAGCCCCAAACTCACTAATATAGCATTTCTCTATTTCTCATTAAAAATTAAAAGAAAAATAAAAAAGTATTCATGAGTAATATGGGCCAGAGCAATACATGCCATTTTTTTTAAATACATAGTACTTGTACAATATGGGTATGTTTACCATAAAGCTTATCTTTGAAGAAGGTAATTCCCTCCAGTGTCTAAAAATATGCCAAGAGGGTCAGAGAATGAAAGATATAGTTCCAGTAGAGGAAAAAAAATTAGATTGGGAGAAATAATAAGAAGTTATGTACAGCGAACTCCTTGGAAACACTTTCATTAACTTTTTTCTCTTCTCAGACTCCCTCTCAGGCCATTTTTTGCCTCTGGTTCACCCAACAGTAACTTCTCCATCCACCTGAAAGGGGGATATCACTGTCCTCCCATGCTCAATACATACTGAACAAAGCAGTTCTTGGGCAAAACCCCAGCTAAACCATTTTAGCCAGAATTTGTTTGCTAGCTATCTTCCTATTACAAACGGACAAGTATTTGAACTAAACCAGATTCATAACTGCAATACTATTCACCAATTCACAACATAAACCCAGATGTTTTGTGAAAAGCTTTCTCAAAAGAAACAAATAGAGAAAATGATCCCTTCTTATAACATTAGACAAATCTGTGTTTGAACACAGAAACTATTGCACTAACAAAGGCTTTCTTTGGTGAGTCGGTGTGAGGGGGAGGAATAAAATATATAAATCAACAAAATGAAAATTTAGAATTCTGTGTGGATTTATTTTGCATGAAAACTCATTTTAGGAAAGACTCAAATGTATAATAAGCCAATATTAATAACAGGAAAAAAAATAAAATTCTGAAGTGGACTCTGCTAAGTTGCAAGTCAAACATGTTTTTACTGACATATCTCTCCAAGTCTGAGGTTATTATTTAAATTATAGGTGGTACGGTGAAAACTCGGTTAGACCTTTAACCAGGAAAGTGATTGTAAATGCTGTTCTAATTTATGTACAGATACTGATGCTAATTAAGTAATAGCAGAGGTTGTCTTCAAGTTTATGGAGCTATAATCAGCTCCCTTGTGTTCAATAAATGCCACAGCTACAGTGTGTGGTGTTAATTTCACACTAGAGTGGGAAATGGTGATCGTTGCCAAATATAATCATAAGTCACAGGCAATTTGGATTATTACAGTAAGGTACGGTGCATGGAGAAATGACTTAGTCCATAATCACTTTTTAAAGTCACTACAAGACATTTGAAAATTATGTCTTTTCTACTTCTGCTACAACGTATTGTATCTCCTGTTCTTAACCTGAAAGGTGACCCAGAAGTAACATTAGATACTTAAACTTGCTATTCCAAAACCAATTTCATGTCACTTATTTTTTCTTGCATTTGTCAGGTATAGGAAATTTCATAAGATACATTGTTGCTAGTAACAAGCACAGGGTAAATTCCCATTCCTGGCAGAGGCTCACACTTAGTCAGTTTTGCCCAGATTTCCCCAAACCAGAACACTCCTAAAGCAGGACTGTGCTTGTGCTCGCCTCTCTCTCTCTGCTTATCACTGATGCCAGGCAGATTGTTCTCACAGCAAGGCTTAATACTGATGTTATATTAACAGAAGTGTTACAGAAGGAAAGACTGTTATTTGACAAAGTCTTTCAAAATCAGTCAATACAGAAACTTCTATCCTGTCTTGGAAGGCTACATTTGCTATTTGAATAAAAATGAAACACTAAAATAGAAGATTCTACTTAATCACCTCAGAGTAACCATTCCAGCAAAATCCATCAGTGTAAGCAGAAAGGTTATTTCATCCAGAGCAGCTTCATTCATATGTTCTTCTTTCTTTCTCCCTAACCACAAGAAAAAGAAATAAGAAAAGCAGCTGTGCTGTGACAATACTGATGGCCCCCTCATGTTTTGGGAACTTCTCTCCTCTAATTGCAAAAAGTGCCCCAAAACCCAGAAGACTGATTATGGATGCCGTTTATAGCAGCTGGTTCTCCCATGGGATTAGCACATGGAAGTCCCCAGATGAATGTAAAGCACTGACAGAGGACCGTGTTCTATTCCCAGGCAGGTCAGCAGAGGTTTTCTTGCTCTTGCAAGCCTGAACCTAAACAGCTTCTGTGAGCCATGCCCTGGAAATGGCAGGTGGGAAGCGCTGAACATTGCTGCAGACTAGCTTTAGGGAGGAAACCCTTGCAGAGTTGACCTGCTTGGACCTTAGTACCAACAGAAGTAACCCTCTTCCTGTCACTGGCATGACCAAAGCACATCAGAATAAGTGTGCAAAGCCTGCTGAAGGCAATTAGCTGCCACTCACGTGACCTTGCAACTCCCTGTCTCTGCCTCAGAAAGCAGTACCCTCATTCCTTCTACTTCTAATCTGTTTTAAGAGAAGTGTTGAAAGATGGTTTACTTACAGTTTTAACACAGGGCCAGGCATTGCTATTGAGAGGAAACTGGAAGGGAAAATTGCAAGGAAATCCACAGAGATATATCTTTGTATCATCTGAGCTGTTTGCCTGGCCATCGTAAATGGCCTGGTTAATGTTTTTCATTTTTAATACATATGATTTCATATACATAGGAACTAAAGATTTCTTCTGAAATCCCATTTAAAATGCCCACACTCCACTGCATCTTCATAAAGTATTCTGGTTTAATTCAGAATGAACTCAGAATTGCAAATCACAGATGCTGTGTGGGTCATCAACATAAACAGCTTCACTTATTACAAGGTTTGTGTCATAACAACTTCAGAAACTACCCTTGGCACTAAAGAATTTAGTCCTATGCCATCTCCTATTTCTTGCAATACTATTTGTACTTAACTAAAGATGAAATAATGCTCTCTCTAGACCAAATAGATCTCTTGGTTAATCACCTTCAGATCCCTTTACAGAACACCTGCTCTTCCCTGAGTGAACACCCAGTTGGATTTTTTTTGTCCATGAACCCACAGTTTCTCACTTGATCATCACCTCCTCATCCACTTCATAAGAAACTAACTTATCAGAGGTCTCCTAAGCCCCTTTGAGATTGTTTCTGCAATGCTGTAACCCTGCTGTTCAGCAGAGAGGTAATATGTTTCTTCTACAATGTGAAGACCACAGTTTATTAATGTTAGTATTTATTACATCTGACACACAAAATTACACTGAAAATGAAGATACTTCAATAAATCAGTCCTGGAGTCACAATATTTTACAAATGTTTGGCTTAAAAAGAAAGCAATAAAAACCCAAGTGTACTCATTATGGTAAGTAAATGGTAGATAACTTTTGCTTATTACAGTTATAAATTGTTACAAGACAAACCTTCTGATATTAAACTTTGGAAATACTATCCAGATAATTGTCAGGGAAGGACCTAGAAGTTTCAGAGCTAGAGTAGATGTTCTAGCAGGCTAAAGACCAAGGAGGATAGCTATCTATTTACGTAAATGCATGACATTAATCCAGCCCCACTGTCCTTGAATCATTAGAGTAGCCACCAGCTGGGACTTGCAGTAGGTTCTCTGAAGCCAGACTCAATTCTTATTTGCATAATCATAGCTAATTGGCAGTCCTGTAGCAGTAGTGATATGTTTCATCACGTGACTTTAATTTAGTTTGCCAACAATTTCATTGTTCATACTAACAGGTTTTTAAATA
Organism: Elanus axillaris; assembly: GCA_026212715.1. Taxonomy (NCBI): domain Eukaryota; kingdom Metazoa; phylum Chordata; class Aves; order Accipitriformes; family Accipitridae; genus Elanus; species Elanus axillaris. Next base: position 45,289,746 of record JANZLQ010000079.1, read on the forward strand.
CATTGCCTTTTTCCCTTGTATAACTCTAACCACAGGACAGGTTTCTTACAGGGTGTTCTCAGGGTGTTCCTAAGTAAAATTAGCTCATGGCAGAGCTCTCCACAGGTGATGGAGAGCAATTATCTAGGAATAGCATAACTTTATGGCACAATTCCCTGTCATATAGAGATATTTTTTTCCTCCACAAAGCATAGATTCTCACAGAAAAGAAACCATAATTCAATCAGTGGTTGTGCAAGATATCATAATTCACATCAGTAACAGAGAGAATGAAAAATCAATTGTAATGAAAGTTTATTGCTTCTAATATTAGTGATTTTCCAAGGTGTTTCAAAAAGATCTTATTTAGCATTTCTGAGAACAGATTTTAATTTTAACAAGACAGAATAGTAAGCTTTCTAAAGGTATTTAATATTGCAATGTATAAAGAAATCATCTTTCTAGAGAAACCCCTGAAAGACACTTAGTAAGTCCAGTTCAACATTCTCTGGTGTGTAGTTTTCAAAGGAAAAAATAAAACTGCTCTGTAGAGGGGTGTGTCTGATGAAAATGTCATGTGTGTGTGTGTCCCCCACTCCTTTTTAAACTTTTAAGTTTGCTTATCAACTAATTTTTCTACAGAACTGGAAGCCCAAGCACCATCTGGGAGACCTCTGAGTATCCCTTTCAGTAGACACCTGCCTCAAAACCATTTACTGAATAGTAAGGAAAGGTTTCTAAATACTCTTCAGAAAGATTTTGTTTGAAGTGAAGGACATGTGATGGAAGCCAAAAGAAAGACCATCTTTAGTATAACAAATGAAGAAGGAAACATTGAAAATGTTATGGACCAAAATTACTTCTTAAAGAACAAAACAGAATTTTCTTCTGAATAGAACAATCTATGCAATTTTGGGTGTGTGTGTGTGTGTGTCATTGTTTTAATTTTGTATTTATTTGAATCTGCTGATGTAAATGGAATAATAGTATAAGATTTTTCCAGAAAGCCTTCAGAGGTGAATTCACCTTGTTCAGCTACAGTCATGTGGTGTGAAATTCAGCAGTTGCATGTACTGTGATATAAGTCACACATCAGGTATATGCAGATTAAACCACTTTACCACTTACCTTGATTTTGATACAGGAATGACTAGTTTTGCAAAACTAATACAAGAAGTTTACTAAATGGAAGAGCAATTACAGCTAAAAAAGTATGCACAAGAACCTTGCAAAATAACTCTGTCCACAGAAATAGAAAAATTGTTCTTAATGCTGTTTGTCATTGCATGCAGTAGACATGTTTATGCTGGAACAGTGATGAACATTTCAGCAAAGGAAGCCACAAAATGTTACATGCTCTGCCATATAGCATTAGATTTAGGTAATTTCTGTCTTCTTTCTGAATTGGACCTCATGAATTTATTTGAATATCTCCTTCCCATAACAGCCAAAACATTGGGGTCTGGTGTCTTCTGAAAACAGAAGTGTGTTCCTTGGGGTGGAAATATGTAACACTGTGAACCAGAAACATTGCAATAGCAATGAGATGATAGTGGAAGTGGACCGCAAGCATGGCAATGGCCATTCTCCTTATGAGGCCCTGATAGTGCAAGGAAAGCAGATGGAGCAAGAGTTATTTCTTCATGTCTCAATATCATGACTTCTTTCAGTAAAGCCAACTCCCATCCATAGGTGTTGAATGGGACCATCTTATTACAACTAGTGATCTTTCCAACAGAAAAAGAGTGACCAAATCCTGGAAAACACAGTAATGAAAGGAGATTGCAAGGTTGGAAATTAGCTAGCATGTTTCTTCCCTGGAGACCCCACAGGCAACTCCTACAGCCTCAGAAATGTCTAGACACAGGAAGTAGCCAGGGCATCTGATGGAGGTCCTAAGTGAGTGCACTCATGCTTTGGAGGTAGGGAAAGGTGGCCAGTTTAACTCTGTCAAAGAAAAGCTCAGCAGAAGCCCTGCTTGCTTTATTCCATCTGTGAAAAAATAAGTTGCAGCTTTCAATGACAGTGTAGAGGAGGCATTTTCCACATTCCTGCATCAACATTGTAGATCTGCTTTGGTATTGTGATGGAGGAGTGGGTGCATGGAGAAATATATGTGCAGGACTATAGAGTGCTTTCAGTACCAAAGCTCCTACTGTGCCCTAACTCCCACACAAATAAATCCTCTTGCATCAGTAGGGATGTACAGAGTTCAACATCAGGGCAGAACCCAGCTGTGGGTTTCTGTGCTTCATAATAATGTGCCTGTGTTGGGGTACTGCAAGTGAAGGACAATGCTGAAGCCTTTGCAGATCAAGTTTCAGCACAAAACCATGCATGTATCCTCCCTATTCTGGAGAAGCAGAGTTGGGAATTGCAGGGTATCTTGTCTGGAGCTCTTATGCAATCAGATGGTATGCATTTGATGTTGTGGCCTTGTTTTGCAATGAAAGCAAGCCCTTGGTGGGAAAGGAAGTGAGAGCGAATAATAAAATCTACCTCTAAAAATAAGATCAGCTTTACAATAGGTCTTTTGCTCTTACAGTGTTTACATAGGCAAATTACTTGGCAGGCTCTGCTCTGACAGCACAGAAGCAAGATTTAGCCTGCTATTTTTGAGCCACTTATTCATCACAGAAGCTTTATTAAAAATGTACTTTCCATTCTTCTGCAAACAAATACAAAAATCTGGTCTCTGAAGATATCAGAGCCATTCATTTTTGAAGCTGGCAACTCCAACTTGGAGTGAAGAAGTTATGCATTATCATTTTTTTAAGATCAAACTTTTCTTTTTATCCACTGGAAATAATGAAATATTAAACATTGTATAAAAAAATTTAAAATGTTTTGCAGGGAAGGGAAAGCAAATCACACAGTCTGACTCAAGTTCACCACAGGGAATCTTTCTGATGCTGTGGAGAAGCCTAAGAGAGTGCTGTCAATGCACATCCACAGACTACTGCTCCCATGCAGCCTCAATACTAAAGAATTCAGCATTTCTAGGGAAGTAACTTCTATGCCCTATCAGCAACGTATGTAATGCACTATCAGCACAGCAGTCCCTGGCTAGTGGTTCAGCTATGTTACACATTCAGAACAGATTCACCTCACATTTCCCTAGAAAACATCACTGCCTAATTTCACCTGGCTTTGCCTGGTATAGTTCTTAGGCAGGACAGCAGAATAGTCATTCCTTGACTTGGATGCTCCTGCTTGTTTGTTGAACACCACCATCTCTGCTTGCCACAACATTGTTATCTACAGACATGGCAAGAGTTTTCCAATATGATTTTTTTTGGGGGGGGAG
>JANZLQ010000079.1:45293131-45335991 GCA_026212715.1 Elanus axillaris
GGGGGGAGAGGGGGGAGAAGAGTGCTGGTGGTGGTAGTATTTATGTTTAGGCTTAAATTTGACTCTTATGATTAGAGAAACCCAAATGATCAGGGAAATGCTAAACAGACGGTTACAGCTGTTTGAACAGCTAGTACCTTTATGCATTTCATTACCGACAGGCGACAGGCGTACTAATGCAACACCTCCACCAACACCTCAGAGACAGGACACAGACCACAGAAAACACCAATTTCCTTTTCCTCCCCCAGTGAGTCGGTTACAGTAACACCTCATTCAAATGCAGTATAAACAACAACAAAAAAACCCACGCCTTTGAAAGGTCTTGCTTCTTATCAGTGAGGAACAAAGGCTTGATTCTGCAGACTAGCTTAAAGTCTTTCTAACCTGAGGTGCAGAAAACATAGTTTAAGATCCATTAAAATACTTAGTCTACCTTAACTATCCATGGACTAATTGGAGAAGGGCAAGGAGTCATTCCTAGATGTCTGTTTAAAGGGACCAAGTTCTCATCCTAACAGTGCTTCCGGATAGCACCATGCTGACATACAGGCAGAAGCTGGGGAGATAGTGAGGCTGTGGGTGCTGGTATCTCCCCTCCCAGATGCAAGAGGCTGGGGCATCTCTGCCACCTCCAAGAAGCATGGAGCCAAACAGCATACAGCTGCCCCAAGAAGGAAGCTCTGCCTCTGCAGGGCTGCATGAGGGTAGGGGCCCCTCCATGCCACAGCTGCCTGCAGAGCTGGATCTCCCAGGTTTCATGGCATTGGTGCCACCGGAGGCATGTACAACACCAGTGTGAATAAAGGCTCAGATTTACCAGTGTCACAACATCCATAGGAGAAAGAACAGAGACCAAACTGCAGATAATAGAAAAAAATGCTACACATGTAGAGCTCAAATACTGCCCTTGGTTGCTAGACAGCTGTACTACTGATTTGTAAATATGACCAAAGATTGAAAGGACAGAGCTGGCTTATTAAAGACTGGAAAAATAGTTAGATATTTTCCTTATAACTGCAAGGATGTAAATGCACAAAGCACTGAAGCAACAGAAATAGGGCTTTGAAAGCATCATCAGAAAACTGGGAAGCATACTGTTAATGAACTTTGTCTCACTACACTTTCCATAGTAGTATTATTTCTACTGCTAGAGACTTGTGATCTCTCTTTAGGCTCCATTGTAAGTGGAATTCAATGCCTATATCCTAAAAATATAATCTATAAATTAAGCCAAATCTCAAGGTCCATCTTTAGATGGATTTTTCATGTGTTCATATTTGGCTTCATAAAAATAATACTTTTCAAGGTTTGAAATAAGTGTGATTTGATATGAATTTTAAATACTTGATTTCAAAATCTTCAGTTGGTATTAACAAACTCCAGTTGGTCATAAAAATCACCATGTACATTTCTTATTCAACTGTATGAGCAGATCTTAACCAGTTATTTGGTTTGTGATAACATATACTTATAGGATCTGAGCCAAAATCTTTCTAGTTATTGGTAGGCTAACAACTGGATGATCAATTTATTGGCTTTCCTGGTTTTCCAAGAGCACTTTGGCTATTAAAAATTAATGGCCTCAGTGTTTGCAGAAAGCAGACATTTTTATTAGAGTTTGTATCTTATACACTACTAAAGGCAAAATAAACCCATTCAATTCTTGCCCAGCTTCAGTTTAAACCAGCTCAGTTTAACTTGGTTGCAGTTCTGGAGAGAACACATTGATGTGAAGAGAGGAGATAGTACTGGAATGAGCCTCCTTCCCTTCCCAAATTTATGGAAGAATGAGAGCATAGCTACTGCACTGGGGCTGATGAGGCCACTGGAGACAGTAAGAGCCAGGCAACAGAAAGCTGGCAACAGCCCAGCACATGCAAATGCAGGCTGTTCAGAGCACGGTTTTCCATAAATGGTATAATGTCCACTAAATAAAACCTTTACACGAGGGCACTGGAGCCAGTGGGCCAACGTCCTCCCATGCTAACTTGGGGCTGCAATTCTCTGGAGACCTGCTCTTTCCCTAGACCCCCTCAGAAGCTTAGATGGCTGAGCAAACTCTCTCATTTACTTGTTAATACAAGTATAATTCTAAAACTAAATGATATTAACACTAAAATTGTATCTTGTAAGAAAAAAAAGTATTAGTTAACCTGTCTACATCCTATTCCCCCTCCCTTGTCTGAAAGCAGGACTTCTTACAATCCTGTAGGATAAATAGTGTAGTGACCACACAGATTCACAGAAAAACCAGTTATGTGTGGTAATATTGGAAAGCTCATCCCATCTGTTAATTCATCTCATTTACTTGGAAGACAAGAGTAGCAATTGGGAATCTGGTTCCTTATTGCTGTAGTGATTCTTTATAAAAGGACATAGCAGATAAAGAAAACATGCCCTAATGCAGCAGTAGCCTGCCATTTGGCTTTCTCAAGAGATACTTATCTCTCTGCATACTGAGCAGCTGGATTAAAGGTCAACAATGATTGATGTGGCACTGAGTCACATTATGAGAAGCCTATTAAAATAAGCTAATAAGGGGACAAAGCAGGACCTGTTCCTCACCATTCTTAAATTTTGGGACTTTCTACAAATAGTAAAGCAAAAGAGGCACCTCCAAATGGTTGCTGGGTGTAGGTGATTTCACACTCATTGTTTCATCTTTATCATTTGCATTTAGTATTCCTTGCCTCCTGTGAGGGAAGTATCAGATATCCAACCAAGGAGCAGGCACCAGGTTGACCATTACATTTCAAGGTACCGGTGAGCAAACAGTCCTTGGAGACCAGACAGAAGTAGTCTTTCTGTAGTCAAAATCAATAGCAAATTACCTATATGAATGAACTTATTTATCAAATAGTGGTGATTTATGAGAGCAACAGGAGAAACAAAGATTAGTTTGCAAATGATGTAAAAGATTAAGCTTGCAGGATACTTTATCCAGAACACGTCAGATTTTTCCTGCTAAGGATATAGCTCTGATTTGATATATTTAACAGGATGATTTTCAAAGGATCCTTTCTTATAAAAATAGACAACAGAAACAACAAACACCAGAGGCAAATTTCTTGTAGTGCTACAGCTTTTCAGACAGCCTAATTTGGTTATCAGTACAGTTGCTAGTGAAAGTCCCACAAGACTTCAAGAGGCATCAATTGATTCAGGACTGGGCACCTTCTAGTTTACACTGAACCTCAGTCTGGAAGCTCCGTGTGTGTATGTAAAATACCTGCTATTGCTTTTAAAGACCTATGTCCTTCATGTTCAATCTGCTATAAGCACTAATGCACTTTCACCAACACATTTCCAAAATGTTAATCCGTACTTACCAGTACAGTAAATATATGGCATGCTGGTGCCTGAGATAATTTTGTCAATAAAAAACACAGTTTTTTCAAGGATTAAAGTTTTAATTAGGATTTCTGTTCTCTATTTTGAGCCCTCTGTAACTTAAAATGGCGTCATCAAGCTCCATGTCATTATATATTCTACAGCACACATTTCCTGCCACATATTTCACATTCTTCTCTCTTGCCTTATCTACTTTGTTGGATGTCTTACATTCTGAATAAATATACTCTTTCTTGATTTACTGGATAGCACCAAGTATAATGAAAACAAGTCATAAAAGTCATCTTCTAGTCATTATCCAAAAGGAAATAGCAAAGACAGCTGAAGTATTATTAATGAAAATCTGATCAAAAAGAAGAGGCAAGATAATGTAGGTATCATTGTGCTAGACATTTGCAGGTAAGATACAGTAAAATGTGTTTACACTCACTTATGCTAGTAAGGGAGACAGAAGGGTAGACAAGCCATCTTTAAAAGTGGCAGAGGATGTCTCCATTCAGAAACTTTGACTGGCTTCAGCTATTTTGTTTTGTTACACTTAGTAAATTCCCTTCCTGACAATTTCAGAATTACTTTACCACAGTAATAAAATTAAATATATTCAAGTTTATATGATACATTAAAGGGTGACAGGTGAAAGGAAATCTTGAGTAATGGTACAGTGATATGAAAACACAAAAAAACCTGTAGTGAAACAATTCACAGATTGAAATAAAATTTAGCTTATGCTTTTCCTTTCAAATTATGAAGGGGACTGGCCAGATCATGCAAAATTTTGATTTCCTGGGAAAAATATTGCACAACTTATGAGTTTCACAAGCTCCTTCCTTTGCCAATGATAAATTATCTAATTTAGTGCTGTTTGCCTATCCTCATATTCTGGTGCATGTTCTTACTGCAGGTTGTATCTCTTGACTTGTGATGCCCCTGCCCTGCCACACCACAACAGCGATCATGTGCTTCAACTTACCTGCTCTGCCTAGCTTAGCTCAAGAGTCCATCATACTGCAGCCCAAATGGCACGGCCCAAAACAGCAAGCCAGGATTTGCATCTGCACCTACAGAAAACATAGTGCTGAAGTTTTAATACAGGCTAATAGATTTATTGAAAAAATTAGTGCTGATCTGCAGTATGAGGTAGTATCACAGGAGCTAGCCCCTCTCTTCTGAGAGTGCAGTGCCCTTTCCAGACCAGTTAGGATATTTTGATGGCATCTTTTTCATAGCTGGACTATATACAATTGCTCTCTGAAATACGAGTCTGTTGCTAGACCAGTGCTGGCCACATCAGCAGTAGTAATGATATACTGGGAAAAGAGAGTAGGCAGACAGAAAGACCTTAAAAAAAATCTAAAAGTAATAAACCTATAGAAGTCTGGAGCATTTTTAACTCACCCACCTACCTAAGCCATAGCCTCCACTGGTTTTACATGTCTCCGCAGAACTCTCTTTATCAGCTGTGTTTCAGTAGGTGGCACTGTGTCGTTGGAGTCTGCCTGGAGTCCAGCATGGGCTTCCAGAAGATAGGAAAGTCAACTCTACTTCAATCCCTTAGCTATTATAAAGGGTTGTTGTGGCCGGTGCTGCAGTGTCTCTCACCCCTCCAGCTCAGCCCTTCTCTCCCTCCACCCTGGCCATGATGCTCTCTAGAAGGCTGAAATTCAGTGGTCAGTGGAGCAATCTGCCTGAAACATGTATTAGTTTCGCAGAAGTAATAGATATTGTCATGTTCAGTAAATAAAGAGTTAACTTCTTAAAGCACTTCAAATCAGCTGTAGAATTAAACAGGATTTTGTTATACACTACTCAGTTAGTATAAGAAAAAAATCAAAACCAACACACAGGAAGATAAAAAAAAGTGCAGCTCAGGATTCAATATTCAGCTTCAGTGGCTTTCTGGAAACCAAATCGTGTTCATCCAGTTTTCCAGAAAGTACACCACAGAGGTAGTTGATGACAATAACAGCTGGTGCCCAGGACAGAGAATCCCCCCTCCAAATGTAAATCAAGGGACAGGGTAGTTTGATGAGTAGGTGAGCAAACAGCTGTTTGTCCGTGGAGGTCAGTACAGAAGGATCATTAACTTCTCCTTGAAGTGACTTTTTTTGTACTCAGGAAACCTGGTCAAGGCATGATTACTGTTGGTACCACCCACTATGTTTTCTTTGCTGTTTATCCATGAAATTCATTTGCACTGGATGGATTTGCAGGAAAGCTGTTGTCCAAGCTCACAGGGACTCAGGACTAGGTTATTGTTTTGCATGGATTTTTCAGCTACATTCAGTGACACTGTTGAAAACTCATTGATGAAGGGATTCAGCTGATATGTGAAACAACAGAAAGTGTGCAGACATGGCTAATAAGAAAACCGGGCAAAATCTGCACTACAAATACCTGATTAAAACTATGTTTGGAAAACGACTGAAATTCATTTAGTAGTAAAATCTCATTCTAGTAGAAATACAAAGGCAATCACTAGGTAAAGATAGAACTCTGTTTTCTGTTTTCTTTCCCCTGCTCATTTCTAATCTTAGCAAGTATGTCCTAAAGTGGCTTATTGAAATGAAATAACGGCTGATATTGTAAAAGGGTAACATGGTAACTGCAATCAAATTTACGAATTAACAGTCATACTTTTACTATAAACTTGTATGATTTTCAGCACCATAAGTCTTAATTTCTTCAACCCTTGTTCTCAATGTGAGTGACAATTACTCAACCTTATTTTTTCCTGCCCCCAAATAACTTACAAACAATTGAAAATGAATGCATTTATGAAACAACATAGTGCTTGTAGGGGAAATAATTCCTTTCAGCAGCCCATCCAAGCAGGGAGACCTCTCCAAAATATCACTCTGGTTGAACTAGATTGGTAAATACTATTAAGTTATCCAGAGAGTTATAGTCATAACTTTCCATTAAGAGACAGTTAGACAGAGAAGGTGTGCACTGGAAGATTCACACCAACCCCATCCACTTCAGTCCTGCTCCTTACAAATATCAACACAAGTGCATAGGTTCATCATTTCAATGACTAGTTATTGTTTGGGAAATAACCAACAAAGAAGTGGTATTTTCTCGTCTCCCTTTGAAAGCATGAGGGATTGTCACAATCTCAGATCCCTCATGATGGGCAAGGACCATCAGAAAAGCAGCCTTCTCTGTGCATCCCAGCCATCATCATGACTTACATGCTCTTTAAAAGTCTGGAGAAGCTGTGCTCTTCTGAGCTGTGCACAGGCACCCTAACATCCTTAGGAAGGTCTTTCCTCCTCTCTAGCTGCTGCATTACAGCTCACTCTTTTGCAGTTATTCTCACAAGGTAAGAAACCACAGACTTCTGTGACCAGATTTCTTAAGGGAAGGTGAAGAACTCACCTTTTGTAAATAACAAATGGTCAAGGAACAAAGACTACAAGGCATCCAGGTAACTAGACTCATAGAAAACACCATTAGCAATTTTGGATGTTTGTAGTTACTTTGGATGCCTCCAAGAGTTTTTCAAAATCACTTGTTTGAAAGGAATAAAAAATTACAATCACATGAGTAAATTGTTAAAGTGGCGTGGACAATACAGGTGGTGCAATACCTGTTAAAGAACCACAGAAACCCATTCTCCAAGTAGCCCTCTCAAAGAGGACATTTAACAGTTACCTGTGTTGAATCTGCAGCCAATAAAACAAGCTCCACAGATATATGCAGGTTTGTACCACTTCAGATCACTCCAAAAACTACAGGAGATAATTGAACCTGATCTCAGCTGCTCATCACAGAAGGTTTGAAGCCTAGGTTTTTTTCCTAGTATTTTAACTTTGACCTAGCAAGACTGACTTCTCTCTGAATCTGCTCTTTTTTGCATGCTTATCTTGTCTTTCTGTGCTTTCCCTTTCAAGTTCTTAATATTATTCCTGGGTTTTTCTTCTTTCTTCTATTTTTAACTATCCTTGTAATCCATCTAACATAGTTTCACCGTACTAAGAAGGAGTATCTCCTTATTCCTAATTCTGATTGATGCTATACACTGTTAAATTAGAGCAATATTTGGAGCTTGTGGCCAAGCAGAACTGCCTTTTGCTGCTGCCATGAGTTAGACTTTCACCATCCCTATATACTTGTGTGCAATAAGGCAAGTGTGAGAGATGCAAGACTTCCCTCTGCTTCTTCGGTGCAGAACTGAGTCCAGTGAGATGGAGAAAACTGGGAGTCCATAAAGGCACTGTCCAAGCAGGATTTGTTGCAGAGCGCTATGGATACAGGTCACCATATAAAAACCCCCAGCTTTTGAAGCTTCAAAATGTAAATGTTATCTTCCTCCTTTTCATGGTTATTACAATCACCTGATTTCCATTTGGTTACAGGGAGCTTCACATTCACTATCTTATAACTTAAGTTTTTGTTGTCATTTTTCCTGCACAGTACAGATCACTAAAAAGACTGAGTGGGACATTTGAAAACATCCCTTGAAACCTCACTTAGAGGACTGTTAAATAGCTCTCTGTGGAATACAACCTGATGGTCTGGCAAGCACCAAATGCTCCTGCAATGAGCAACGCTTGGTGCCTTGCTGACCCAGTGCTCATAGCAAGTAAGGGATCAGTAAGTAGAGAGAAGATGGAAAACTGTGTTCACAGTATATCAGAAATTCATTCCAGAACTTCCTCCCTCCCGTCTTTTAAATTTTATTAAAGCTGCTGCATTTTAGTTGTTTGTTGCTGTCATTTTGTAATTAACTTCACATAATGCTAATCAGATTTTTTTAAAAATCTCCATTTGGATCTCCATTTCTAGAATTAATACACAAGTTTCATACTAGTGATATGTATTTATATAAGATATCAAATGGAAGCATTTTGCTCCTGAAACTTTGCCTGTTTTATTAGTTTGATAGACCTGGAGAAGAGATGCCACAGCTAATACAAACCTTGCTTGTATTCATAAAAAAAGTTAAAAAAAAATCTCCAGAGGTATTCTATACTTCAGCTGCCCTATTTTTCTGTGAGCATTCTCATCTTTTAATATTACTCAAAGGAGATATAAAAGCTCATAAAAATTAAATCACAAAAAAGAGTCTCAAGTAACGTTAAGATTTTTATTTAAGCCTGCACAAATTTCAAGATATTTCATTTGCCCACAAGACACCCCATTGTGCAAGCACTTCGACAGAATGACTTTTACAGACCATACATGCCATGGTATCTATGCTAAACCCTACATTTCCCCCCTCCTGCTCCCTTCTTTCAAATTTATTTTGGGCTTTCAAAGTTGTTTTTTGTATAGGCATGGGGGGTCATGCAGAGGGAGGGGCAATTCACTTACTAGTTTTGTAATGGTCTTTGTTCCCATTCATATTGTTCTGTAATGACGCATACTATGAACCCTCAGTAATCCTGGAACCAGCATTTCAGCCCAGGATACACCCTGCCACTGGTCAGAAAACAGCATCATCATGTTAAACAACATTCATGTAAAACAAATGGTGCAGCAAAAGACAATGACAAATAAATGAAGGAAAAGAATGAACTAGAGAGTGATTTCAATGAATGGCATTAAGTATGAAAGGCAAGTTTTCCTCCTGGCATAATTCTTTAATATTAATCTGTGCTGGTTTATGACCAGATCACAATGGATTTTTTTGTATATCTGAACTGAGAAGAGAGAAGCATGCTTATAAAGAGGAGCATCAGCACACATGCATACAGGCCGCTGCTATGTGTTTCCTTCTTTCACTAGTGAATACACAGGTCCTGGATGTAGATGCAATGCAGGTCATCCCAGATCATCAATGCCAACATGAACAACGTATTCCTCTAGAGGAAAGGTAGTTAGGGGAAGGGGTTTACACTACCCAGGCTACTGCTGTTCTTAGGCAAGTCACATAATACCTGTGGAGCTCAAATATTTCCTCTCTAAAACAAGAACATCTCTTAACAATCTGACAATCATAAGGGGATTTGAGAATTTAGCATAAAAAAAATAAAGCATCTTACAGGTGTTTATTGACAGCGTATTACATTAGATATTTCCAGACATCTGATTACCTCCTTATCACATACCCATTTTTCAGCCAGAATACCTACACATCATCACTTCACACCTGTAGAATGACTAAAGGGGGCACAGCATGCCTGCTTCTTTCCAGCCAGGTTGCAGTGCATTACTCTTGAATTCTCATTACATTTATTTTGATTTCTGTTTTGCATTTATACACATACATAACATATGCCCATACCTGCAGGGTCCAGTAAAGTCAACCCCAGAAGTCATTTGGACTGTAGTGAGCAGTAGCTCAACCACGGAAATGCAATCCAGTTTGCTGCATCCTTCTGTATCTTATAGACATTAAGGATTAGCTTCTTTGGCAATTGTTCTGTATTCCTTTATTGTTCCCTCTGGTCTGGTGTTATTTGCCCTCCTAGTTGGGCACAGACATATCCCATTTCAATATGTATTAACCTCACAGGGAGCAGAAAGATATACAAAAGGAGAACCATTTGGTGCAGAATAGTCACCTGCTTCTTAATTAGAAGACCAACTGTCCAAACAAAAGAATGAATTGCATGCCTGGTTTACTGTGATAGAGTGAAAGGAAGCCTCAAATTACATGATTTACAAAGAAGATGACACATCTTCTACAGCCCACTTATTTCAGTATGTAATCAGGAGATGACAAGGTCAGATTTTTACACAATGATGAAAGTTTGGGGATTTTTTTTGTCTCTTCTTTTTTTGCATCTTTAGGGATTATTAAAAGCTTAAACACCTCAGACTATGTATGTAAAAAAACCCCAAAAAACAAAAACAAAAACAAAACAAAACAAAAAAAAAACAAAAAACAAAAGCCAAAACCCAAACAAACAGCAAAAACTAAAACCAAAAGTCAACTAGCTTATCCCAAACAACTAGACAAACATGTACTTTGGCATGAACCTTTTTACTTGTCTGTTAGTTACTGCAAGACCATAAATTTCTCACAGATAGTTTTAAACCTCATAATTACAATGTCATTATGAAAAGACTGTAACTTGACTTAGCCAAAACCTGAATGCAGGTAGTTCTCACTGCCTACAGTGATAGTGATGAGAAGAGAGTGTGAAGAACACTACTTTAAAGTTTTTATCTGTCAAGCATCTCCCCTGCTAGTGCCCCCCCTGCACCCAATCAAAGTGAGGATTTTTTGCTAACCAGATTGAATTTTATGCAGAATATTACTGCTAACAGAAACATGTGCAGTTAAAAGACAGTGTGCAACTGTCTTAGAAGAAATAACAGTCTTCTGTGTGTGCACTAGGCCCCTCCGCCCGACATCCCCCTTATTTTAAACCAAGGCATTACCATGTGATTTGGGATGTGCAGAGCTAGCATTCTATCTTCAGCGATTTGCTCCAGTCCAGAGGTACATACATCATATGAGAGCTGTCAGCCCAAGAAGTTGCTGCCTGGGGCTACATACTCAGTATGTATACGTAACAGAATTCAGTATATATATATCAGCATTTGGTAGCTGTACAGACCCCTGACTTTTGCAGCACTGTCTGAAAACAATGCAAGCCTGAGCATCCTGGGCTCTTCATTGAAATCTCTGCCCAGGCAAAACTACCATTCAATTCAGAGAATGCTTTGCCCATGTAAGCCCTAAGCACCAAGAATATCACTTTTCCAGGTACCAATCCTGATCCAGGAAGGTATTTAAGCCTACTTGTTCTACTGAGTCAGCCCAAGGTAAAATCAGACTCTTCTAAGCAAAAGCCCCTGATTCTGGGTTTATGCAAATAGGGATGATAGGGCTCACAGGCAAACCTCCAAGATCTAGGTCATCCTTTGACAGGATTCAGGGTCTTACTGCAGCAAAATGTGTGCAAGCTACATACACACACTACATGTCTTAAGGGAAGAGTAATAATGAACTTCAAGTTTGAGAATAAGCAGAAGGAATTCAGTTGCAGAAATCTATACCACAGCATCCTATTTGCAAGGAGAGAAAGCATTTGTTGGGCAGCTGCTCTCAGACTGCACCAGCACCCAGCTCAAGCATTTCATCCCTCTGGACTAAACAATTTTACTCAGGCTTTTCCCTGAGCAGAGTTTGGATCTTGCTCCAAATCCTTAGCATATGACCAAGAAAACATCCCACTCACCCCCAGCTGCTCACTTATTACCCTGCTGCACTGCCAAGGACAGAAGGCAGCAAATGATGCTCAGAAAGCAAGAAGTGGAATGACTCCCAGGTAATTTTGAATGTTGCAGCAGAAGAAAGTGGGGTTTGTTTATGCTTTGGAGAAGTCTATAATTACAAGGAAATTCACTTGGTGGTCTGGAATAAATGATCTTGATAGAAAAACTTGATAATCTGTCTCTTGACAATTGCACTTAATCTTTGCTTGTTATAAAACTGATTTGAATGAACAGATACTTTAAGCTTTCTAAAAAGGGAAATGTGCATTTTCTGCTCTCTGACAGGCTTTTCAAGCTGAGTGTGAGCTAATGCAGGTTGCAAAAGCCTTATTTTACTTCTGCCCGAACTTAGAAGAATAAAGCAATCAGGATACAAAATGCTCATGCTGTGCAGTCCCAAGCTCCAGTCACAGATTGGTACACATACTGCTTATTTATTAAGCAAGTGCATCCTAAGCATTTGGCATTTCTCTCTAAAATCAACAGTCTGCATTAATGAAACACTGTTTGCTGTCATTGAGATACTATTGCTATTGCTATAGTTTAGTTGTAAAAGCTAACAACACGGCTGGTGGTGTTTCATGAGCTCTTAATATCTAGGTCCTTAAACTGACCTATGTTTCATATCATAGACAGCTACAAGCTAGAACATCTGTATTGACTACAAAAGGACAATGCTGTTTGGTACCAGAGATTTCTTTGTGATCACAAAACAATTTCTCAGCTGCTGCTTTAATTATCTTTTAACAGAAAAGAGCATCGCTTGTAGCTTCCTGCTGTTGATTCATAAAATAGCCAAGCTATGCATTGTGACTACTGACATCTTTTGTAAGTTTTAACACATATCCAGAGCTATCCATTTTCAGAAATATTACTTTGCTGTTACTGTGTTTTTACTGCAAAGCATCTAACAAAAGATGAAGAGAACAATATGGTACAGCTTCTCCTTGAGTATTTACAATGAGCTTATTAGAAACAGAATTGAATAGCTAAAGTTAAAACAATAGGAAACTCTTCCCACGTATAAGGTAAATTGCTGCCAAGTCATCTAAGGCCTTTGGAACTACCATTAATGTGCTGATAATTACATCAGTCCACTACCAGCTTGTTGCTTAAAGAAAAGAAAAAAGAAGCAAATAGCAAATTAGAAGAGAAGGCAGTCTCCATGAAACAGAGAGTTCCCATTTGTAGTGCACAAGTATTTTCCAGCAAATAGAGGAATTACAATCCTAGCACATACACTAAAAGATAGGGTACCATATTAATATTCTTCCATAAGGAAAGGGAAAAGATAGTGATCCCACAGTAACAAGAAGTCAGACATACTGAAAACCTTTAATCATTTCTCTAAATAGCCTGACTACAATCCAACTTCCACATCACTGCAACTTCTGTACAGCTCAGACAAAGATTTTGTTTCTGCTTCATACTTTCTTTTTGGTACAAAACATGAGCCAACATAGGAAATATGCAACATGGCAGATTTTGTCAAAACTAGGTCTTGCTGTTCCACCTATGTTATGTATCCGTATCTGGAAAATTAAAGAGGTCATTCCCCATTTCATCTTTTCTCTCTTCATATGATCCTTTAATACATATTTCTTATTCAAAGACATCTTACAAGCTTTCTGCATAGACTATCAAACACTGTCATGTAAATGGCCACACATGTGAACTTGTTAAAATCATTGTTGGCCACAGTATCAGGCAGGAGTCCTGTGGACTATTCCAGTGAGAAAGGCTGCATTGAATGAAGCACTGAAGACAAGAAATGCACTGACACTGTTGAGATACTTCAGCTTGTATGACTAGAGGTGATCATACCAGCTAAGTTGGAAGAGAGAATAAAAAATGGTATAAAAAGACATTTAAGACTGAAGTTATTAAAAGAAGCCAAAACAGGCAAAGTCCGGCAACAACTATGGGCAACATGGAAGTGTTGCATATTGCAAACTCCTATTGATTGTTTCAGAGCAGGGGTGCAAGGGAGCACTAACTCTCTCACAGCTCTTCTGAAAACAAAACCTTCATCCAGGCAGCCACATGCTGGACTTCTGGTTGTTAAGGATAAGATTTCACATCTTTTTTGCATGTTGCATCCTCCACTCAGAAGAACTTTACTAGTATCACTGACTCTGAACAATAAAACATAGCAAATATATTCAAACCAGAAGATTTTGTAAAAGGATAAATTCCAGGTAATTTTCATTTGGTTTCTTGGTTTAAGCTTTCTCCAAGCTTCTCATTACCAGTGCTTTCCTTTCTTCAGGGAAGGGTAAGATTCACAGACACTTTGGACAGTGGGAAGAAGAGAAAGTATCACAAAAGTCAAAGTAAAACTGCAAGTATTTGTAATTCTGAGTGCTTACCTCAGAAATACGTTATTAGGATTAATGAGCAGGATCACTGGTGTAGAGTGCAAGAATACTGTGTAATTCACTATGGGGAGCTTTTACATCTGTCCAATGTACACACATTTGTCTTTTGTAGTAGGCAAGCCCTCACATGCAGTTGCAAGTATTTATACACCCACACAGATCTGGTTTAGGCAACTATCATGCTATTTATGCTACTTGAAGGTGTGCACTTCCACTGTGAATGCTGGAAATCTGTGGCCATGACAGAAACAGAAATCAGATATTTTGCTTGGAAAATAAATGACCACAAAACCAACAACAAACAAGAGGAAAAGCAGATTTCTTTTCTGTCCTTCCTATTCCTGGGCAGGCAGTCCCATCTCCTCATTTGTATCTGTTCTGATGTTTTCACTAGCCGAATTCAACTTGTTAACCTGACAGAAAACATTTTTTGTTGGTTAGATTTTCTGTCAATTTTCTGCTTTGAGCAAGGGGGAATGGAGACTCCTATGCTTAATAGTATTGGTAGCACTAGACTATTAAAATCAGTTCAAGCTAAAACATGTAACTTTAAAGTCATGCATAATCAGCCACGGTACAAGGAAAGAGATCTATGATGTAAAAAAATGACTATTTTTATTGTGAAAACACCTTAAATAAACAAACATAAACTTATTTTTTAAGTAAGAATGAATTTTCAAAATTAAAATGTGTCTACTTTCATGTTTTACCTTTTTTACTTTTCTTTGCAAAGTTTGCAAGTCCTAAGAAGCTGTCTCTTGCCTTTGTTGTTTTAGTGACATCTTGTTAATAACAAATCCCATATACTAGCAGTAATCATCATAAATTGACACATTAAAGAGCACTGCTGGGCTAATTTTAACAAGTGGCTCTGCTTTTCCTCATAAAAGTAACACACTTGAAGAAGGAAAGAAATGACTAAATTTCTGAAATAGCAAATGACTTCTGTTTCTCTCATACCAGTGAGCAGAGGAACCATCAGCAAGGGCTAATTGTTACCTTAAAATGAAGCTTTTTGTACAGAAGGAGAAAAATTCAGAGTTCTCCTGGAAGCACTGAGTCCCTGTGTGTACTGTGATATGGGTAAAGAACTGTGGCTGTTGCTCCAGGCAGGACTTCTTCAGTACTACCTGCAGAATAGGCTCATACACACAGGATTTTTTACTGTCACATAGGTTGTATTTTCATAGAGCTGAAGGGCTTTCACAAACTTACCTGTTTGTTCTGGAGCAGATAAAGGTGCTGCCACCTAGCCTGGACCCAGCATTTGTGATTTGGAAGGCAAAAGAGTCCTTAATTTTCACACATGCTGCAGTAGTAATTAGGTTTCTTCTCACACAAGGATGAGATCCTGACAAAATATTGCAGGTTCACTGGAGGCAAGCCTATTGCCTAGAAATGTCTTCTTTATTAAGAAATAATCAGCTGACACTTCAGCAGCTAGAGAAAGCTATGAAATATACAGCACAGGGCTCAAATAGGTTACTTATTTGTAAAAGAAAAAGGAATGGATACGCTTACAGACAGTTTCCAGGGTTACTCAGAAGGCCCTGCCAGACTGCATCTCCTTTCACCTTCCCACATCCTTCCAGCTCTCCTAATGGAGAAGCTCTGCTGGGGGTGTAGCAAGCTCCAGACATCACTCCTCACTTGGATGGGTAATAGCAACCCTTTTCAGATGACTGTTTGGACATTCAGGATGGACAACATACATTCTCATAGCAAGCTTAGTTCTTTAATTCTTTTCCTCCTCTTTTCTAAATTTGTTTTTCAAAAGTTGGAGGATGTTTCCTCCTTTCTTTTTTGTCTTATCCTCTGTAGTCAACAATTTTTCTCTGCAATAGAAAACAGCTGATCAGTCCTAACGGATAAGCATTAAAATGTTAGTTTGGAGCAATACAGGTTTTTTTCTGCTCACATTCTGCAGTATTTTCAGTTGGAGCCCCATTTAAATTTGGAGCAATTCCAGGACCCAAATGGGAGAATAGCCTTTCATGAGCACTTGGTAGGCAGAATAAAGAAGCTATTGAATGGGCACCGATAAAGGCAGACATGACTCCTACTTCTAAGATCAGACAGGTACTTATATTCGGAGAGCTTTTCTTCCTGGAGTCTATTTCTTACATGATCCAACAGACACTTCCTTTGAACAGTATCAGTGTGTACGATATTTTATCAACTAAAAACATTCCTTCCTCAAAAGTTTCCCCGTACTCCATGTAGCAGTAATTCTCTAGATTACTCTCGCAAGTACTGAAGTGAGCACTTATTCCCTCAAAGAAAAAGTGGGATCAAAGAAAAGAATTTTTAAATTTCAAGGTACACATTCATTGTATTTCCACAATCAAATGGGACAAAATATTGGACTGTAACTCAATTTTGGCAAATATACTGTATGTCCTTGTAAGAACAGTCAGTTCAGATGGAGCATAAGACATAAATTATTTTCTGAGGAAAGCTTACAGCATCAGAAGTAAAAACAAAGTGATATTCTGATTAAAACACACCCCACATTCAAAGACAGCTGCAGCATTTTGGGGATTACTATTCTACCCATGCTTCTCTATGAGTTTTAAAGGTTGCCAAAGTACTTGCTGAATGAAAACTTTTCAGAACTATTTCTCTTTCCTTAAGGATTGGACCAAATAAAAAAAGAAAAAAAGGTGCCTGCAGATGTGGGGGACAGCAGAACTCAGTCAGAAAGCATTTTCTACTGGATGGGAAAAATGTTTTGCTGTTACACTATTACAGGTTTTTCTGGTGAAATGCAGTTGTTCTGATGAAACAGAAAATGAAGAGGGCAACAAAGTACACTATCCTTTACATTTTTGCAGAGCATAGTTTTCCCCACAAGCATCTTACCGTACCAGAATGCTGACATTCTGAGGGTGGTCTCAGTACAAAAATAGTTCTGAAGTTTTGGGGCAAGCCAGACAGTTAGCAAAATAATTTGTATGCAGACATAGGCATGTATATCTTGATACACCAAGATTAATTTGCTATGCTGTTTAATGAAAGATCTGCTTCCAGTGCCAATACCACCTTAAAAATATGTACACAAAGAGTGCTATCACTTTAGTATAACATGCAAAAAGCTTGCCTTATCTTCCCCACAATATAAACTACTGAAATGAAGTAAGCATGAACAAAATGGGAACTCATATTAATTTTAAATAATCTAATAGGAAATTCTTCCTAATTCCATCCACCCAAGTGCTACACTCTAGCTTTCCTGTTTCACCATCTAATTTCTTCCCAAAGAAACCACCATCCTCTACAAGATCATAACTTCTAAGTTTTTGAACATAGAGCTCAATAGAATCTGTCTTTTCTCTCAAGCAAGAGAACAAAACCCCCCACATACTACAACCACAACCATTCAGACCTTTCCAGCCACTGCAAGATGCACTAACTCCTCCACACCACTCTGTCCACCCCCCACTTCTTTTTGTGTCAGTGTCTGTTAAAAAGATTAGTTTAGAGAAAAGATATCATTCTAGGATAGTATATTTCTTGATATGAACTTTATTTGATACAGCACATTATAAAAATAAGAAAACTGACATGATAACAGACTTTGATTTGACTTCATAGTGTTCAAGGTGTCACAGATGCTATGAGAATGTATGCTGATACATCCCACAGTAGACTGAGGAGGAACACACAGGGAAAACCACAGGTCTTGCAGACTGCAAACTGCCTAGTTCCTACAGACAGGTCATGATAAATTTGGGGCAGGGGGAGGGTGTTGTGGGCTTTTTTTGGTTTTTGGTTTTGTTTTGGGGTTGTTGTTTGGGTTTTTTTTCCCAAAGAGAAATCAAGTTCAAGAGTGGGTGAAAGTCTTGCAATGAATTATCTCATGACTGGCAATCAAAGAAAAGCAGCACTTACTACATTATTCATCCAGCAGTCTTGTAAGAGATACTCAATATGTTTAGTCTTACGCTAATGGTTAAAGAGGAGGAAATGGTACAATCAAATAAACTGAACATGTTCATAGTAAGAAAAAAAAAAAAACAAACAAAAAATTGGATGAGGCAAGCCACTTATGGACATAGATGCAACTGGTTAAACTCAATAACATTTGAAAAGTTGAGAAACCATGCAAAACTATATAGATGTTAGTGTCAGGAACCATATGGGAAATCTCTGTAAAGCCCTATTTAAATTAAAGTACACACACATTTCTTTCATGCAAAGAAGAAACAATATGTAGTACTTGGCACTGCACACTGTTATTATTTATTTGGGTGGGCTCAGGCTCTATGTGGCCACTACATTAACTAATAGTCTGGGGAGAGAAATATTAAGGCAGAATTAACAACTTTCCCAGCCTATGCACAAAATCTAAGCCAGAACTGCCTGGTAGTTGGCAGTCAATTTTTCTAAGAATAAGTTAATTGTACCCAGAGAGCAAGGAAGAGGCATGGCAGCAGTTCCTTATGCTGACTCTGTTTTCAACTTTCTACAGCAGAAACTTGTTTTGTTAAGTACCTCAGTTGTGAAAACGAAGGATTTAAATGAAATATACTCAAATCCTTGGCCTTAGTCCTACAAGGAAACCTCTGAGCATGAGTAAATCTCACTGAAGTCAGCAAATATGTTGAGTCCTTTATAGCACCTGCTTGCACACACTTAGTGGTGCATAGTCATGTTGAAGAGGAGGCCATAAGGATGCCACATGCCCCAAGCAGCCCACTTTGTGGGTGCAGCCACTCAGATCAATAACATCTGGGAGGTGAGTGGTGCCATCTATAGCAGAAATACATGAGTTTCATGTAGCTAGGAAAAGGCACAAATTCAGGTTTTATCTATCAATCACATGGGTTCTGTCACAGTAGAAAGTGAAAAAAACCCCAAACAACCAAAACCCAAACAATAAACTATTATAACAGACGATGAATATTCCTAGTCAACATTTTCACAAAAGAATCACTCTGCTGAAATAGTTTCCCACTGTCTTCTCCCTGAAAGAAAAATTACATTCTGTTGCAGGTAATTCTTCTGTCACCTAAGCTCTGGATGAGAGATATGAAGTACATACTTATTCAGACAGCCTGAAAAGCTGTATATTGTCCTACAAAACAGGTGTCTATGTACTTGATTGATTTAATCGTGTTTCCCATTGATGTCTGCAGAAATGGAAACAAAGCAGTTCAACTAAATATGTAGCCATTCAGAAGTCACCAGATATGTATAAATGTGTTTGCCTTTTGATGTGGGGTTTTTTACTTGAGCTAAGAAAACGAGATTTACTACAGAGCCAAAGGACATTATTACATCTTTTTAATAAAAAAAAATATTACAGTAATGATCTGGTTGGAAGACTTACTCTGTTCTAATTACATGTCATTTTATAAGTTCTCTTGGGTTTATAGAACTTATTTCTTAAATGCTAGTGATCTGAAAACAAGGCTGTTGCTGCAGGACTTGCTTCAAGAACAGTGCTAGAAAAATGATTTAATTTTTCACACATAATATATTTCAGGCACTTATGTACAAGGTTAGAGAAAAAGTTATTAAAAATTGATGTTTTGATGTAATCAAGTGCTGAAGGTTTCTTTCTAATTTAGGTCCATATTTTGGATTCTAAAACATATTTGCAGTTGTTGGGACAGACTTAAACACACTTAAAGGTTAGAGAAAGTTTTTTCTCACTGAAATGGGGAGATCCTCTGGGTTAAAACCATTCATCAGAACTTAACAGCCAGGAAAAAGCTGCTCTGAAGCAGCATTACACTACTTAGTGCAAGAGACAGTATATTTATAAGGTAGGGGTAGACCAATTAGGTCCAAACTAACATTTTACTTAGTAATGACCCACCTTGCCCCAGGGTGAACTGAAGTCTGGGAAGGCCACTTATGCTCTATGTTGTGTTTGGGATGCTATGGCAGAGCTCCACAGGCATAAACTTGAAAGCAGGGAATATGGTCCAGCATCTGCCTCTTCCCTGCTCCTTTTGAGCTGCCTTTTATTTGCCCTTGATCTGAGATCACATCCTGCCCTTCTCTGAGATGGCCACTGTACTTTGCCTGTGAGGAACAACACAGGCCAAGAAGCTCCCTTGGTTCTTGCCCTTTCCACTCACCTTGTCAGGGAGTAGGCATGATCTACCCAATGAAGAGCATCAGAGCAAATAGTTCCTTTTTCCATGCAAAACCTTAGTTATCTACATTGTCATGGATTAATTAAGATTACAGAGCAAGAAGATGTGAATATTACATAGGATTTTGTGCAGAAAGAAAGATGGGTGGGTGAGGCTCGGTCCCGAATGGAGTAAATGCAGCTGGAGAGAAGCAAGGAACTCCTTTTATGGTTAGCAAGTTAGGCAAAGGTAAGGCGATGAACTCCCACTTATCCTGAGCACATTTAGAAGTAGGGCTGTGTATGCCTCATAACCATGTAAGAGTGCCAGATGAACATTGTTAAAAGCTTCATTATTATGCAGTGAGATGCAAAGCACAGTTTCCTGATGATTCAGTTTATGAAGAGGTAGTGTGAGCTCTTCCTCTCCTGGTAACAGCTCTTGGCTTTTCACCTTTAATGTCAGCCTTAAAATAGAAATATCTGTCAGTTTTCACAGTGACAAAACCTACAGAAACATTCCTGATCCATCAGAAGTAATCTAAATGCAATTTTCCCTCACTCCCAGCAAAGCAAACAAACTATTTTTATCTCTGCCACGTCTCTTCTGTTTTCATCTTTTCCATAACGGCATTAGACTTAATAACAAAGTCAAATGTAATGTAAACACTAAGTAAAGACTTTGAAGTTTGGTTAGTGCAATGGATTGATTGACCAGGATTCATATCTAGATTTTGAAGGAGCCAGAATGATTTTGGTGGACTCAAAGTAGGACTAACAAAAATTTTTGCTATCTTATCCTGAGGTAATGTGGCAATGAAAAGCATTATCATGAGTCACCATGTATGTATCATATCCAGTGTCAGGCATTGAAGCAAAAGGATCAAGCACTGTCTTCTTTCACTAACAAGATCATTTCATGTACACATCATTATGCATTACCAGGACCCACCAAACTATTTGCAAACAAACTGTCTAGTGAATTTATCCTTGTTTTCTGGCCCACTTCCTACAAAGACACTCACTATTTAAACATATTTGTTTTTTCCCACAACCAGCCTGGCAAAAGGCAGCCTAACAGCTCCCAGCCAACTCACTTGGCTTCAACTGATCAGGAGACAATGTCATCTCTGCTGACCCTTCCCCAAACTAGTAACTGCCCAGTATCAACAGCTGTTCTGCACTAACAAGGAGAGCAAGAGCATATCTGAGATTGACACTTCTCACATGCAAACACAGAACATGTGGAAAACTTCTTTTCACTGGAGAAATAAATCCCTGCTTATTAAGGGGATGTGTTTATAACAGTAGGTTATTGTTATATTTTTTAGTTTGTAAGAGGAGTTTTCAGCATGCAAAACAAGCCAGGTCCTTGGAGGGCTTTCATCTCAGCAGAACAACTTCCTCCTCCTTACAAGCACAGAAATCTATTTATTTTCTTTACATACCATCTATAAACAGAGGATACAATTTGTTAAGGGCCCCTCTTGAGCTGTTACATGGCCCATATACACCTGTAGTGGGGAAAATTAGTTCCATCATTAAGAATGCCAGAGTAGCTCCAAAGGCTACTTAACTTGCTAAAAGATTTCCTTTCTTACCAGGCTTGGGGTAAGCTCCAGCAAGAAAACAGGCAGAGGTTTCTTTTTTGTTCGGTTGATTTGTGTTTGGGGTTTTTTTTCTGTGTTCAACATTCAATTTTGCAAACACGGAAGGGAAAACTTGAATCTAAGACCAGCTACGTTCAAGTTGGATTTTGACTTAAGAGTGTTGGAACTGCACTTTCTAAACCTAATGAAATTTTCTGTCTCTTCAATGAAATTCAGGCATGGGGTTGTGGGCAACTAACTATGTTCACACTTAATTGTAATTCTCTGACTATTCCTCTTTAAAGCAATAGGGCCTTCCATATGCTTCCGTATATTAAGTTCCCATAAAGCCTTCAAGGCACAAGCACATTGAAAGCCAAAGGCAAAATAAAGATATTTTTGTTATTGTTTAGTACTATGGTTCTGATTGTGGTCATTTTATTGTCTGATTCACTGAGCAGCCTCACAATGGAACTGAAACTGTTAAAAAGATACTTGGAGATGTATTCATGTTAAAACAAAAGCTTTAGTTCATTTGGAAAGATTTGATGTTCTCAATAGAAAGCGGACTTGTTCTGCAGAAGCACAGGGCTGACAAAATTGTCAAAATTTATAACCTTTTACTATTTTTTGCCTCCCTTAGCAGGGCTCTTCACCTCTAAAAAAACCCATGTTTTAAGACTGTGCAGGAACAGCAAAAGGGCTGATTGGTGCACTGCCATAAAAAAAGCAAGTTAATTTGTCATGTAACCAGGACATGGCATCTCTGAAAGTAACTCAATATTACATTCAAAATTCAGATTTTATGATAAAAAAACATAAGTAATAATACGAAGAGGGAAAGGATTTTTGCATATACCAGCAATTTTTGCATATAGCAGCATTTTTTGACATGTCTATTAATAACAGGATGAGAAAGAAGGGAACAACATTCACCTTTAGTATAATTTGCCTTAGGAATGATAGTGTACAGCAGAATTGAGCAGCAAGCTAGCAAAGAACCACAGGTCTACAAGGTGCTGACAGGGGATTTTGCACTTCCAGGTAGCTGGAGCTGAGCAAGAGGCCGAGCTGTAGCTGCCCTCAGATATCTCTGGGCTCAGGGCAATGGCACCAGCTGCTGCTCTGCCCCCAGATAATTTTCATATCTTGTATTTGAGACCTAAACCACAATCCAACTCTTTGTCCTCCCAGAAAATCCTTAAAACCAAAGAGTAATAACACCAGTGGGCAAGTTTGACTTTGTCGGCCAAAATGCTTCTACTTTTAGCTTAGTGGAAGCCATGTTTCCTCAGAGTGCCAAAGTATTTGCTACAGTCTGCTATTTAACACTTAAAAATTGGAGTGGAAGTGTGGATTTTGGAGGCTATTTCCCATATAATACAATATAAAGCTGAGAACTGCCATTCTCCTGCCACTCTGGAGCTGTAGTCATGTGAAATTGTAACATAGTGGGACAGAAGGGATAGGGTCCTTCCACTTCAAACAGTAGCATTTTAACAGTAACATACAACAGTACAGCATGTTCTGGAGAGATGCTCTTACATAGTGAAAATACATGATGTTGATGACATTCCCTCATTGTGCTTCTCCATGGCAGCTGCTGACCTAGTAATTCAGCAATAATTTGTATTGTACAGGCTCCCTGCAATCTCAGTTGCTCAGCACCCCAATATGCAGGATCTAGTTCAAAGGCTTAATCTTTCCAGTATACCCAACAGTATAAAACTGCATCATACAATCAGATGTAAGGCGTTCATCACTGTCACAACAGGGTTGTCAGACCAAAGGCTTTGTACAAAAGGATAAAAACTTTTTCATTAGTGGGGAAGTGAAGTTCTTTCAGTTTGTACAGTTGAGTGTTTGTATGCATTTTTTTTCCCTTAAAGTTATATGGCATGAAATGGAAGAGATGTCTTTAAGGTTATTGCCCCCTATGATAACAATAATCCAAACAATTGGAAACTACCACAGCCAAACAAATTAAGACTAACTAGGTATATGAGCTCCTGTTAAAAGTTGTCAATAACACTCCATTCAAGAGTTCTCACAGAAGATCATCCTTCACAGAAGCATAGAACAGTTTGGGTTGGAAAGGACCTTTAAAGGTCATCTAATCCAACCTCTCTGCAGTGAGCAGGGACATCTTCAACTAGATCAGGTTGCCCAGAGTCCCATCCAATGTGACCTGGAATGTTCAGCAGAAGAGTTTCATGGAAGGCACAGCTGCAGAAATGGCTTTCCAAGCTCTGTGTGTGTGCCAGTATTGCATCCATCTAGCACTCAGGATCATAGAGTCACTTCCTAGGTGATTTCAAAGGTAGCTTTGCAATGAAGATCCTCTGCAGAACCTTTCACTAAGTAGCTATGGAAAGTGTGGGCACAGAATAGAGAATAAAGGTGACGCCGACTTCCAAATATCTCCCATCTCTCTAGCTATAGCCAGTTCAGCTATCCTTCACTTAAAAGACATATGACACCATTCAGAGAAACAAAAGATTCCAGAAACACTTGATGTGAAAAAAATACTTTTTTCCACTGTTCATCTCTTATGGCACTGTACCATGTGCTGGAACTGTGTTAGGCAAGAAATTCACCAGGTATGTTGAACTAGGACTGGAGATGTCAGGGGGAAGTTCCATATTTTTAAAGCCAGCCAGGTGAGCTAAAAATCTCTGGGCAAGTTACTGGCCATCAAAGCCAAGAGAAGGCTCCCCATTTATTTAAACTCAGTGGTTTACTCTTTGTATTTAAGTAGAATCCTCATTAATATAACTGTTGACAATTGATTATCAGAAGTGAAATAATTAGTTAATATAGATATTTAACATGTTTGGCTTTTTGCCCTGACACTGTGTCCAACTCTGCTCTCAGGCTTACTTGGAAAATCCCATGGATTTTGGTAGGATCCTATCGATTTTATATTCTAATTAATGATAACAGTGGTTAGCTTACAGTTTTCTTACCCAGAATATTTATTATTTTTCTTTTATTTCTGATGATTTTCTGGCCATTTTGTGCAACTTATTCTAGTTAAGCTTATTGGAAACAGTGAGATTAACTCTGAATTTAAACAACAAATCATGTTTCCAGACTTTTTTCTTCTATTAATTACTTCTTTTCAGATCATTCATGTGAGTAATCTTAGTAAAACAAATTCATCCCCCGCAACTCCATTGAAATCAATGCATTTACCTCCATTCTGACTTTAGATTCTTTGCATTCTTTGGTCTTTTAAATAGAGATTGAGTTTTACTATACATTGGTATAAAGAAGCACCTCCTACACACCCTGCTGTGCATAAAGGCAACTGGGGCTATTCATGTAAATTTAGCAAAACTTATCCCCTAAGCCTTACAACGGAGTACTTTTCATCTGGTTTTCCTTGCATTTGTTCCACATTGCCTTTTTTTTTTCCTCAAAAAAAAAAAGATTTTCTTTCTCTTATTACTTGCCTAAGGAAAAAGCATTTTCCCAAGGCTATTCGTCCAAAATCGAAAGTTGAGTGATAACTCTGAGTTAGACAGCTTAATGGACCAAGTTCTGGCCTTTCACCTCTGACAGTAGTAAAAATGTAAGGCCTTTGTTTATTCATATTATAGATACAGGGGAGGCAGCTGTGAACAATGGTCCATAAAACTCATTTCCTAATGACTTAAATAGGTGACTTGGAAAGCCTGATGCAAAGCTTGTGTTAGTGTGTATGGTATGTAGATGTATCGTATTGTATATAAGCATGAGTAAGAAATGGATTCTTCATGTTGGCACATCATTCAGCATTTTCCAGAGTTAAAACACTATACCAGCTGTCATGGACTTATGTCAAATATCAGGGTACTATGTGTTCCCTTATGCTCATTTGCCTAAATAATAAAAAATAAAATAGTAGATTGTATTGTAGGGAGGTAATAAAGAAAGTTTTATCCCAAGGTTAAAGAAATCACAACATCCTTAAAGACTACTCTTAATTCAGTGCTGAAGGGTTTGTTAGGGAGAAATATAACTAGTGAATGTCTTAAAGCACTAAAAAAGGTTCAACTTTAATGATATTTAGAAAGCAGTTTTTCTTTGCATATGAAATCTATGCTATGACCTAACAAGCTCTCAATAGTTCAGTAGGACTGATGGATCCACAAAGACCCTCTGCACACATGTACTGCAATCCCTCCTCTGCTCTGTATACCCTCATTGTAACTATACCCTTTGTGACAACTAACAAGGGACATAACTTGATCCACACCAGAAAGATCATACTAGTACTCTGGTGCTATCAGCTTAACTCCCATATTCCATTAATAGGAAAGATTTCATTAACGTTCAGGAATGATTTGCAAATTAATTATTTTTTGAATCCTTCTAATACAGAACAGTGTTCTTGAGTTTATCTGTCAAATTAATCCCACTGAGTACACTTAAGAGAGGCAATAATCTTGGGAAATAGCCAGGAAATTGAACCTAGCCTCAAATTTCAATTGCTTGTATCAGTGTTGTTACTTGTTTCTGGTGTAAGACTTGAAAATAATCCAATTAAATTGCTTCAGAAAATGGCACTGTATGACAACAGATATTATCTAGCTTCCTGCTTGTGTAGAGTGGGTTTGTGTGTACAAACTAGAAAACCAAGGTAAACATTTCAAAGGAACAGAAGACAGTGCAAAGAAAAGCAGCATATTTCTTGTCAGAAGTATACAGATTAGGAACATTAAAATCTGATAGTATTTATTAGAGTCTGAGACATTGCAAGAGGAATGGATTGATCATTGTTGCTGAACACTTTATTTTCTATAAACATCCCTATGTTGTTGAGGGACTGCTGGGCAAGGTAAGAAAGATGAAATGTCTGCTTTGAATTAATATCCATTGCTTTCCACTGACAAAAGTAAAATTTTTTCCACAGGACAATCATTATTAATGCTTTCAATCTTTTCAAATATTTTAAATTTTTCAAAGGATCTATGCAAATTTCGCTTGCATATTGCTCACAAGAGCAGCAGTCTCAAAAAATAATTCATCAATTTGAAGAAGTGAAGCTTAAACCATGACTTCAGATTCCTTTCAACTCAAACATTGACATCATACTTGCCCTGTAAACTCACCAAACACCTCCCCACCACCCACCCCCACAATGTGACATCATAAAACAAGACATTCAACTGGAATTACCCAGGTCCAGATCTCTGTAGACACTCTGTAGGATTATCTCTACTGTCAGAGAGATCTTGTTTTACAGCCTAGGATCAAACATGCAAATGCAAATACCTAAGGGGAAAAAAATAATAATCAAGGCCCCTCCCCATCCTAGCATTTTGGTTAAGTAGTAGCAGACAGCACATGCACACAAGAACTTTTTCATTTACACGTTTTCTATTTACTTTCAGTTGATGACAGATGTGGTCACTCAGTTGTAACATAAAGCATACCCATATTTTACTGACAAAATATAGCAACATTTTCATGGGTAGAAACAGTCACAGGCCTGTTCACCTTGTGCCACTGGGGAAAAGGGAAACGGGGTTAGGCTTCTGTATAAGGTTATAATCATTACTAGGAGGGGAGAGATTATTTTGTAAAAAGTGAATTGGCAGTCATATCCTCAGAGGCTTCACGCCATTCCTTTGCTAAGGTACTGCCAACAACACTGTTTCCAGGAACTTCTCTGCTCTGCTAGAGAATGCTATTATACAATTATTTGACAATACTATTGTTAAATAGCAAATCTCTCCTTCAGTACAGTGTTGGATTTGAATTTTAAGGACTGAGGGAGTGAGTGGGTGGTGACATACTGTATGACATTAGTCCATGTTCAGCTGGCCATCATATTGGCTATGCAGAATTTCCCAAAGAGAAGTGCTGGGGAAATACCAGAAAGGGTGCACATAGGACTGCAGTACTACCCTGTTTTATTTTTCCTTGCCAATACCTTCCATTCACTGCTAGGATGGGTAAAATCCTGTGGAAATAGAGGACCGCTGTTCCAGCAGTGAAAGTGACAATGAATAACATGTCTGCAAGCAACGGACCCAGCTCAGGGTTCATGCCAATCCCGCAGGACAGTTTCATAGCAAAGAAATCTGTGAGAGCAATCTATCCACTTGACAAATTGCTTTCCAAAAGGGCATGGAGAGGCTAAATCTGGCTCTGCTGACCTCACTGAGGTCAATTAAAATTTTTGGTCAATGCAGTGGAGAGCAGAGTCCTTGGAATATGTAAAGCCTGGTCTGCATTCACACATATGAGTTTTCTTCTGCCAGGACTCTGTAGAGCTCACTCATGGGGCTCGCCAGCAGTAAAATTCAGTTTCAAATCTATGAAAACAACATGCTTGACTCCTCTTTGCACTAAGCTATGGTTTTACTCTAATATTTACCCATGTCAGAGTCTGACCTTTTTGCCATATTCCCATGATTGAACTCTGGTGAACAAAATACCTTTACAAAATACTCAGCTGGCAAATGATACACACTTTGAACAGAGCCAAAATGGAGTGATGCTTGTAGAACAATCCTGCTTGGTCACCCTTATCAGTTTTCCTCTTTGTCTCTTGTTTCTCATCTTTTTTATTTTTCCTGCAGGTTTGACTTTTCTTAACCTTCCAGATGAGCATTTAATCCCCACATACTTTCATTTCTGCTTGAGCTGACCTTTTCTTTCTCTTTTGGAGTGTGGTTAGGAGGGAGAAAATGGGTTAACTTCACTTCAGGATGAGTGCAGAACTGATCTAACTCTGAAACGAATGCCAGGAAGATGGCAACACAACTACTTCTGTGATGTCCAAGGAACTTCTACAGGGAAAACTCAAATATCCTCATTTATCATTTCTTCAGTGGAAAAGAACAAGGTCAGTTTGGGGCCTGATGGGATTTCATTTGGCCTTTTGGGGTTTTTTATAACTCCAGTTTGTTTGTTCAAGCCATATGGTTTTGCCAAAAAGAATTTGCTTGTGTTTACCAGGAACAAACAGTCAGTGGAGCAAGCATTCATTGTGATAAATAGTGTTTGGCATGAAGGGAAGAATCAGAGGAGCACAGCCACTATAAAAGCTGTTCTTTTGCTCAAAGTGAATGTTAATGACACTTGTTCAGTGATAAACTAATTCAAAACACTACGTTACTGGAAAGAAATCTTTGACTTCAAGAAATATGCTTGTGTTGCTGTTCAGTCAGAAGCTGGCAGGAGCACCACTGACATAAATATTTTTTTAAATATTTACTTTTTTACTTTTTCTATGCATATTTTATGACCCTAAGAGAGGTCACAAGAGAGTGTCCTAGGTTTTTTTACTTCAAACTGGAGCTATGCTCTTGCTAGAGTCTACCAAGTTCTTTCTCTATCATTTAAAACCAACCAACCAAAAAGCAATCAGCAATTCATCCGGTCCTCAGTGATGTGTTTATATATCTGCATCTGAGTTCAGCCTGTCAGACCAATAATCCATGTTTTACAAGTTTCCTAAGGATGTATTTATAAAAATCCAGTGGTTTGGATCTGCATGTTTAAAAGGCTCCCTTTTTCCTCATGCTATACTACTGCAGTTGTACTTAGCAAAGGTGCTTGGGCTGAAGCCTGCTTTCCTGAATGAATTTTCAGCAGGGTATTTTTGTGAGAAGAATCCACGGAGGTGGGAACCACCTCCCCTCTTTCCAAACATCTGCAAGGCGGTAGCATTCAGGGCACACTGCCAAGGTTCAGAGAGGGGGTTGGAAATAAAAAAAAAGAACTTCATAAATGTGTCTCTTTGTGGTTTTTCTGTATTCAGATTTTCTCCCTGACTGGTTATCTGCTGTTGCAGGATGGAAAGAAACTGTTGCTTCACTGTACTTTTCTCTTAATTTGTACTATCCAAAAAGACCAGGGGTTTAGGGATGTGACGTCAAGCCTCCAAAGTTAGCACCGGCTTGAAGTTTCAGAGCCTTAATTCTGCCCCCTTGTGCTCATGTATAATGGTACAGTCTCTAATTAAATTACCACATGCTATTCTTCCACAAGACTCCAGCCTTATTCTGCGCACAGGATGGACTGCCCTCACAGAATAACAGCTATTCAGTACTCCTCCACGATCCTCTTCATTCACTGTGGCACATGCTTTATTTACTCTACATTATTCATAACACCGCTGTGAAGACAGAATTATTAATTTACTTTTCATGCCACTCATCCCCTTCACAGCTATTCTGCAACATTCCAAGACCAGGGGACTACTGGGCTCAGAGCCAGAAGTTGTTCACCTCCAGCGCTGCATGCCCTACCACTCCCCTTCTGTACCTGTCACCTCATGCCATGACCATGTCAGTCTTCTCTCTTGCATTCTCTAACTTTGAGATCTGCTTCCAACCTCTTTAGTCAGGAAATCCTTTTCTCCTCCCTTTCTTAATCCCAAATGGCAGTAACATCATGACCCTGTGCCTGTGGGAGCAGTGATT
The DNA here is from genome assembly GCA_026212715.1 of Elanus axillaris. Classification (NCBI taxonomy): domain Eukaryota; kingdom Metazoa; phylum Chordata; class Aves; order Accipitriformes; family Accipitridae; genus Elanus; species Elanus axillaris. The sequence goes on from JANZLQ010000079.1 coordinate 45,323,130, forward strand.
GCTGGTAAAGCCCTGCTCAGTCGGTCCAGCAGCGTCAACATTCAGTGCAGATGGAGTCTTTGGAGAACTGGCTGCTAAACTTTAACAAGTCTCTATTGAGCATGTGAATAAGATTTTTCAAAGGCTTATAACTTGGCCAATTTTAGGCAGTTTTTCATAGAGATGAAAAAGCACATTCCTGTCACCAAGGCAACCCACTTGCCTAATTTCAAGTTCCTCTGCCAAAACATTGCAACTCTAGCACTTCTCAACAAACACTTCGCAAGAATTTCTCTTTGTTTTTTTTTGTTGGTTTTGTTTTGTTTTGTTTTGTTTTAACATGGCTAAAACAATACAATTTGGTCTAATCCTCTTCTCAGAAACAGCTGAACCATTTTTAATCGATTTTTCCAAAGACAGGCTGAGTCAGAAACACAGCATGGAAAACTTAAACCCAAATCATTAAAGTCTGGCAAAGCTTTAAGCAACTAGAAATGGGTTCTTTACCCTGAGAAGTGCCAGGCAACCACAGACATAGATGGAGCTACCAAATGCACCTAGAAAGAAAGGCATCTTGAATTTTGGAGGTGTTTTGGTTTCCTTCCTTGTTTCTTTTACATAAATAACAAATAAAATGTCATCTCTCTTACCTCTTGGTTGGGTTGCTACACTCTATTTTTCTTTACTTCTGTGGTTAAGAGAAGATTTTTCTTCACTTTTGTGGTAAGAACACAGACAACTACCACAAGATAAATCACACTAAAACCCCTGAAGTAGCTAAGCAAAAGAAATGAAGAAGAAATGAAGAAATAAAATACAGCTCTGAAGCTGATTGTCTGTGTATAAAGGCATGAGTAGGGGTTGGCCACTGTTGGCTATATCTTTATTAGATTTATATAGCTGCAGTATGCATGCAGAGCTGGCAATCACAGAGCAGGGCTCTAGTGTGCAAGCTCAGTCCAAACATGAAGTTAATAACTTACTCCTACTCTCTAGAGCTTCCAAGATACAAAAGAAAGATGAGATAGCAGTAGAACAACCCAAATGCTGTACAATAAACCACAGTCTCATCTTCCTTCCCATTTGTACAGATTGAGAGCAGTTTTACACTCCATGCACACAACAAAAACCAGACACTTTTTTCTGTTGGGAAGGTGGTGAGGAGGAAAAGGGATGCATCTTTATAATGTTATCTTCATGCACACACTTGGGGACAGCTGGAGCACAGTTTGTATCTCCTGGCCTGCATCTGCTCAACTTAAAAGAAATGTGACAGAATTACTGAACACAGAATCCCACGCCCGCAGCCTGTCACTAGTGTCATCAGGGTAGAGTAGCGGTGGGCTGTGGCTCAGTGCCTTCTTTTTGTTTCACTTAGCAGGCAAGGAAGAGCTCATAGGCTATTTCTGGCAAGGGAGTCACCTTTATCTGAATGTGTTAGGAAAAACCAATGAGTAAGTGACTGAATTTTGAAATGCTTGGAGTCCCTTTGCCTCTTGCCTGAAGGCCATGAAGGTAAACAGGCCTCAGTAAAATACTGACAAAGTTTGCAGGGTGGATTGGGAAGGTTGAATCCTAGCTTCCATATACTACAGTATGGGTATATGATACATAATATATGTATAGAGGACAGAATAAAACAGGGCAAAGGCAAACACACACTGTGCCCCACAAGATGAGGAATTTGAAGATGTACATTAGCTCCCTTATTTCAGTTACAGCAGGTCCCAGGCAGACCCACAGCAAAAATCAGGATGGACCAAGTGTTTGGACTGTACAGCTGAGCTCTCTGAGTTCATGTGGAAGGGGGTATCTTCTTGACAGGTTCAGGCGAATACTTGGAACAAAAGGATGTGAAAACAATAATGACAGAGAAAAGGCATAGCAGAACCTCCATGAAAAAACTGCATTAAGTGACTATTAGAAATCTCAAGGCAATGCACAGGAAGAGATTCAATGTGGAGTGTGGCCATCTGACTATAGAGCTAGAGAAGAAGGTGGGAATGAAGAGGCAATTTTTGAGCCTTCCTCATGCACTGACTTGTGCTTTTAGATGACTAAGTTGTATAAAATTAGATATTATTAATACGTTCCTTGCCACATCCTGCCACCCTTCCATCTGGCTGGCAAAAGCAAACAGTCAGAATCAGGCAGTGGTCAACAGCAGTAGTTCTAAGATCCCCCACTCCTGCCCCTGGTAACAATTACTGTATTCCACTTGTACTGTATTGTTTGATTTTCTAAAGACCATGTGCCTCAAATGCATCAACGATAGAGCAATATTGCTAAGACTTCCCTTTCTGCCAGTAATAGGAAAGACAACCATTGCATATAGGAGGCAACAGATTATGTCCTATGGAAAAGACATCTTTACAATGAAAATAGCAATGGTGCAGTAAGGTAGAAAGGAAATTATCAAATACATAAGACCTTGCCCAGTAGATCTGTAACTTCTCACTTAAGGACTGTTATCCATTAGATAACATTGCTCTGAAAGAGGTATATTTTGCTAGTAAGCATGGAAAAAAATTGACCTTTTTATCTAGTCATGAGCTAAAATAAATGCTTCAACAGTTTTTGAAAAGTGACAGGTCTGAATTTCTAAAGTCTCATGACCCCTGTGTCCTCAAAATTCCCAGCACTGAGGCTATTATCCTTTCTACATGGAGACAGACAGGCAGTAAGTGTTAGATAGAAAGAAACTAGTTTCTGAAAACTATATATAGAAAGAAGAGTCAAAGGTTTTCTTAATTAACTGTAGGGCCACCAAATGATCATATAAGATCAGGGAAAAGGAAGATGTTCTGGATTTAAATTTTAGAGCTCTGGCATTAATCAAAACAGGGGAGTAATTTTCTGCCCAATTTTCATCAGAAAACATGCTTGCCTCACTGCTTTCCTTACTGCAGGTCCACTTACCTCTCTATGGACCTCACAAGGGATGCAAGACAAATTCTGCAGGTCTGTATCTTCTTGTTTCAGACGGCAAAGCTGTAGTCAGGTCTGCTGGGGCATTCTACAGCAGCTCCCTTTAAGATGCAATGTAGGGAGCCACAATACACCATGAGGTACACTGGGTTTTGTTCTTCCTTTTGGATCAGTTCTATCACACATGAGTGCAGATCTATGTTTTCATGGTATGCTTTCTGTTTTCCCCACATTTTTGTGCTTTAACATGCAAATCAACATCTGCAGTCTGCTTGTGTCTTTCATTTTCCTTTCTGGGACTTGAAAAAAAAAAGTCTCTGTAATAAGGATCTTCTTACGTTTGTTTTGTTGAATCCTATTCATGGACACATGAATCAGAACAAATGTCTTCCCTAATCTGCTGTTCGTAAGGCAGGTAACTTCCAGGGGACTGAAAACACAACCTGAATTTCAAATTAGCCAACTAAAGTAAGTAGCAGGACCTGAAGCTCAAAGAGCAAGACTGATAAAGAAGTGCCTGTTACTGGTAATGCAAACACCTTACCAGGAAAAAACACTGGCAGACATCTACTGTGGAGAGAAGCACAGCACCAGCCAGGGAATGCATAGGATGACCTACAGGTTATTTTTTCACTTTGGTTTTTACCTTCCTGCCATTCGGTTCTCTCCTTGCTCCACTATTCTTTGGTTGATTAGAATCATAATTAGCATTAATTAACATTAACCTAACCACCACTTCAATGAATATCTTAATAAAATGTCAATAAGGGAATATAGATTTTTAATGAAAAAAGGAAAACTGTGTATTTTGGTCTCTGGCAGGAAGGGAGCTGTGTGGTTCCTGTGAGGTAGTTTCTGTTTCTGTGTTTCTGGAAAGTCAAATAAAGGCAGCTAGCAACATTTTATTTATAAAATGAAACCTTCAAAATTATGACTGGTTTTGCTGATTTGTGAATTCAGTATCACACTATGTGAACAGTCCACAGGAAGAAATTAATTCCAGCTAAATTAGCATTTAGCAGAGGACTGTCCTACACAACAAGAAGTGTCTTTCTGTTGCCTGAAATGTATGTTGAGGGTGAGTTTTTATCATATTTTGAAAGCCAGTCTTTGTATTGCCAAAGCCCTGCAGCTAAATAAATATAATTTACTTTTTAAAACATAGCTGTATTTATCTTCATTGAATTTCAACCAGCAGAGATGTTAGCAAAAGATGGGAAGCTTTGCAACATTTACTAGTAAATTGCAGAAAGAACTTGTTTCAATATGTAAAATTTTGCTTTCCATCTTCCACTGAAGACCACAGGAGCTGTCGTTACTCATAAAATACAAAGGTCTGGTTAGTCAGCATTTATTTGGAACAAACTGGGTTAGTAGCTGTCAGTCCACTTTGTTCTGCAAGTCTGCTAAGCTCTGTGGGTAATATTGGAAACACAGTTTGCTCTTCTAAAGTCCCTAGTGTTGCTTTCAGGTCATGTAACATGCTCTCCAGATTATAAGAGTTCATGTCTCAGCCAAACAAAAGAGCAAACTCATTTCTAATAGGCCCCCCCGCCCCCTTGCTTTAAAGAACTGTGATTTTCTCAAGCACTGAATCCCTCAATTCTTCATATTAAATATATGGAGACTGGCCAGATATTTCAGGGCTTGAAGTTCACAGTTGTCCTCCTGACTCAGAGCCATTGCATCAGTACAGACCCAGAGGCAACAGGACTCAAAAGCCACAAGGCTGCCTGGTTTTTGTTCCCTGCCATCTTATGGACAAGGTAGCAGAAAGGTGGCTGAGAATTTCTGGTGCCAATCTCTGAAAATGTTTGGAGATCTGAAGAGGAAAAGCCTCTCCCACCAGCTCTGACTGGCACTGGATTTAAATTCAGCAGATTTACACCACTGAAACACCATTAACTATAGCTGTAAAAGGAGTCTTTTCAGATTTGCACCAGCACAAACAAGATCAGAAGAACAATCAAATCTGTTCCTCAAGGGAGTTTTGGGGAACTGAATTTGCAATGCCACAAATAAATCTAGCTATTACTAAAGAACAAGAACTGGTTGCTCTATTATTACAAATCACATTCTGCTTTATGTCCTAGGAGAATACATTTTAAAAGAAATGCTAAGACTTGAACTTTAGTTTGGAGATACCAAAAATCAATGTAGATTAAGGCATTAATGAAATGCATTGAAATAAATCCTTAAGTAGATGCTTTCTATCCAATTCCTCCTTTGTTCCCAGCTGGTAAACTCATTATCATCCTTCAGATATTTGCACTATTGTTATGTGTTGGCCTGCTCTTGTGATCATGGTCTTGAATGTAAAAAGCTGGGTGTCATTTGCTTTTACTGCTCCAAAAATAGTTGGGAATAATGACAGCTGCTTAGTGCTGCAAGTAAAAATGATCCTCCTTTGTTAACAAATCAGAATGGATGTAAATGGTAAAAGATGTAACCACTGCACGTCAGTCTTCATAATCACATAGTTTTCCTTAAACCACTGCTCCTCCAAAGCTAAACAGGAGATCTTACATTCATTCAGACCTCCATCTCCAGGTGGTAGAGTAGGTGCATGTATGTCCAGACATCTGACTGAAGTAAACTCTTTACTTAATATAATTAAGGGAATTGCACTGTCTTAAAATTTAGACATATATTACTAACATAAAGTATCAATTTCAAAGTCATGTAGACAACCATCTGTCTAAAATGGCTGGTTTAAGAGAGTTCTCATGTTTCAGAAAGGTGTATTTAACTTTTCATTGAGTACTACTGTCCATTAAGCAATTCTCTGCCCTTTTGATGGCCCTGTATGACAAGCTGACATCTAATACACTTTCTACATCTCAGAGCAGGTGTTCTATTGACAACAGAATCACACAGAATAAACACTGCCACTACACACTATGTGATTTGAAACTAATTTTGCAACCAGCATGAATGAAACACTTTCCTAATAATATTCATAAGCTTCTGTGCATTTCACTCTTCTGCACTATTACCAATCAACCAGTCACAGACCCTTCACAATACTTTATCCATCATAGAAAAGCAGAGATTTGTTAGAAACATGCCTGCAGTGCCAAGTAAATATGTTCTCTCTTGCTGTAGTTATTTATAGTTATGTATTTGTTTCCTGGCAGAACACACACATGGTGGTCAAAAGTAAAATTCTCCTCTTTTATTATTTATAAAAGAAACTACATCAGAATGCCAGAGTGATTTCCACTTTATATTTTATGTGTCCTGCTGTGCAGAAAGTGAACTACTGCACAATGTTTTTATGCATATTACTGAGCACGTTCCTTTGAAAAGTAGTCTGGAGTGGCAGTATTGTCAGCCACTCCAGAATGATTGGCTTCACTTCCTCTCTTTTCCCAAATCAGATGTTACCTACCATCTTTTACTGCTATTTTATGTGAGTATGGCCAACAAAGCCAGAGCCTGTTTTCTGAACCAAGATTTATAGTGCTCCATGCTGCACGACTGCAGTCTGTTGTGCTATAAGTGATAATGTGTCATACAAAAGCAAACATTCAGTAGTTTCTGATACATGCTGGCTGCTAAATAATCATTCTTATTGTTGTAGTAATTAATAACTAATCACCCTGTATGTCAATAGCTAAGACTGTACAGAAACATTTGAAGTGCAGCATTCAAGCTTGAAGTATTGCAAAAATTGAAGTAGTGAACACATATAATAAAAAAATACTATGCTAGCCATCAAAATACTTTTACATGTTCTAACCTTTACAACATGGTAGTAAGTTAATTTGATTAGTAAACCAAGACATGGTAATTGTCGCATGCCTTGCAGAAAGTTTGAGAACCAAGCAGAAGAAATTGGGACAAACAAGACCCATGCTAAACAAGGTGGTAGGTTTCCACATTCCATAAATCTGTGTCTGCATTGCATATCTGTCTTACCCTGCTCTACATCTTTTCCTTCCCATGTTACTGAATGCCTAACCAAGCAGATAATTTACTTTGAAATTGTTCCTGCTACCTGACCTATTGTACTGCCCTGTCTCTTGCCATTGAACAACATCAATGCGGAAAGGATGTCCTTTTTTTGTGTAATTCCTCTCTGTAATATCATATCACTTTCTTCCAAGAGAATTATTTTCATTTCTGTAGGAAACAATCTCAGTGTACTGTCCTCTTGAGATATCTCATGATAGAAGCTGACCAAGTGAAGTAATAATAATAATCATGCCAAAAGAAGCTTCAAGTTCCTGTCTACATTGATGTCAGTATGTGCATTGCATAGAACAGAGCAAGCTTTACACAGAAATATGATCCTGAGTATTTTTTTTTTGCCACTGGGAAATTTAAAAACCTGACTAGTAAATACTACAGTTACAGCTTCAGGAGTCCTACAATACATTTAGAGGTATATTTTCTAGGCTGTCTCTGAATAGTAATAACTAGTAAATGCTGAGACAGGGCATGCACTACTTTATGATCCCAGACAAGAGGATCAGAGACCAGCCTAGAGGAACATCAAAAAGATGACAGCTGAAAAAGAATCACCAAAATGTACAATAAATTTCTGCTTCATTAAATTTGTCCTGGATAAATACCTAGCTTTTATTCTCCTGTAGATCACCCCTAGGGTATGTCAGAAACTGTCAGACTTAATACAATAAACCCAGAGTCCTCTACCTGTTGCACTGCAGAAAACCGGTATATCTGTTGACAAGCACTAAACATACATTAAAGAAAGTAAAGTATGTAATTCTGATGTGAAAGGTATGTTGGTATACTTTTGTGTCCCTACCCTCCTTTCTCCTTTCCCTCTTGCCCAAATCTGTAGCTTCTATTTAGAATGAAGTATCCAGATTTTCTTCATAACATCAGTGCCACATTACTGACTTCAGAGAAACTGTTTCTTCTGGAGCCTTACCACTGCCAGTTGCATGAGCCCAGTCTGCTGGTTCTGGCCGTTACTCTATGAGGAGTCTCCTATGACAAAAAATTCATGTTAGGAAAGATTTCATACAATGGACCTCTGATCGTCTATACAGCATGGCACCAGGAAAAATACAAACCAGGAAAATAATCCTAATGAGAAAAACTAGAACTTTTCTAAGCTTCTTCTGAACTGAAATTCTGCAAACATCAAATATAGTTAGAGAAAGCTTACAGTATTACTTAAAATTTGTATTTACAATCTTCACTAGTACAACAGAAAGTAAAGTAGGGAATCTTATTTCTGACAAAAGCTAGATCTGGATTATTTATTATTTTCAAGAATTTTAGTTATCAAAGGAGAACAGACGCATTTAGAGGAGATAAGAAATATGAGGGGTGCTTAAATTTCACAAAAGAAAGAGCAAATATGCCTTTAAAAGCACCTAAAGGGATATCAAGAAAAGAGTTTATGATTGTACTAATGACTGTAAACTGGCCTTGAAATCTCAGGATGGTAACCAAGTTTATGATTAGACTACACAGTGGCCATGGTGACCCACCTCTTGGACAAAAGTCCTCAGAGCAAGACTGCTGAAAGACCTGGAACAAATGAACTTCTAGGTCAAAAGCAGTCACCCTGTCTAGTCTCAAACTGTATTAGATAAAAAACACAAAGAATACTGCACAGAAAACCCAGGACAGAAGTCCCTGAAAACTGCAATATTGGCATTACGTTTGCTGTAGCACCCAAGGCTCAGTAACAACTGGCATAGTTGGAGAGATGTAGGGAGAGAAAAAGCTTTATATCACCCTACAAGATTTTGCAAAAACTAGTTCTGTTTTTTCACTAGTAACATTACTGGCTCAAACAAACTCTTCCTTGGAGTATTGGATATTGCATCTGGAGATTATGATCAGCCAAGACTGAAAGCACAAGAGTTCTTACTCATTTGAATTTGGACACTGGCAAACTAATCCAGGTGTGCAAAAATATCCTCGTAGTTTGCATACATGCACAAAAAGGTCACAAGGAAAATATGTGGGGAGGGAGAGGGATCTGAGCTTCCATAACCAGCTTTTCCCCATTAAAGCATTGATAAACAGGTTGGGCAGAAATCAGAGAACAAAACAGGAAAAGCAACAACAGCAACAATGATTTTGTAATATCACTGTCAGGTTAGCACTAATTTTTACAACTAGCAGCACACACTGCCTGCTGGACTTTGGGTTTTATAACCAGTTTCACCATCACTGGCATTCAAAATGAGAAGAATCATAATTCCCTTGTTCCCTTTCCTCTTCCAGTCAACTATCTTAAATGGGCTTGACAAGACTGATCCTAGCTGGGTGGTGAAGCTTATTAAAATGTAAGAATAGCTCAGTATTATGCAAAAAAACAACACAGATCAGGCCCACTGGCTTGTCTCCTACAGCAGCAATAAGCAGAGTAAGAGGGCCAGCATCCACACCATTTACCCCCTGCTATTCTATTAGCTGCTTATTTCCAGCTCAGGGGACATGACAAATCTGAAGTGGCCTGCCTTTTCAGCAAGCCCCTGCAGACCTCTCTCCTGGAGAGGTCATTCAGTGTCTCATTGAATAAATGTGAATTTCTTGTGCTTGTAACATCCTTGGGCAGCAGCTCAAGTCTCCCTTGTGATGCACGGAAACAGAGGAGCTAATTTCATTTGACTGCTACTCAATCTTGTACTGGAAGAGTCCTACTTGCTTTCCTCATGCCACTTTATAATACACTCCAGAGCACCCATGCACCAGTGTAAGTTCTCCAAACTTGGAACTAGACAGTAACACATTAGTGGTATCCAAAATGTTGCAATTTTTCAGGGCTCAGAATAAATCCCCTGCCCTGTTCATAGAAATATTACATCTTGACACTTTCCATGCCAACACTAATGAAGACTTGGTATTGAGCTACCTCTGCTGGAAGGACACTGTGGTTTGTACAAATCACAATGGTAGGACTTTATGCTGCTGCATTGTCACTGAAAGATACCATTTTAATAGCCTCAATTTAAGTCAATTTAAGATGTTGGAAAATTTCTTATGCAATAGGAAGCTCAAATGATTTGTCACTTCTCCTGGCAGACTTCTCCTTGCTGCTTTTTTGGTTCACTTACCTGATCCAACCAGTAATTTGTCCATCATTGAGCTGATGACTAAAGAGCTCCATGTCCCAGGTGAGCAGTTTCAGCCAGAATTAGACTCAGCTGACTCCTCCTCTGTCCTCTCAGTCTAGATTTTCATGTAGTTTCCAATCTTTCAACATGAAAGCTATCACTGATACTCTTGTACTTTCACAGCTACATCCATTAGACACCTGGTGCATGAAACTACTTTAAAAAGGATTTTTATATATACTTTGAAACATAAGGCCGCTCCTTTGTAATGGTACATCTTGAGCAAAGAAGAGACAGAGAAGAATGAAGATCAAGAAGACAAAAACTGTAACTTTTCTTCTGCTGTGATTCAGAAAATTAAAAGGGAACAATCTTACATGTCTCATTTTTCATCACATAGAAAAATTGAATCTGTATTTGTTATCTTTCCTGGGTGCTGTGGAGCTGAGTGCCCTTCAGAAAGGCAGCACTAGTAGGTGAGACTCCAGCAGAATAAAACAGTGGCAAAAAATGGTCTGCAGGGTAGGAGGTCTGCAATGACATTTTCAGGTTTGGCTACAACCTTGATCTGGAAGTTCAGATGCTGGAACAGGACCAGACAAACCAGACTCACTGCCCAGAAACTCTTCCCTGGATGGATATCTCTTTGCTGGTGTGCAGTCTCAACCTTTTAATATCCACTCAGTAAAACATTAGATTCAGTGTCTCTGCTCCAGACCAGTGTGCTCTCTTGGTATATGCTGAAGAAAAAAACATGGCATATACTTCTGACACAAAGACTATGACATATTGCACAAAGTCAGCAAAAATCCAGGTCTTCTACAATAAACGCTGGCATAATCATCTTCTTGATATCCCATCAACTGTTTTGACGTTCTCATCTAAAATACCTAAGTGTGAACAAACTCCAGCTGTAGTAAGGCCCCCAGCTCCAGAATACCCAGGTATCAGTGAACCAGTGGATTTCTGACCCACAGGAAGTGAATTGTAAAGCTACCTTGCTATGGGTTAGCCAGTGTTTGGCCATTGATGCTAACAAAAGGAGGTCTTCCACAGAGAGCTAAGAATTGCTTTATGATTATGTAGTACCCTTTTCTCTATGAACTCCTCCAGAATGGGTTACAAATGCAGACCTACAAACACAACACTACACTAACACCACTTCTGTCCAAAGGATGACAATTTTTTCTGCAGCACACTGTGGTGTTTTACAGAGATCTAACTTTGTGCTTAAACCAGGCCAGAATCTCAAACCAGTCACTATTCTCTACATGATCACTAAATCCTTTGTCTTGTCCACATCCATTACTACATCAACTTTTCATAAGCAGGCAACCATCTTTGCTAAGAACTTTGGAAAACATCATGTTGTCTTAATTCTCTTATAAAAGCAAAAGAAAGGCAGATTTACCCCTCCTGCCAGCTGCTTTTCTCCAGGGTTTGAGTTGCTGTATAATGGAAGTAACGTCCCCTCCTCACTGATTTCAAGTAGGTTTCTGTCCATGCTATATTTTCCCAAAAAAAACAAATAAGGAGGAGAATGTGTACAAATCCACTGAGGGTGTACACAAAAAGTGCAGCACTGCATGAGAGGAGGATTTCTTACTGCAGTATGTAAACCAACAAGCTATTGCTTATTTTATCATCTGCACTGCTGATCCAAACTCCAGTCTGCTAAATACACCTTTATGTAAGGCAGTTTGAAGCGACAAATCCCCAGGGTCAGTGGGAATAGGAGGCAATCACTGTTTTGCAGGTTCAGTGTTGCAAAGAGGCTGTAGGGTTTATTGTATGCCAAGAGGAGATCTGGTAACTGATCTTCATCCAAATGTTGAATTTTACCCGTCTCACCCAGGAAACAGGAAAAAAAGATTTGTCTTTGCAGAGAAACTTTTGATAACAAAAGCACAAAGTATTAAAAAGACCACTACTTTCAAATATTAATAAAACATTTTTGAATAACAAGTAGATTCTCAGGGTAGAATTGCAATATACTGGCACACTGAAGGACTTTGTACATACTAGAAATGAGGATATATTTGTCACATGAATTGTGCCACAAATGGAGCTGGACCAGTAATATTTATTTAATTATCAGTTCACTGATTCTTTTTATATTTTACTACTTTGTTCTAAAATATTATAACTCCAGCCACTAACAAAGGAAGATAATTTACTAATATGTATTATTTGTAGGGTGTAACTTTCATACATAGATATAAATTTTAAAGGTTCGCATACGCTTTGGTTGGGAATCACTAAAGAGGGACAGATTATCTCTGTGTGTTATCTTTGGGCACAGGAGATGTAAATTCATTTACCATCTTATTGCATCCCCTTGATGAAACCACTTCATCTCTCTGTACCTCAGTTCCCTGCCTATAGAAGGAGGAATGTCTCTGCCAGTCTTTACTCACTCAAACTGAAAAGCAGTCAACAATATTACTAATAAATAATAAAGGGAATGCTTGTCAAATTAAACCTAAATTTGGCCAGAAAAGTAAAGCCAGGTAACTAGAGGTTTTTGCATTGCCTTTTTTTTTTTTTTTTTAATAAGTACCCACTAAATTCTTCAGAAACCCTTTGAAAGACAGAAGCAAACCACATCTCAAGATCTCTTGAAAGGAGATTAGAACTATCAAAATATTAAACTCATATCATGAGGTGGATGCAGCCTAGATGTCCTGGTTTCAGCTGGGATAGAGTTAAGTGTCTTCCTAGTAGCTGGTACGGTGCTATGTTTTGACTTCAGTATGACAAGAGTGTTGAATGTTGAATGTTGATAACACTCTGATGTTTTTCATCATCACCAGTTGCTGCTGGGTGGTGTTTATTTTTCAGCTTCTCATGCCCAGCCAGCGAGAAGGCTGGAGGGGCACAAGAAGTTGGGAGGGAGCACAGCCAGGGCA
>JANZLQ010000079.1:45336091-45374414 GCA_026212715.1 Elanus axillaris
GTCATCATTATCATTATTAGTTTCTTCTTTTCTGTTCTATTAAACCATTCTTATCTCAACCCATGAGTTTTACTTTTCCTGATTTTCTCCCCCATCCCACTGGGTGGGGGGGAGTGAGTGAGCAGCTACATGGTGTTTAGTTGCTGGCTGGGGTTAAACCATGACACTAGGCCACTGGGCAGCACTTGCAGCCCTAAGGTCTTTCTCCCTGTGCAACTTTTGTCTCCCTACATGTTAAATGGACAAGGCATGCACCTTAGACATTTACATAGTCTATTGTGGATGCTTGGCTGATCAAACGATGTTCCTATTGCTCTAATTAAGGCATCTGAAAGCTACCAGCATAAAATCAGATTATACAAATGCCCTTACAAAATACAAATGCCTGAAGAAACCCAAAGCCTCAAAAAACAACTCAGGCAACCTTAGCCCACAGCACCTGCCCTGCCCCAGCCAAAGAGCAGTACTATACTACAACAGCGCTGTGCAACCGAACAGTTTCCTTTCTGCAGAAAGGAAGTCATTTACTGCAGCACAGATAAAGTTTGAAATCCTGGTTACAATATTAGACCAACATTTAAGGAGTAGATTGCATCTACTCATCATCTTTTCTGCAGCTGGTACTTCCAGGCTTTACTGAACCTCTACTGTAGATGTCCACTATAGAGAAAATTCATGCTAACAAACAGGGGCAAGCTTAGTGCTGGCCAACAGCTCCTATTATAAGTGAGAGTTTCTTACTGAAATACTTCATATATTTCAAATTATCACCAAGACATACATATTAATGTTTTGTGCTAACTTTATCATGACTTTTAAAATTCACTTCCTCACATCACTTCCCTACTTTTTCCACACAGACATTTATATTACTGCTGTTTACTCTCTACATTTCTACTTCATCTTGCAAAGGTGTCACAATTCACACCACCAACTCTGTTGCAAATTAATCTTACTACTTTCAGCAACTGGATGTCACCAGTGACTGGGTGAGAGCTTTATTCCTTCCCAAAGCTTTCTGTCAAAAAAACCCCACAACACCAAGCAACTAACACTTAAAAAGAACCCACACAGCACAGAACAACCAACTTCTATGTTTTCTACAGTGATTTTACTGTGCAATTAATTTCAGGTGCCATTTACCTGTGACTTAAGAAGATACTAAGAATTTAATCTCCAGGAATGCACATACTGTTGATTACACCTGTAAACCTCTGGAGTTAGTCAGGGTCTATTTAAGAAAAGAGAGACAAGATATGTGACCCAACTATTTTCTGTGATCACAAACAAAATCAAATAATTTAAATTATTTCATTGACCTGTCATTACTGAAAAAATTTGTTTTTTCTTGGGGCTGATTTACCATGGCCATGGAGTGGTGATCTAAACCAGGTCTGTAAAATGACCTTCACTCCATTCCTTTTAATGCAGGTACATTCTTCAGGAGAATGCATGTTCCCACTAGCAACCACAGTCCCGATGAAGAAGGAAACATCCTCAGCAATTAATTCCTTTTGCATCCCAGTAACTCACACTGCAGCAGAAACAGAGTCCAGCTGTCTCTGTGCGTAATTCCTTATGCCTACATTGCAATAGTCCAATACATGGGTAGAGACATTAGGTGGAAAGTCTCCAACAGAGACAAAGAAAAATTATGTATCTTATAAAAGAATATTCTGATGTAGACATGCATTGCAGGAAAAAAAAAAAAGAAACAAACAAACAATTGAAAAGTGAGAATCAGCTTCAACAAATGTACAGATTTTACTATGAGTGAACGCTAGAGGGTACCAGTATTTAAACCAGGTCATAGTTATAATGATAACTTACCAACAGGGGAAAGTAACACAGGAGACAAGTTCTTCCTCTCTTTGGTCTGAAAGAACACATTATGTAACTTGTGGCTGCTATTCTGTGTGATGCACAGCTTCCAAGACATGAATTAAGTTATACAGATATTGTCTGAGTCCACTTAACCTGTCCCTAAGTTTCAGACACTTGCTAAACTCCATGGTTTGTAAGGCTGGTTAAAAAGAAATTCAACTAAGACATTTTTTATTGGCAGAGAATTATTATTTTGGGTGAAAACAAAGCATTGATATTGTCATTAAAACATGTTTCAGGCAGGAAGGCTAGTTCTTCCTTAGCTGAACTCCAATATTTAGTTTCTTTTTACCCAGGAACATCTTCAGCATAAATGAGTTTTGACACATGTTCAGGTTGTCACCAAATTAAAAAAAACACACACACAAAAACATCTTGTAGATAATAAGTATTATTTAGAATTGCTCTGTCCAGAGAATAATTTTTTTAAGTATTTGTGGAACTGTTGGAGCACAAATGCACAGAACTTGTGCTGGTGAATACAATCTAATCCAGGTGCCAAATTCTCACTGGCATGGAAGAGATTTAGATACCTAACTAGTTTTATGGATTTTGTTCTTCTTCACTTAAGAGCAGTTCATATCAGCTTTGTGAAGGAAAGAATATGTATTTTTTAAATAAAAATAATCATTTTGTGATTTGAAAAAGTGAAATGAAATAAATTTAAAAAAACCCCAAAACTATTTTTGCTGCCTACATGGCATACTCTTCTTTTCTCACTTTCAGTGTGACTGAAAAATCTTGACACCTGAAATACCATACACAGAAGGAGTAATATAGGACATTTACAAACACACTGAAACTTTGGATTCAGGAAACAACCCTGACCACAGTACATTTGACAATCTGTGTCCCTTAGAACTTCAGTTCTGTCTTTTCCACATCAAGTAAACTCATCTTACAGAAGTCCAGTACTTGTACCGGTAGTATATAAGGCATGGATCTTTTCTGAGGTTTATCAGTAAAATGGCCTACAGAAATAACACACATGCCTGCCTGTTTTATCACACCTACCTACAGCAAGTATGATTAGCCTTTTGCTTTCATAAGCAATCCAGTAAAGCATTTCAAAACGCAAGGGGGATGGAAAAGATAATAAATTAAGATCAGAAGGTAAATGAGGGGAAAGATTTACACCTTTCAAGTAGAGGCCTGAGAGCAGAAGTCTCATGCTGACATTCTGCAAAGACATCATATGAGAATTCCCAAAAATTATTTAGTGCTGAGGATAACGCTGCCACTGAACAATGAAGGAGTTTGCTGGCAGAAATGCTGAAAGACTGACATAGATCAAAGTTAACTGCAGCATCTTTGCTCATGCTGTGCACCCTGGAGGGCTGCCAAAGTGTGTCTCAGGTGCAACTGATGACGAGGCCATACATGACTTTGATTATGACTGATGTGACACTTATGTCAATGTTAGGCTTCCGAAGGCATCTTCAGTTTCCTCTCTCTTGCCTCTTTTTTCTTTTCTTTTCAAATGTAGCCTGTTCTTTTATTTATTAATTGGAGCTTAATGGAGAAGCGTACTTCATCAAATTGAAAAAGTTTAAATCTTACAGCAGAGGCTCATACTGATAGCATTCCCTTTCCCCCTCAGCTGGCTTATCAGGACCCTTTATTCTCTTTTAACTGACCCATGCCTTCTTTCGGAAGGTTAAGGAGCCCAACTAATTTTGTGTGTTGCTGTGAAACAGAATAACCTCATATTTAGCTGGTGCAAAGGGAAAAGGAAATAAGAAGCCCTTTCCCTAACCACTACCTCCTTTAGAGTTGATTTCAGTTGTTGTGACACCATGCTTGTACAAGAGAAATAAACAACTTACGCTATTCACATGACTGTTACAAACTGGACATAATGCCCACAGAGTACTCACAGTTATTTATTGCAGCTTATTAGCTTGCTCTTACCTCACTAGTTCATGCTGAAGGTAAAAGTCCCTAGCATTGGAGAGGTTTTGTAGCCAAATGATGCAGAAGGGAAGACTGTAAGAAGTGCTGTACAATGTAAGCTTCATTTAGCTTTGGACACACTTTATGAATAGGTCCCCAGTGCGCACACAGCACATGCAGTCTCAGTCTACATGCTAGGACACTCCATAGCAGCAAAGTAAAGATCTGTGGAAAATACAAAGAGATTAAAGTCAGTTTCTTTTTCTATATTTGACATGAGAAGAGTAAGATAACTCTTGCATTTCACTCTTGGCTCCTTAATATAATAGCATATTAATGTCACATAAACATGCCCCTAGTGTTTTAGTTCTCAAGTTGTTGTTGAACTCAATCCCATGAAAGAAAATACGTTTGTTTAGCCCTAGGATGCTTCCCTTGCCACCTTTCAAATACATGCTGCAAAAACCAGAGTCAGCATAACTTTAAAAAGGTCCCAGGGATCTTTTGTCATAGGAGATGTTATGGATCACTAGCAGCTTCTCTGATATTATTATAATTACCTACCTGCTAAACGTATTAGAGAAAAAACAGTTGCTGTTAGTAGAGGAATTGGCAGGATCTGACTCCCTTTAACACAAATGGTGCAATTAACACCTCTGATAGTTTTTTCAAGACATTTGAGAACTCAGAATTAGTCTTGTGCTGCCTTGCATTTTGCTTGCCTTCTCCATTAGACTTGGACATATCTTTGCATTTATAGGCTCATGTCTTCACTTTTTTTTCTGAGGCAGGAGGTGATGTCTGCAACTGACAGGCACTAATTGTGCATTTGGTATGGCCCCACATATCAAGTGGTTGATTAGGAGGTATCTTCTGTCTTTTGCTTTGTACAAGACAAGTTCAGCCTACCTGCTTGGAAATGCTGCTTTTTAGTCTTAACTGTTTTGTATGTGTTCAATCTGTGCTTACATGTGGTGGTGAATTTTTAACTTGGATAAGTGACAGAGACTTGCTTTTTCCTTCAGACAGATGTAGGACCAATACAGACCAACACCATGCTGATTAATAGGCTTTAGCTCTAAGTGGAGGAATTATTCAGCACATTCAGTGAGAGATACTTGTTGTCTTTCCACCTTAGTAATACATAATTTTACAAGACTTAAAAAGAGTACCATGTAAGTTATACCCAGGAGGACCAGATGAGAAAGTGGGTAAGACACAGATCTGCTTCTCAAGAAAGCAGAACTATGAATTTAAAAGTGTGCAAATAGTAAGGTGGAACCTATGAGTAGTTTGTATATAGCAGTGACAAATTGTCTCTCTGCTTGTGGATCAGCATCCCCTAACACAGCTGCCTTCTGCAGCTTAGAGGGTATATTGTGTCATGAGTATATGGCTGCACCTGAATGAGCTGACTTATCAATTAAAATCATTGTCATTCATATCCATTACAGCTAAGGATACCGCGCTTTATTGTGATCCAGGTTGCAGTGGCATATAATTGGAGAAACTAAAGTTACAAAAGAAGCTTGAACTCATTGAACTCTTTCTTGCCTCTTCCTTCTTCCACACCCTACCTACTCCTTGCTGTGCTTCACTGGCACTTGGTTTGTTCCACAAACTGATTTAGAAATGCTGCAAAGCACCTGTTCACAAAAACAAACTGCAACAATGAACAAAATCAGCCCAGAGGGCTGTGGAGGGTTTCATGGGTGCAAATCCTGGCACAAGATGTGGGGACAGAACTGCATAATGGATGGAGACAGGTGGAACTCAATGACTGACACAAATCTCAATCTAAACAGATGCAGAAAGATTGGAAAATATGCCACAACCCAGAGGTCTGTGACTTCTTTTTCTTTAAAGAGAGTCTTTAACTCCAGTTATATTGGGAACTGTTTATGCATCTGCTTCAAATGACACAGCTCCGTGTTAGTTTTAATGAAAAAACTTTGACAGAGATGGTTATCACCTGGAACAAATGAGTTTTTCAACTCTGGAGATAGGGTGGTAGCTAAACAGCAAAACCAAACAACAAATTAGCTGATGGGATAGTTTAGATCAGGATGAAAACATATGAAATGGATCAGGACCACTTGATGAATGGGTATGGATGTTAAAAAAGCAATGGCCTTTAAATACCAATTTGAATAGTAAGAAAGCAAGCTTTTTTCCTTCTACAGGTATACCCTGGAAGATGAGAGAGAAGAGACGAGAAACAGAAGGAAAATTAAAAAAAAAAAAAATCCTAGAATAAAAGGCATGCTCTGACTTGCTGGAAAAGCTTCATGAATCCTAGACACAGCTGGTTCATTCTGACATGTGCTTAAGGAGTGGTTCATAGCTGTGGATAAAATGAAGTATGAATGAGCAAGAAGGTTCTTCTTATTTTGTCTAATTCTGTTTCTTTTGGTACTAGCTATTCTTTCTCTGTGTAAACCAAGAAGGCCTCTTGAGATCTGGGAAAGCATAAACCACTGGAAAATTGTCGAGTGCAGGGTAATGAGCATGCAAATTCCATTTTTTGCAGAAGCACAGTGCTTCTAGAAAGCATATCAGAAAGTCTAAGGCAAAAGAGACTGCTGTGGCTCACGGCCTTGATAGCAGTCAGGACCAAAGTGAGGGGAAAACTATACCACATGGCACCCTGGCAAAGATCTCCTGGATGTCTTAATCAAGGGCTCACTCAGAAAGACCAGCCTATATCTTAAAATACTTGTTTTACATGTTTTTAACAGATAAAAGTAGCATGGAACAAAAGAAATGTGTATTACATAGAAAGGAGCTACAAACAAGTTAAAAAGCAAGAAAAAGGAGTGTCAGAAAAGAAGAACCAGGAAAAGATCAAAGGGCATAGAGAAATCTGAGGGATCAAAAAAGAAGAATTTTGTGAGAAACAGTGAAAGATTGAGAGAAGTGTGGAGGAAGCTGCAAGCAAAGAAGAAAAAAGTGTCCATGACTAACCAAAACTGCTGTCTTATGGCATCAGCATCCTCTGCAACCATCCAAAGGCTTAGCTTGACCCAGTCCTGCATGCCAGCCTGCTCTGTAGGCCACTGGGCAGAAGGGAGCTGCCATTCCCCCTGTCTCATGTTACAGTTAGCAGCAGGCTCCCCCAGGTTCTCTGTTTCTGTATAGCCCAGAGGACATGACCTGAATTTAGGCTGTGAGCCATCTAAGCAAGTATAAGTTGGTCTTTTGTTTGCTTTTCTGCTTATAGCTTGTGATGTATTTTGTAATTGTGCATCACTACAGTTTGGTTCTGAATGAAACTGGTATTATTCATACCAAAGTAGCATAGAAAGGCAATATGCCCATGCTTGCTACTTTTGCTGGATCAAACTATTTCTGCCCACTCTTTTCACTGAATACTAATTCTAAATATAACTTTATCCTCAGTTCTTATTTTTGGCTGCACTTTCTGCAAGTTCCTAGACCCTTTTTCTATCCACCGTTCTTCATGTCCTCCGAACAGCTATAGGGCAAAAGAGAGCTCAGGAATAGCTGAAAATGTTATGAACATATTGACTGCCTAAGGACATTAGTTTGAATCTCTATCCTTTTTTAAGCCAGCAATTCCCTTGAAATATTCAGCAGCATCACTGTCTTTGATGGGAACTGGCCAATGGATATAAAAGGGGTTTTTTCAGGGGTGGGACAGCACACCACAGGCATTATTTTGTTAGAGATATACATTAAAAATCCTTATTAAATTGATCCCCCTGACTTTAACAGTGCTCAGAAATAGTTGCTGACTGTGTGAAACAAGAAAATAGACTGATGCAAAGTACTTCAAAACCAGCCCTATGACCATTGATTGTTCACGACTTGTACAGTGATGATAGACTGCTTTCATCCATCCACACACAAGATCCACACTCTATTTTGTTACATAACATTTTTTTCATTAATTCCTGACACCACTGAGTTACAGCTGGCCTCAAGATAAAAGATACAGAACAGATTTCAAACACTGCAAAGAAGCATTTGTATCCAAATTTCTGGGTCAACTCTTTATACAGAGGGCCACTGGAAGAATTTACTTTTCCCCACCTCTAGAAACCATACATTTATGTAACTGAGACCTTGGCCCAAGTCCATCTCTGCATCTGCCATCTAACACAGGCAGTAAACTGTCCCCATACTGTATACTTTTACTTTCAAAATATCCCTTTTGGGCAGAAATAATATCACATGCATACCTTTTCTTTCAATTACAGAAGTGGTGTTTTCCCTTAATCGGTAAGACTTTATAACTGACCTGGAAGCAAATGATTACAGCTCACACCTTTTTATTGCTCCAAAGCAAAAGAGAAAAGCAGAGTTAAATGCTAGAATGCTAAATCAGGATGGAAAATAAGTCAAACAGGAAGTTGGTGCCACCTTCTTGCCTTTTATTTCATAAATAGGCTGCCATATTAAATATCATTGTGGAATAAACAGTGCAAAATAGCCTTTTCCTATTTTATACTCTATTGTTGAAACCAGTTAAGATACACAGGAGAGACCTCAAGGCTTCTGTCAACACTTTCATCAGGGAAGCAGTCATTTCATTGTCCCTTCACCATGGGCATTATGGCTGTAAGCTTACAATGCAATGAGTTTATATTATTAGATTAATCAACAGTATTAAAAAAAGGTTCCAATTACAGTTTTAATACAGAACAATATAAGTGCAAAGTATTGTTATTATCCTTCCATCTGCTGATCTCAAAGTGCTTTGCATACTTTAGCAAGCCAAGCACCGTAATTCACAATGACATGTTTCGGGAAGTCAGAGCAAGTTGCAATCCATGCTGCTTTTCTGGGTCAGATACAGCTTATAAAGCCATTTACACCCTGCAGTAGTTCAGTGATACTTTTTCAGGAGCTCACTGCATTGCCTGTGTGGTTTCATGAGATACTCAGATCAGGATTCAGAGAGGTTCTCCAAGGGGAAATGTACCATTTTTCTTTATCACAAAATCTCTTATCTGTCACGGAAATTATTTATATCGCCCTTAAACCTACACTACCTGAGCAACAACGAGCAAAGAATAGATAGCTCTGGCTTCTGCAAGTTTGAAAGGTGCTTTTGGAAGAGGGAAATGGAGACATTAGCAACCAGAATAATTTGAAAAGCAAAGAAAGACTGCTGCTCCTAGAGATAAGAAGGGAGATTTCCTCCTGCTTTTGGCACTGGGACTTAATGCTTTCTTTTACTCAGATTTTTAATATGCTCTGCTCAATTCCAGTGCTTGAAGAGCTCCCACAATTCCTGGATTATGCTTAAAAAGAATCAGGCCCACTGATTCTTTAGGTAAACAAGATACTTCACCTTCCAATACAAACTACCAATATAGCAGAGCTCAGTTACAGATCCTGGGTACAACTGGTTTGTAAAGAGACAAAATCCTATAGAAAACCTCCTCACTTTTAAAACAAGAACACTGCAATAAAGATGGCTTCTGTCACCCCTGGCTAGGTAAGAGAGGCAAACCCAGATGGGGTGACAGGCAGCAGTGAGCAGAAAGACTATATCATATGCACACTGCAAATTAGCCATTAGAAGGGCCATTCCATGATCCTTCCTGACTTTCCTTTCAATTTGAACTGAGGTAAAGTGTTATGTTTGGAAGAGTGAACCTTGGTAAAGATGCGGATACTGAACAGCTGCAATTATTTTGCTGGATTTAACCTCTTTGAAAGGTAAGGGATGTAACTACCATCTAACACTTAAATTAGTTTAAAAAGCCACCAAGAATTGCATGTTTTGGAGTGTAGAAATCTTGTTCATAAGCTCACAGGATTTATTATCCTTAAATTCTCTCTCTAGAACAGGTGAAAAGTCAAACAGACTGTAAATATCATTCTCAAACATTTTATTTCTTTCCTCGCTGTCATCTATTCTGCCTATAAAACTTACCTCTGTCTGGATGTTCTTTGACCAGAACATGTGTAATCATTTAAAAGGAGCATTTAAAACAGACAGGATGGCTTCATAGTCTCAGTGTTTCCCACAATCTGATGTCAATTAGAGATTGGATTTGTTACCCAATGCAAACCGCACTGGCCCTGTTGACAGGTAAACTGGGGTAAAGTTAGAAGACAGAAAGTTTGGAAAGGCTTAGTGCTTTTTGGCTTTCAGCTAACTGAAGTAATTTCTGTTTGCTATGTATACACTTACAATTTGTAGACTACACACTGCTGTATCAGGATCATTCCACTGGAACTGTTTTGTGAGGTCTTGTTTCTGTAACACAAACTACACAAGCACTTTTGCAGCTCCACAAACTTGTGGATATTAACCCTTCTGCTCCTCATCAAACAATGTGACAAGTTCTACAGATAAACTAAACAAACTGTAGATCTACAACAGTTCACACAGTTATGAACAGACCAATTGCAACAATCACTTCACAACCTTGGCATAAATCTTTCTTCTAATAAATGCAATTTGAAATGAGAAAAAATAAGCTCAGATGCAAGATTATAAATATTTTCAGATCTGTTTCTGCTTACAAGTCTGGAAGGAATGGAATAAAAGACATATTTTCAAAAGTGTGTGTATGTATTTGCACACAACATTCAAGATGTTTGCATTCCTGTACTAGGATACAATGTGTCACCACAGCATACCAAAATCAGAGAAGCAAATTGAGGTTCACCTTTGCAAATTAGTCTCATAATCTGATCCTTCTGGGTGATCTTTTCATTTATTCTTTAGATGTAACAAAAAAAGCCATGATACATTGCTAATATTCTGAGATGCTCAACAGAGGAATTCCAAAGAAAGCGATGTGCAAGTAGAAGATAACTACAAAAGAAAAAAGAAAGTAGTTAGCAACTGAAAGAAGAGGAAAAGAGAAATGGGGTGATCAGTTTTGCTCTGGCACTGATACAGCCACACTAATTCTCTCAAATCCTCTTCTTCATAGGGATTCACATTCTCGTGTTCAAAAGTGAGCTTCTCCTTCCAGTCCCTGTTGATTCATTTATGTTCAACACTCGGTATATTTATTCCTTCCACTTCTCCATCATTTAGACATCTCTACTTCTGTGTAGCCTTTCTTTCTAAATAACCTATCTCTCACCCTAACTTCCCTTAAAATTCTTAGAGTGATTCCCACTGTGACCTTTACCACCTCAGTGCATGTTTTTTTGTGCCAGTAACCTACAGTCCCTTCTCAATATGTAAATGCCACTGCCTGAGCAAGGATTCTTCACATTAAGTTCAAATCACAGGGCTGAATCCTGCAAACCTTCAGATACTTAGTCCCTACTCTGAGGTCTCCCTTATGTGTAAGGTTTGCAAGATCAGGTTTCCAGTTTGAATGTAACGCTTTTCTATTGAGAGCAGTTGGATTTGCATTTCTATCCTGGTCCTGCCTCATTGACATTTCCAACCCCATTTCTTTGTATGCAAAGGATAGTTTTATTGAAAAAGGGTGCTTTTTTTCCCCATGAAAAGGTATTTGCCAGTGCCACACAGAGATGTATTCTGACTTCTCTGATTTGAAATTTCTCTAAGATTTTCATTTGCATGAGACTAGACCATAACTCAATATGACCCTGCTGGGGTATCATTCTGAATTTACATCTTCTGCAGCCACTGTGGGGGAAAGGTTGAATCAGTGTCATCTACGTAACTAAAAAAATGGAGTTTAAATGCTCGTTTCCACAGAGGATGGTGAAGTGCATTCATTGCAAATATCAGCAACAGCAAAGACACCACACAGTTTTGAAACAGTGGTAATATTTTTATATTTTAATTAAAAGGATATTTGTCATATGCAATGCAATATAACAAAATGAAGGAAAAATATATATTATCAATTAACACTATCAACTGTCAGATAACTGTTCATTAAAATCAAATAAAGGCATGGTAGTGAGAGCTCTATGACAAGCACTGAAAGTACAGGACAAACAGTATGCTTGTATTCCTTAGCCTCACCATTATTCCAGCTATTCAGAAAATTCTGGAAGGACATATCAGGCTACTAAGCCATTTCCAGAAACCTTTCTTTCCCATGTCAGAAAGATTTTGAAATGCTGGACCTTAAAATGGCAACTTTATGATTTATAGAAAAGCTTGTACAAATTTATTGTACCAATCAAAATTGTGTAACCTTCTAAACAGTACCCAAAATAACTTCTTTGGCTTCCACAAATGAGGACAGAGGGGAAAGTGAAAAGAACCCCTCCTCTGCTGATAACTGACCAAACACCCCATGGAAAAGATTACTATGCAGGCAAAATATGAGTTCAGCTATATATAAAAATGCAGGAAGTTTGGGAAACATTGATGAGTTCGGGAAGAGTAGAATGTAGAAGCTCAGTGATGTATAAAAAGCAAAATTCAGGCTCCACTGAGACAAAAAAAGATATGTTTAAAATAAAGAGGAAAAACAAAGAAGAAGAAAGAAAAGTAAGGGTTTTTTCAGGACAAAGAAATGAGCACTAAATTTAAATGCAGAGAATAAGGAGGGATACAGGTGAAGGAAAGAATTGGGAGGGAATGCTTTAAGGTGAGAGGAAGGAGAAAGGGAAAATAAGAAAAAGCAGAGAGACTGCCAGGTGGACCAAAGGGAAAGGTTCCTGAGAGAAAGCAATGACTTTTTTTTTCCATCCTTTAAAAAGCTTGACAATTTCTTTGGCAGAAAATGCTTGGCAGAGGAGATAGGAACGGAGCAGGAGGTTTTAGAGGAAATTCAGAAATAGCAAAGAATTGAAGGGACAAAGGTCATGGTAGTTTAAGAGAAAAGAAAAATAAAGATATTGGTCAAGGGACAGAGAAATGGACAAGAAAAGAGAAAATCTTTTGTGGAATTGAAAACTCCATGATGCTCACAGTACCCTTCTTCAGCAAGGCATGGAGACACTAAAGTAGGACAAAATCAATGAAAGGTGGAATAGTAAAAAAATGCAAAGAAGGATACCTCTTAAAAGGACTCCAAGGAAGCAGAAGGAAAAAGGAACAGTGAAGGAGAGAAGATGAGGCAGGAGAGCTAAGAACAGCTAATAAAATAAATGTGAACAAGTTAAGAGGGTCAGAAGAAAGTAATTCAATGAAAGGCGGCAGGAGGCAGAAATCACAGTGCCTGGCTAAGAGCATGGGCCTGTACAGGCAATGACCTCAAGAGACTGCAAGGGAGGGTAGGTGGGATATCATGGAGTAACAAGGACCTTCACTGTGGAAGCCATGGTTCTTTCAGCCTGACTGGAGAAATGAGGAGAGAAGGACAGGCAGGATTACTCAAGGAATAAGAAGAATAATCAAAGAATGGCAGATGAGAGCAGCACAGGCAGATGAGGGCAGAAGAAGGAAGAATCAGATACAACAGATCCCATCTGCACTGATATGCCATGTTACTGCTTGGGCAACTTGCAGCAGTATTGTGAAATGTTGGAAAAGAAGCATGGTTTTTGGTTTTACTCATTCCTTCTAAAAATTCCCAAAACACCGCAAAAGCTTCCAGTAACCAAAGTCTATCTTGGCTATAAACCAAATTCACATTTCAGATTTGAATGGAAACGCAAAGTTATCTAGAATCTTGTTTTGGTTATGGCTTTAAACATTTATGGATTAAGTGAAGCAGCTCTTTTAAAAATAGTCCACACTCACGTACATACATTATAAGGATGATTTGTTCTCTTTGAAATACTGCTCCTGGGAAGATATGAAAACATCAGATGAAACCTGTAAGGCATTTATCACCCTTGTTTGTCAAACTGTATATAAATATATCAAGCACATCTTAAAAAGGAATTGTATGATAACTGAAAGTTACAGTTGTTGCAAGAGATTTGACACTACACATCACATCTTAGCACAGGATAAATTTCTGAAGCAGAGTTTTCAAAGCAAGGCTAAAAGAAAGATCTTGCAGCTCATAAGGAAACTACAAGTGTTCATTAAAGTGACAGATAATTGACATCTACTATTCAGACTTTCATGACTATACAATACGACATCACAAATGCATAGTGTGTATTTAATCATTACATTTTGTTCCCTTTGTGGCTCAGAAAGCAACTATCATAAAATCAGTACACAACTTTTTCAATAAACAGAGAATTTTGGGGGCATATTAAGAATTCAGCTGTGGTTTGTCACAAGTTCTGCATAAAGAGATGCACAGTGTCCTATGAAAAGCACAGTTTCTTCCCTCCTTTATTCTGAGGTAGAAATAAAAGGTACAAGGAACAATTCGATGTTCTGTCACAAGCAGCCAGCAGTAAAACTGTCTGTATCACAACTCAGCACCAGATGCCTTCTGTCTGCAGTAAGGCACATCCAGAGTAGGGGATGATTATTCCTGCATGGAGGGTCTGCGTTTACTAGACATTAGCCACATGTTCCTTTCAGAATTTCTGAAAGAAAATGAGAAGGAAAACTGCCTGGTTGTTGAGCATAGCTGCTTTTCAATGCAGTCAGTATTTTTTTTTTTTCCCTCCGGGAAAGGATACCATTTTGTTTTTTAAGTGTGTCATGGTTTTGCTGGACAGTTCCCCTCTGGAAGAAACAAGCAAGATCAGCAGGAGAGGCTCTGACATATCCTTGACTAATACTGCTTCCGCTTAATTCTGCAAATTACCTTGCAAAACTCCAGGGAGGCACTGCAGTCCTGTGTGGAGGCTTGCTCCCCACTAGTAGTTTCAGTCCTCATTCTGTACAAGGCTGCTGGCTGATTAGTGTTTGGGTGCAAGCATCAAAAAGCTCCACTCTTTTTGGTGTTAATTTATAAACAATAGCTACTAAAGGAAACCACAAACTCAGCTTCTGAGAGGCTTTTGAAAAGAGAGAAAAATGGTATCTAAAACAAATGTGAGGGGCATTTCTGAAGACATTTTAACCAAGTATTTCTGTATTATTTGAGCTTTTCCTTATTAGATTTGAGTCTGATCCTACAAAGTACTGAATGCCTATGCTCCTCAGGGAAGTCTGAGAGAACTGTCAGCATGAAGCATCATACAGCCATACTTGCAACTTAAAGATCTCCTTGGGTCATTCATAAAGTGTAAAAGTGGCATTTTTGGGAACTGGTGCTTTTTCTCCTTCCTCATACTTTTTGAACTTTTGGAAAAGATAAATTGAAATAATTCAGTAGGAGTTTTTCCACAGTAAAGAATGAAGAAAGACTTGGTTCTTTAGAGGCAATAGCTATACTATACAAAATTCCAGTTCATGGATAAGATTTACATTTCAAGCACTTTGAATACTTCTTCAAAATGTGATGGCCTTTGGCAGACAGCTGTGCTATTATTACTGCCAGAACTAGGTTGATCTGTATTCTGTGATTTATGTTTCCTGGGACAAATATTTTGAAAAATTAAATCTCTCTCTGGAGACAGAGTATTATAATTTTGGGAATGTTCAGTCCTGGGCTATTGTCTCAGTCTCTCCCCCAATCTCAGATATATCCAAATTAAAAAAAATTCTCAGTGATTACATTCTGTCAGTCTCTGTAAGAGCGTAATGTATTGGAAAGCCACTTTATTCACTCAGTACTACTATCTGATCATCTAGACAGTCTGGTATCATTCACACATACCCTCTCCCTTCTTTGTCATCAACTTTTTCTTTTTTTTTTTTTGCATTTGAATGATAAAGTAATTAACAGACAAATGCCTGTAAAAGTATTTAAGGTAGAGAGACAACAGGCAAACAAGCAACAAAATTCCTGTTCCTAAGATAAAAGATTTTATTTAGACAGCAGTGAGCTACTGAAAAAAAGCCCAACAAAAAGCTTTCAAGAGAGGAAACATGACATGACTGCCAAAGCGTTTCTGACTAACTCGACATGTGAAAATCTGTTCCAAACTGCTGTGAAGGCTTGGTTCAAGACACATGTGATGAAGGCACAGCAGCTGAAACATTAGCATGTCTAATCTGATACAGCTAGGCAAGCGCAAACTTTTAACTGATGCACATAGAGTGTGTGTGTGTTAAACGAGGGTGAATGGACTTTGACTTCCCTCTTCAGGTCTACTGGCATCCCCAGATGACTTTAAGGAAAGTGACTGGAAGAAAGTTAAACATCACAACTTCAGTGACCAAATTCCTTACATATCTTAACTCACTGAAAGAAACAAACCAATAGTTAAATCACAACTATTACTGCTATTAAAGTAAAAATTAATATTGTTGCTTCACTCAGATTTTCTTTTTATCTCTACATCTATTTATGTGTGGAACATTCTGCCAGCAGAAGATACCACACAGACAGAAATAGAAGGTGTTCATTATTCCACAATCCCTGCTTCTATCTTCTTGAAACATCCTGGTTTGCAGATTCAACAAGTGAATTTGCAGTAATCTTTCTCCTTGTCAATTATGCACTCAGTCACCCCCTTCAATCTACAGGCATATCACTACCAAATTTTTGTGTATGACAGAAGAAAAGATTAGTACTCTCCTCTATCATCAGTCTTTCGTTTTTCTTAATGAAACCAAAAAGCCAGAAAAAGAAGTCCATCTGACAACCTTGAAATTTGTACAGAGTTTCTAGAGGAGAATTAAAGAATTAAGAATAAAACCCGAGAACATACCCTCTATTTCTTAGGCACTCAAGTTCTCAAAAATGATTTGGAACAGGAGATAGTGGGGCCATGTAGGGTCAAGTAATATCTCTTATTAGAGACATCATTGATCTGTGGTTTAAATTATAAGCTCTCAGGGCAGGTATTTTGGATGACCAGCTACATCAGTTGTCAATATCCCAATACAACTGCCAGAAGTGAAGAGCGTACACAGGGTAGCACAGGTGTAGTAACCCCAGCAGCGGTCCATGGGACCACAAAGCCTGTAACATGCTGATGGGGAAAGGTTTGGTGTCATAGAGCCTTCTCCCTCCCAGCTGTGCATAGCTGGTGCTGTAGTACCAACTCTAGCAGGTCTCTGGCCCTCCAGGAGCTACATTAGCTCACTAAGCCACAGCTGAATTATTCAGGGTTCATTCTCCAAAATCTCACATCTCCCAGGCACAGGGAACATAAGAACTGCCATATCAAGTTGGACAAAAGGTTCTTGTAGCCTACTCATCCTGTCTTCACTGATGGCCGTATGTGAATGCCTAGGGAGAAAATACCTGAAATCAGAGTAAGAGTATCACTTCAGTCCACTGATTTCTCATCTGCTTTTAAGGAGACAATGAGGCAATATTCATGTGTCCTCCACCATTTCAGCTAAACTAATGGGTTTGCTCTTCTGCCATTTATCCTTCCCAGAACCTTCATAAATAAACTTTCCTATCACACAAAATGAAAAAAATCTCCCAATTATATACTGTTTTAAGGAGGCCATATGTAGCTATTCATGTCCACTGAAAACTCTGTGGAGCACCCAGCATAACTGCACACATGCAGCATCTGTCTCCTCAAAGAAAACAAAAGGAGAGACAAAACAGAAGTGGCCTGTCAAGCAAAGCGATGGACCAAGTAGCTTCACGTGATCCCTCTCACTGCAGCTGCATGCATCAATGATGGCAGCATCACTACAAAGCCAACTCCAGACTGGCATGCTGAAGAAAGGGAAGTTCTGCAGCAAATTCAGTCTACTTAGTCAAGAGCAGAGCTCAAGCACTTTAGAAAATACTTCTGCTCTTTCTAGCATGCCTTGTATCCCAGCTTGGTCTTACATTGGTAAGCTAACCTGCTTACTCTCTGTCCCCTTCCAGTGCCTCCTGCATTCTCTTAAGACTACAAGCTCTTTAGAAAACGATGGTAGACACCTGCGGTGGTCATTCAAAGGCTTAAGGTTCTTGCAAAGGATCTGCTTTGTTTTCTATTTGGTTTTAATTGGCTGTGCATAATAACAAAAAGGGCTTCACAGCCACCTGCCCACAATCTCTGCCTGGGAACCTCAGCCCTTAAAGGCGCAGCCCACACTGCCACTGAGTTCTCTTGAAGCTGAGAGAGTAACATTTGAAAATGCACACAATAAACAGACAGATTTACATCAACCTCATAAACATACAAACTGTTCTTTACATGTAGACACACAAATCGCTTATAGTTGAGTATTGTAGTCAGTTAAGTTTACAGTATGATACAGACACTTACTTAACATGCATTGGCTTATCTGAGAACATCTTATCTGTGAGAAACAGAGACCATTGTAAGATAAGCATGTTAATTACTGGCGACTGAAAGGTGACAATAAAGTCTCTTTAGGCTTCTTTTTTTCTCTCTCTGTTCTAGCTGAGATAGCTGCTTCACCTCAGTTATGTAGTTTAAATCAGCATAACCCAATCCTAATACCTGTGCCTGACAGCACAAGCTCTTGTGTGGCCATGCAGTGAATTGGATTGGGAAACTGATCCAGGTTAAAATTAACTTAGCAATGTAGGGAAAGAAAGAAAGAAGAAAAAAAAAAAAGAGAGAGAGAGAAAGAAAGTACAGCTTTAAGACCTTTAGGAGGATAAAGAGGGAAAGAACCAAGTAGTCCTTGTAGGAAAAGAGCACACACTCTTGTTGCAAGAGTGACAGTTCATGTTGCCTTACATTATTTGTGGCTGTGGCATACATCAGGTCATCTTAAGTGGTCCCATTTTCTCCCCAGTTTGCACCTTGTAGACATGCAGTGTCAAAGCTGGTGCAAAAATGGTGGGAAGGTGAAGGTGGTGTGGGGTGGGAAGAAGGGTGCTCAGTGTCAGCCTGCAATTAAATCTGATTAAGGACACAGTGAAATTGCACCTAAAGGCCACAGACGCAACAGAAGACTGTCTTACTCAAAAGCTCTGTTCTCTCACTTATACTGATCCAATAAGCTTTGAGGGAAGATTTTGTCACAAGTACACTGGCTATCAGAGTCTGGGACTCCTATTGTGCCCAGCTTCTCCAGGAAAGGTTCACATCTGGTTAAATCATTAAAAGACAAACCCACAGTTATTACTTGTTTTGTTTTGTTTTCTGGAGTATAACCAGCATATACATAACTATTCATACTACCAACTGAACTTAAAACCCCACCTTTTCATTACCTGCAGTTCCCTTCAACGTAGATAGGAATCACAGAGCTTTCCTAAAATGCTAGCAATACTTCTGGGAGCATGTATCTCATTGTGCAAAGCCTTGGGGTCCTCAGCCTGTGAAAAATATTGCCTCTCTGGGCAAACTCTCAAATATATTGTGTCTCCTCTTCCAAAAGGGAAGAAAGGGGCCATCTACCATCTACCTATTGGTAATGTATTACATTCTGTTTCCTACTTATTTATTCCTCAGTAATTAAGATCTATACACAAATGAAGGACGTCCACCTTTTTCCCCACCCTCTCCTCTTGGCCCTGTGATTCCTCAGCCATGCTTTCATGAGAAAATGTATGGATTAGGGCACGTATGCTGGATCCAAAATGTGTAGACTCATAAGAAAAAAGAGTTCAGCTAGTACAAACTCACCCTGTGGATCCAAATTTGTTTAGAAAAAAAGTATTTGAAGAGTAACTTTGTCCTGGCAGATTTTCTGCCAATCACATATCACCTGTCCTCCTGCAGTGAGCATGAAGCCAGAATAAATAGTGTACCATGTGTTCTAGCTAATTTGACAGAAATGCAGTCATACACTCAGGCCTGATCCATTCCAAATCTGTAATAAGGGATGATCTGGTGGTGTACAGCTCTGGTATTCCTGGACACAGAACCATAGCCCCAGAACAATAAAAATAACTAAATCCTCTTTTAATCTTCCACTTAAAGTTGGGGATTTCTAGTGGCATGAATCATGCAACATGGATTTTTTTCTCTTTTCTCAGTTCTGAGCAGAGTGTTCTGCAAGAGGTCCTCAACTCCTTCCCCAGTTGTTCTGGGGTCTTGAATCTACTGACAAGCTCCAGGGCTCAGCACAGAGTACTGCAGCAAATTCCTGCCTATCCAAACATTTTATTCTCCTGTGCCTGCAGTGAGGAGAAGCTTAGCAGTGGAAACCTACAGTTTAATTGTTTACTTCCAGAGGTACTGGCTTTTCTTCAGTGTAAACATAACTGCTTTTTGTGTAATTTGTTGCCAAAAACAATGTCCAAAGTAAGTTAATAGATGCTCTAATTGCTTTTAAATTAATAGTCCAATCATTTCCCAAATTGCTGAACACTCCTGTAGAAAATCCCCTGAATTAATGGTGCTGTTGTTACACTGTATCTGTGGTGTGCTCCACATGCATAAGCTGCGGCGCTAATGCGAATGCTTGCTGAGTCACAGCTCATACAGCTCCATGATACTCCACTGGACTCTAAATCTGCAGTACATGCAGTCCTCCATGTTTCTTTAAAAGTTTTTTTATGTAACAATTTTTATGTACTTTACTGGAATATTGACTACCTTCCATAAATTTTCACCAGGATATAGGGAAATCTCTTCTTTTACACCTTCCAGGTATCTTCCTGAAGTTTTCCCAGCAGTCTGGAGTGTTTGAAATCTGGCCTCCTCAGGGACTCAGAACCCCAAATTTCAAAATGGATTCTTTTTCAGTCTGCCTTTACAAGGAAAAATTATGAACTCTCCTGTTATTTTATTTCCTGTCTGATGCTCTTGTTTAAAATCATGCCCCTTTTTTTTTTTCAATTTCCCATGGAGTGTACCATTCTTCAGATAGAATTAAGTTTTCTGTGTATTCTCTTCTGCCTGAAGAAATTATTAAATTTAGAATTATTACACCTATCCATTGCCAGAGATAATGGGAACTTTTGTCTTCTTCTTTGCTGCTTCCTTTATTTGCAATGCAATCAAAATTAAATAGAGTGAAGTACAGCTTAAATCTCCTTTAGTTATCCCCTTTACTCACAGAGAATTTAAGGTGTGAAGGGTTTCTAAAGTTCCTTCCTTCCACTCAGCTCTTTTCACAGGTTTGTTTTCTTCATGATATGTTCAGATTTCAGTTTTCCCCAGAGGCAGCAGTTTTTGTAGAACATCCTTTTTATTTGTTGCCCAATTCAACTTAGAGTGCCAAATGAAGGTGGAAGAACACTCCATCAGCAGGGGCCAGACACAAGCAGCCATATCCAGTGAAAAAGAAGGATGGCAAATGTCATCAGCAGGATGTGAAAGGTGGGATAGGACTAAGGTTTACCCTGCCTCAGCCTCTAAAGCCTGCCCTTTATGGAGGCTGCAAGTGCATGAAAGAGCTGCAACCACATTCTTGAAGCTGGTCTCTCTGCTTGTCTTCCACAGCTGCTCATTTATTCTGGAGAACTGCGGAAAGATGCTGTAACTAAGAAAGGGTGGCCAACACCAATATAAAGCTCTCAGCCTCACAGGTCAGAATGCCATTAGGGCATTGGTTAGTACCCACAGAGGGGAAGGAAGGCTAATATATATGACACAGTATAAAATATTAATGGAGGGAAACAATACCTAATAATAGCCAGCCTGTTCCACATTCAGTGTCATAAGAACATGACTCTCTATCATTATCAACTATTGAAAGCTATCCTGCTCAGTAATTCTGAGTACCCCTGCTACCCAATCATGAAAAGAAAGAGAAGATATCCTTTTGAAAGAATACTGTTTATGCAAGAAGGTACTACACAGGCACCAAGATGTACCCTATAGACAGACAGAGAGCAGGAGGTAAAGGATGTAAAAAGGGATGTAACGACAGGCATGGAACAAGGCAAAATCAGTTGACATTTTGAACATGACTGCATTCTAATATGTAGTCAGCAAAACTGGGCAGGAAATGTCATGAGTACAGGCTTTCTTATGCCATTTACAGTACTTCCTGCTTCCAGGCAGGCCAGATACTTCACCAGAACAGGCTCTTTAGCTTTCTACCACGGAAAGAAAAAGGAAGTACAAAATGCACAAAAAATAGAGATTAAAAATAATTAGCAGAGTGTTTCCAATCTTTTAAAGAGACCTGCTCCCACTGCATCTTGGGTATGACTTTATTTCATCTTGTTTTCCTTTACTTTACCCATCTTTACTAGAAATGATGGTCCCAAGGCACAAAGCTCACGCGCAAATCTTAACTTGCTAACTTTGGGTATGCCTGAATCTGAGGATTTGGTTCAGGCTGGGTAGAAATAATCTCTGGTCTGAATCTTGTATTTCAAAGTCTGAAGTGCCTAGAACTAGGCTTAGAGGCATCTCAGTCCCATGTACACATACAAAATGAGGAGAAGACTTTAGAATTTTAGAATGAGGCCAAGCCCCAGGAAAAAACATTTCAGATGATACAGCAGTGTACTAGGTCTGTCTGGGATGGAGCTAAATTTCATCACAGCAGCGAGCATGGTGCTATGCTTTGGATTTGTGACCAAAACACTGCTGACAACTCACTTCTGTTTTAGCTACTGCTGAACAGTGCTTGCACAGTGTCAAGGCCTTCTCTGTTTCTCTCTGCCTACTATGAGAGGAGGCTGGGGATGGGCAAGAGGCTGGGATGGGACATCGCTGGGACAGCTGACCCCAACTGACCAAAGGTATGTCCTGTGCCATATAACATCATGCTCAGCAATAAAGACTTGGGGGAGAGTGTTTCCAAAGTAGCCATTGCTCAGAGACTGTCTGGGCATCAGCCTGCTTGTGGGAGGTAGTGATTGCCTTTGCATCACTTGGCTTTGGGCTTTTTTTTCCTTCTCTTTTTTTCTACTACACTTATTAAACTGTCTTTATCTTCACCCACAAGGTTTTTATCACATTTGCTCTTCCAGTCCTCAACCTCATCCCAATGAGGGGGGAGTAAACAGCAGCTGGTGGGTGCTTTATTGTTGACCAGGGTAAACCCACCACAAAGAGGTAAGCATATAATTTTTCAAGAAAAAGGAAGGAAAATAAAATTATTTCTGTGCTAATTCTATTGAGTTGAAGTAGAAATGAAACAGAGAAAATACTTTTCATTTTTCTAGCCAGGGTATGTTCAGGGGCCATACTCCATGGCCACACTTAAGCATGTAACAAACATTTGTCTCAGATGCCATTTCTTTATTACTTGGCACTAGATTTGGATATCCTGATTACATTTCCACTCTGTAAAATTGGGCTTCCTAAATATCAATGGAATTTTTATCACTGCTCATGTCTCAAGAACAGATTTTCAGAGAGGCCTATAAATTTTTTGCTCCTCTATAGCAAGTGCACTATCCAGACACTAAGTAAGTTTCACAACACAAGAATGAGACAGTATGTTTTATTATCCCATTTTAAAGATAAGGAAATCAAGAAAGAGACATGGAGCAATCTGTGCAAGGACACAGAGTTAGTGTTGGAGTCAGGGCTGTCTGGCTTTCCTTTCTCTAAACCCTGCCTTCAGGTCTGTGGATGGCATTCTTCTGCCAATAGTCCATGTGGTTTTACTTCCTTGTTTCTGTAGGAATCCTGAGACAGCGGAACATTTGGAGTAGTCTATGTTTGATACAACATTCACCACAATTATGTTAAAAATCCCTACTGATGATAAACCACTACCTCTGTCATGCCCGACTGATATATCCAATTGTTCAACTCAAAAAGGCCAGAGAGGTGCATAGTTTAATTTTGTTTATTTATGCTTGCCAATTTAATAATTTCTTTAATAATTCAACAATGGCACTGTTTCCCCTCCCCCTTAATGAGTCACTGGCTCTTTAAACTCACTGGCAATGATCATAAGTGTTTCTTCATGTCTTTCATGTTATAGTAAAGGACTTGGAGATATATTTTCCCCCTAAGTCGTTGTTGAATTTGACAGCAGGACTATTCACTGCAGAACTAGCTGCAATTAGAGCAATTATGCAGATCACATGTCTTTCCAGTGTAATAGCTGTTTTTTTGTTTTGTTTTTCTTTTTTCATTTTTTTTTTCTCTTACTGCAGCTTCTCTAAGGCAAAGAAGAGGATAAGGAAAGACAGACAGACAGACAAGTGGACCACCTACTGACTAGGTCCCACCACAGAATTGGAGAATTTGTTAAATACCTTTGTGCTGGAGGAAATTCCTGCAGGGTGCTTTGCATCTCATCTTGCCAAAGGTCATCATCACAACAGCACCCCGTGCTCTGTTCCTGCTTCCCAGGCAGGAAGGGGATGGCAAACACTGATATATCTCTGTTCTCTGCAAAGTGTTTTGGAGTTGATAACTGAACCAACCTATGAATCAGAGAGGAACCAAGACAGAGTAGCAAATATAGAGTAGCTTGCATTGTGAAAGTTGCAGAAAGAAAAAGATCTTAGTCTCAGGTACCTGTTTATCTAGCCCCTGCCTCACAAAGAAAAAACAGGTCACTAATTAAGGCATATAGCACAATACGATCTGTTTTCCATACTGAAACAGCATATTCACTTCAGTAAGAACTGTGGGCTTACACAGCATCTTTCAGAAATTTATCAGTCACACTAGATACATCTATGCATGTGAGATCCTAACCTTCAAAGAACAGTGGGAACAAAGTAAGAAACTGCTGTCCCACAAGGCATAGTTATGAGCATAATTCTGGTCCTCCAGACCCAGAAACACTTAAAAGCCTAAAAATCTGAGTATTGCCTTAAATATGTAACTGAAAGGAAAATTAAAGAGACTGACAGTCATCTGTAACATGATTTATTGCCTTGTCAACAATGCCTTCTAGTCCTGCTTTTGCAAATTTGCTGTCAAGAAAATACCTCAAATTGCCTGTGAAGCAAACAGAAATATCACGTCCAAGCTTCAAAATTATACAGATAACTTTACAAACAAATAAGTTACTGCGACACCTTCTACACACGTAAACAAAATTGAGTCAGACAATTGACCACCCCTGAAAAAGATCATGCAGTAACACGACAAAGAAATGTTGACATATCAATTGCATTTTTTAATTCTAGCCAAACTTTCAAAACAAACCAAAAGTATCCTTAAAACAAACCTGATGGCACAGACATTTTGTCTTCATGTGACCACTTGGCTTCATGTAAGAGCTCAATTAGCAGCAAATATTACACATAAGTTTGCAAAATGTTTTTGAGAACAATTCAATATAATAAGAACAAAACTTTGTAAAATTTGCTTTTGGGATATGTAGACTTTTGCCTGTAGAAGTCAGGAGAAGATGAAGACATTTATGAGGTTAAACAGAATTGGTTTTTTTATTTGTTAGTTCTAGGAGTGCAAAAATATATTTCTTACATGTGTGTATGTTATGCAGCCTTTTATCTGCTCCATCCCCCTCCCCACATAGTTGACAGACAAGGGATACATCCCCATCCAAATGTGAAAAGAATATTCTAATCATGAAGGTCTGACAATGAGCTGTTGCACTCACATTGTCAAAACATCCAGCACAGTATAGCCCTTTTGTGTTGTCTTACTGGAAGAAACAGATCCAAGAAGGTTCAAATTTCACTGCTTATTCTTCTTGTGAGACTGTAGTAAGAAATGTGTAAAATGTGTAATATAGACATCTTTACATCTTAACAAACTGGGGACCTGCATCTGTCTTTTAGGAGAATTTGTAACTAGTATAAGATAAAGCAGTGAAAAAATTTAAGGAGGTTTGTAGTAAATTCAATGTAGTTTAAAGGTGAGCTGTAAGCCACCTTCTGGATGTCTCCCTATCTTCCTATCCTGTTAGCTCTGTAGAGAAACTGCACAAACAGGACTGGATTCAGAGACAAATACATTACACACACAAATATAGTCTTTTTTAACTTGGCCTGCATCTGTATATGGGACTGATTTTAAAAGCCTTTAATAAAGTGACTCTCATGAATTTGAAACTGCTTTTAATCAGGTCCCTAATCAAGCAGTTTGATACTAATAAGACTCATTTTATTAAGGACTTCCTAACAGTTTGAGTTCAAATCTTGATTTTACTTGGTCTATAGCAAAAGCCCATGTGAAATGCATGGAACAATGATTTTACCTTTCATTAGTCTTTACTAAAGGCTTCAAATGATTTAAACATTTATGCTACATTCACAGCCAATTAAGGACATCAGTTTAGTGTAAACACTTGAAAAGGCTAGTGTAAGCTTTTAATTTGTCATGTCTAAAGCACAAGAAGCTCTTCATCTACTTGTAGCTTCTACATATTCAGGAAAAAAAAAAAAAAGAATGTTACCTGGAGCTTCCAACGTGTTATAACAACTGGAGGGTCTGCAGCAGCGGGAAAATCTTAGTTATGTTTGCAATATACAGTTTCACACAGGCAAGCATGATAGGTATGAGAGGCTGCTCTTCTAATAATACAAGGTTATGAGATGACCTCAAGTAGCCCCCTTGTCATTTCCATGATGTCCTCCTAATGCACGCTGGAGGGAAAGGGCAAGGAGCAATGTCATAGCACACATCAAATATGTCTTGTATTTAGCTGCACTGTTGCATTGAGGTACTATATGCTGCACTTGGTATAAACCCAGTATAGTAACCTCTTTCTATAAGTCCCCATTTCCTCAATTAGTTTCCCTGGCTGCTCCTTGGGCAGCACAGCAGTCTGTTTTTCCTAATAATGAGTTCATGGTAAAGCCAGAATTCTGATCAGGTAATTTCAGCCTTTATTCACTGAATGTCCAGCTGTATTTCTGAACGTAACTGGTTTTCTGATTTTATCTTAGTTTGTTTTATGTACAGGTGGTTTTCCAACATATTATGCAATGCTATCTTTAAAAAATCTTCTTTAAACATCTGGAGATAAAGCTTTGGATTACCAGTCACATTTTCATCATTTTTAGAGTCTGTCAGGCTTTGAGCTTCACTTTCTTGCCTTTCCAAGAATAAATCTGGTAATCCCTTCTGAGTTTTATCAGGTCACTCCAACTTTCTGTGATACTTTTTGTGAGTGGATTTCATTATCTAAGAACAAGTTTCCTTGAGACACTTAGTTGCTACAGCTGGCTTCCATGTGTTAACTTCTCATCCTGACAGCATCTCCCTGTGACACTAGAGATGAAAAGCTTGCCAGTTGTGTTATATTGTTTTCTCTGTTTACGTTGAAAGGTTTTCCGTTTGGTCCTCACCTGTGATATTACTGGTGCTAAACAAAGCATGTTCTGTTGGAGGAGGAATTCTTGTTCTCCTCATGCATGCAGCAGTGTTCAAGCATCATTTCCTGTAGCTGAAGCAACAGTAATAATATTATTCAGAAATGATTGCATCATCTTTGTCATCTTGAGACCATCTCACAGCCAAGTTAACAATATTTGTCTGTGCATCTAGATAATCCAAACCAGGAATAAATACACATTTGGACCCACTCCAGAGATAGTCAGCCAACATTGTACAGTTACATGACCTGAATCAATGCCCTCCCCCAAATATGCTGGAAACACATCACTCTCATTCAGTGAGCCGGGTCCTGTTCACTGTTACACTAACATAAAGCTGGAGTGTTTCTTCTGATGACAACAGAGAGTGATATACAGCTGTGGAGTTGATCAGAAAACTGCCCAGAACTAGAGCTGACCAAGCACCTCAGAACACAACTGACTAAGTGAGCACAGGACATTGTCCTTGTGACCCTGTTGCACGTAGCTGGATTCCTCTGCCACAGTGCAAGTAAAAAGACTGAGGATTTAGTTCTATTTTTTTTTATTAAATGTCTACCAAAAATTGTCATTTCTTATTCATTACTTTAGTGCTGGGAGTGATTATATTTTCTCTGGTTTTCTTTACTTCATGGATGGATAGATGAAGCGAAAAGTGAACTAAGTATCACAGGATATACCAAATCCACCTGTGTTAGCAAGTTCTAACTGATCATGTAAATCAGAGCATATTGCTTCTCTTTCTCGTGGTACAAATGTGACTCTTCTGGTCAGAAGGAGGTCTTCAGACAGCCCAAACTTTTTTATCTCTCAGGGAGATCTAATGTTTAGATGGATTGAACATTTTAAGTTGATGTCTCTCAGGGTCACACAGGCCTTGGCTAAGGCACTATTCCCAGAAAAAAAAAAATCATGATTATAAGATTTATTTGCTAGGTGGAGCTTCAAATTGTGACTTTTAAATAACAAATTTACATCATGTGTGTATCTGTGAGCATGATTTTGTTGCATTAATGAGACTTTCATGAAAATTCCAGGAAACTTAATGAGCTGGTGTATCAGCAGTGCTGATATCTATACAGTATTGTCATGGTTTAAGCCCAGCTGGCAACAAAGCATCATGAGGCTGCTCACTCACTCATCCCCCCTGGTGGGATAGGGAGGAGAAAATATAAAGAAAAGCTTGTGGGTTGAGACAAGGACAGGGAGGGTCACCAATTATGGTCACAGACAGAAAACAGACTCAACTTGGGGAAAAAACAAAATCAATTTAATTTACTACCAATCAAAACAAAACAGGATAATAGGAAGTAAAACCAAACCTTAAAACACCTTTGCCCCACCCCTCCCTCCTTCTCAGCTCCACTCCAATCCCAATTTTCTCTACCTCCTCCCCTGCAGCAGCACAGGGGGACAGGGAATGAGGGTTGGGGTCAGTTCATCACATGTTGTCTCTGCCGCTCCTTCCTCCTCAGGGGGAGGACTCATCACTCTTCCCCTGCTCCAGTATGGGGGCCCTCTCACAGGAGACAGCTCCCCACAGACTTCTCCAGCATGAGTCCTTCGCATGGGCTGCAGACCTTCAGGCACAGACTGCTCCAGCACAGGCTGGAGTCACAGCCATCTTGGGGGGGCATCCCCCTGCTCCAGCGTGGGCTCCTCCCCGGGCTGCAGGTGGGCATCTGCTACCCAGCTCCCCTCCCTGGGCTGGGGGGGACAGCCTGCCGTCTCCCCATGGGCCGCAGGGGCATCCCCTCCTGCCCCGCTCCTCCTCCCCCCCTTTTGCACTGACATTGCTCTCTGAAGAGGGTTTTCTCTCCCATTCTAATCTCTAGCCGTGCTGCAGGTTCCTCTTCTTAAATACATTATCCCAGAGGCGCTACCACCATTGTTGATGGGCTCAGCCTGGGCCAGAGGCGGGTCTGACTTGGAGGCAGGGAAGCTTCTAGCAGCTTCTCACAGGAGCCACCCCTGTAGTCCCTCTCCCACTACTAAAACCCTGCCATAACAAACACAAACTAACTATAGATATACTTCTTACACTGTGAATATTGAAGTTTAGGATTATGACCTGCAGAACTGAGAAAAACAAATCATTTCTTGCATTTCAGCAAATAGTTGCATGGTAATGTACATACCTCTCACTGAGGAAACAGTTCTTCAGAATACAAGAAGATAAAAGCTTTCCAATGTGCAAACAACATCACTTTCAGGGCAGCTCTCCATAGCTGCTCTTTTCTTTTTAATGATGATTTTGGCAGTGTTTTTTTGGAATTGCTACCTATCACAAATATGCATTCTGTACATTAAACAGGTCTCTGCATTATATTTATTTCATGGAATAATCTGCATTTTACAGCATGAAGAAAACTAGTGTAAATACAATGGGCCAC
The DNA here is from genome assembly GCA_026212715.1 of Elanus axillaris. Classification (NCBI taxonomy): domain Eukaryota; kingdom Metazoa; phylum Chordata; class Aves; order Accipitriformes; family Accipitridae; genus Elanus; species Elanus axillaris. The sequence continues at coordinate 45,365,175 of JANZLQ010000079.1, forward strand.
AGAGAAGTGTCAGACTTCTAACAGGTGTCTTGGAAATGTTCTCACTTGCTTTGTTTGCTCTGTAATTATGTAGCTGCTGAATCAAAAAATTAAAAATACAGATATTTGCCTCTGAATTATCCAACGGAGGAGTCAACACAGAAGAGACAAAAGGGAAGACACGGAAGAGAAGAAAGAGTGGAGTGCTTATGAGTGCAGAAGAACCTGACATAATTTAGAACCAGTGTTTTATACTTCTTCCAGAATGAGTGAAACTTTTGTGGGAGCAATCTAATTTCCTCATGTACTGTGGGAGTTTAATTTCCTAACGGCAGAGAAAGGTGGCTAAAACTGTCTTTTGCATCACTCACAATATAAATCCAAACCAAAATAACTTTCATTTTAAAAAACAGTTAACCCCCCTAGAAAATGTACTTTATTGTCAGTATCACACCATTTACAAAGCTGGGGCATTTAACAGTAAGGAAATTAATGTATAAGGAGATCATAAATCATGTATTACCCACATGGTGAAGTCACACAGTATTCTTATCAGTTATTAAAAAATGCCTATTTCAGCCTTAACTCTGACCTTAATTTTCTAGCCTTGTTTTGGTAATTAATTACTTGTTTTATTGATTTCTTCTTTCATTCCTTCCTTACCTTTTCTCCTGTGTCCTCTCTTACTCTTGTTACGTAACACCATACAACAGAATCAAAAGCCCATCTAAAAATTATCTGTAGACAAACAACTAACTCAGCTAAACTTTAGACTCAGATGATGCTTTGTGGCTATAGATGTATTAATTTCACTTGTCAGTTATCATCATTCTCCAGACACTACATTTCAGACAAAAAATGCACAGGTGAGCAAAACTGGACCCATTAGGAGGCTTACATAAAATATAAGATTCCCACAACTTTCTGGGAGAAATGAGTTTTCTGAATTAGCAAGTAGCTAAAGACATCCAGATCACTCTTCTTCCCTCACAAGCTACTTCCTCCAGCGCTGGTTTACACATTGCTGTGCTGAAGACTCACCAGTGTTGTAACTTCTGATTCAGTTACCGTTAATTACCTGCAGGTAGGTAATTAACTACCTACTGTTAATTAGGACTCTGTATTTTGAACATGGACTACCAGTTACAGAGCACTAGGCTATTAGCTATCATGAAGATATGATAACTTAGCAAGGATATCTCAGAAATGCTATACTAGATACACATCATCATGGTCATTACCATTCATGAAAACCGTCAGCTGTGAAGTCGCTTGTTTTTCATGATAAACAGAAGTGAGCACGGAGAATAACATCCCATGAGTAGGACATACAGAATAGATGTCCTGGTGAGAATGAAGGGGAGAAATGATGGGATGGACAAAGAGGGAAGAGAGAAATCTTCCCAGCAGCAGAAAATATTATCAGAGAAGGAAAGGCAGATAGACTGCAGAAAGGGATGGGGGGGCAAGTCTGAAGAAAAGGATACGAAGGATAGAATTTGGGAAGGGAAAGAGCTCTCATCAATGGATTACTTTGTCCTTTGTGCCAAAGCAAAGAACACCAGAGAGGCTCTGACAGAAACTGTCAGTGCACCTCTGCTCTTCAGCAGGCAGAGAGAAGAGTCATCTGCAGAGATACGCATTTTCTCTATCCACGTAACAGAAACACAAGAATTGTCTCCTTAATGAATCAACACAGCAAAATGAGTTTCTGAGGTGATAAATCTGTCATTCCCTTTGAAAAAAAAAACAACACTTTGCACTCACAGTATCCTTCTTTGTTGCTGGGCCATTCTTACTGGGTGTCTGTGTTTCTGCCCTCCATCTTCTTTCAGACCTAAAATCTGCCAGGATGTATCAGACATAGCTGAGCATTTTTCCATTTTTGTTTGAAACTAATAAACAATGAATGGGAACTTCCATTTTTTTTCACTCTTGGCATTGGTTTAATTACTATTACAGCAGGCAAGAGCATATACAGTTCCACCAGTGGTCACACTACCCTTCTGTTTGGTAAATCCTTTGAGTTCTTTGCTATTCAGGAGCAAGAAAGTTTGTGAATGATATCTTAGGAGAAAAGGATGTTCCACAGCTGTGACCTTGAACTCCCTGAAGAGAGAATTATAACAGAATTATTTCTTATTTGATCACAAACAAATAGAGGTTATATGTCCCAAAATACTCCCTCCCAACTTCTTCCTTATATGGAACACAAAGTGTTCAAAAACCTGCCATACTTCCTAAATGGTAGTTGGTGTTCTTTCAGCTTCCTTCCCCTTTAATAAACTCATCAATTCCAGGTCATATCTTCTGTTAGAGACAGGCTGTAGAAAAGAAGCTCTTTTTCCTTTCAAGGACCAACAAATTGCACTAAACAAGTTCCATGCAAAGAAATGGCAGGCATGTAATTCACAGGAGTTGTATTGGGAGCAATGGAGACCCCCAGCTTAAAAGAGCTGCTCTAAAACTATTATTTCTCCACATTATTCAGTGGAAAAGGTGCTCTGGTTCTCTTAAAGACTATAGACATGCCTTCTATTTTTTCCTACAACAAGAAGAGGGCAAAGAAGCTTAAGCATAATCACTGTATCATTATGAAGTTCGTTTCTTAGGCATGTACATGAGTATCATGACAAGGCAAGTCTCACGGAAGCCCCTGAACAAAGGTAAGGGAACAAGAACTGAGAAGACAATCCCACATCTAAAGAATGTACCAAATGTGGCTGTAAAGCAGCAGCTGAATACCAGCTCTCCTAGTGAAGGATCTGCAATGATCTCTAAGGGTTGGGCACAAATTGAACTAGCCCAACTAGAGCTCATGAAATGATGGTGGGCCATCCCAGAATATATGGGATTACATTTTCTCTCTTCAGGTAAGGGCATTTAGGTAGTATTTTTTTTTAATTATGTTTATAGTTTTAAAATTTAGTTGTATTCTCACTTGCCACTGGACCACTCTTTTTAGCAAGAATATTATCTCAGCCATATGCTAACAACAACATATTGGCCTAAGAACAGAACAGTGAAATAAACAGTGATTTTGTATTTGATGCTGTCTGTGATACTATAATAGGAAAGGAAAATCCTATAGCTACTTACAGTATCGCTGAGTCAGTCTTACAGAAAAGGGTAGCTATAATAATTCTGACTCAGGGGACAATTGAGAAACAAGTTAACTGGAATGTTAACTCCAGTGAGCTTGGGTGAAAAAACTCAACTTCGTCCACAAGGATGAATTCAGTCAGATGAGTCATTTCAGATAAATGATCTTTCCACCATCATACTGAAGGGGCCTAAGATAATTTCCATAGCCAAACATTAGAAATGTCATTCTGATGCTTACTTTCTGCATGTATTTGAGATTCTATAACTGAAACTTTACAATCCAATGAGAAGCTGGAGAGGGAAAATGTGCAGTTGTTCTTCTGAAAAAAACCCTCGGGATTTAGTGTCACAAGATGCTGGGTCAGGCACTGAAGCCAGCTGAAAAAGATTACTGCTTCCACCATGCTTCTTTCCTCTCCATGCCTTAGCCATTCATCCTAGCTATGCACTGTGGGTTGCCGGTAACATTAGTTCAGCTACTTGCACTGTCAACTAGATCTCTGAAATAAAATTAAAAAAAAAAGGGAAAAAAAGAAAGATGTAAGTTACTGTTATTATAATGACACTGTTTAGATTTCAGCCCGAAGAGATGCATCTGCACAAATGGGAAGGTGGCAAACAAGCATGCTGGTATAGGCATCAGTACAAGCAGTGGGAGTCTCTTCAGATAGTTTTGCCACTAATGCTAGCATCTTTTCAAATTGTGCCTGCCTGTATGGTCAAAACTATAATAAGGTGGGAGCCAATCCTTCAAAAAAGACAATAAACACAGTCAAAGAAGGAAGGGTAAGAGAAAGCACAGGGTGAACAGAATGGAAAAATATCCAATGCAGCCTTATTCATAAAACCAAAATTAAATCCACATGGTAACTGAATGAGGCAGTATCAGTCCAATTATCAGTGATCAGAAAAAACTCAGACTCACACCTATTTCAAGGTCTGGACCCAAATTCTATTTCTTCACTACCAACAGACAGGAAATAAAGCATCCTGCCCTTTATTTCCTTACTTGAATCACTGAACTTCTGCCATTAAATTGCTCCAATGAAACCCAGTGCTTAGGCTAGAGCACACCCTGGGCAGATGACTGTTCTACCAAACCCCTGTCCCAATTTCTTTCTGTTCCTTTCTCCTGCCTCAGACCCTTTATCGCAGTTGACTTCTTTCACCCTCCCTTTTTCTTGTCTTCTCTACATTCAGGGCAGAAGGCTTTCCTCTGCATTGACAGAAGGCTCATTAAAGACTGTTGTCAATTATCATGCTCACTCCCACAGTGACCAACAAGAAGTGGGAACAGCAATTGCTGCATGAAAGTCATGCTTTGCTGTGGATTGTACACAGGGTTAAGGGTACAGACCCTATAGTCTACACACTAGGAACAGTGAAAGGCATGCCCAGTGAGGATAAGCAATCTTGAGGTATTGGCTGCTGAATGCAAAAGAATGTCTAATGTACAGGTGAAAACTGTCACTCAAAATTTGGACATACATAAGTGGCTTTTCATGAGAAGAGCGATACACTCAAATCAGGGATCACATCCTGTTTCAAAGTATAAGGAGGCAGGTATTTGCTAAGGAAAAAAACTGCTAATATAATTGATCATGTGCAAACCCAGTGTTTTATTTTAAAAAACCCACAATTTTATTCTTTTCAAAAACAGTTGAAGTTAAAAGTAAATAAAATCAGAGGCAAGCCTGAAGCATGGAAACCTGAAGATCAAAGAACTGTGTACGAGCAAATTGGATCGTATGGTGGCTGGTGTCAAGTGACCTAGCTGCACTGTTTATAAAAAAAAGTTGTCATTGAAACTAAGGAAATCTGAATACTCCTTTGGATTCCAAAACTATCCATCTTTCTAAGACAACCTCTAAATGACTCCCTGACACAACCTCCATTCTTTGAAGATTTCTCTCCCCTGAAGAGTGTTCTTTCATCTACTACGCTCTGGACTCTCCCCCTCCAAAAGCTGATGAACATGTACCCTCAGTTCCTTCTGAAAACGTTCTCTTTTCCTGAAGGTCTTCAGGGGCCAGCAAGTCTGCTTGCAGGACTTGTTCCTGGAGGACTTCGGGCTGCCACTTCCTTTATATATATGCCTTCTGTGGTTTCCTCCTTAATTATGACCCTGGGGTGCCTGACACATCTCTGGAGCACTGATCTGCGAAACTCACAAAGAAAAATGCTGGAAAGTTGAAATGGAGCACAGCACAGTAGAAAGGCTGCCAGAGCTAGTGAGCCAGAGGGATTTTCAGGCTAGGAAAGGACTAGAAAGGAAATAATAATTTCAGGACTAGGGAGGCAAAATAGCAAGAAGAGAGGCAATGAGATCAAATAGGAGGAAAGTGAGAACAGAGACTGAGGTCAGATCCTGGATCACAATCATCTGGAACTAACAACAGAGGTGGGATTCAGGGATTACTATCAATAAGTAAAGGACAAGACAGAGACACATGGAAACTTGCATTTTGAGCAGTCAGACAGATATTGATTTTGATCATAACAGAGGGATACGGATAAAGGGGGGGGCGGGGGGAGAGACATAAAAGGCACAGATTGTGACAATAGCGATGAAATGGACCAATTCAGTGCCCTTGCTCAGAGGAGAGAAACTTTCCCCGGAGCGTGGTGTGTACAGAGAAGCTATCTGGCCTCCAGTAGAGTACAGAAGCAAGCTCAGCCACCAGCTATGAGCAGACCACATACAGCAGGTACGCTGAATAAAACTATACTGCTGACAGTCCCCTCAGTGGTCTTTCCACTCACCTGGTGCCCAGTATACTTGCTTCCTAGCTGTGTTGGAAAGAAACAGCTTAGAACATGGCATGGGTTAGGAGTGCAGGAGTTCTTGCGTCGTTGTGGTTTTTTTGGGAGGTGGGGGGCAAGGCAGGGTGCGGAAGTGTGGTCCCCCTGAGAATGCGGCTGTGATGAGGTACTCGGCAAAACCTTGCAGTTTGGGGTTCACATGAAACAGGTTCAAATGCTCCCCATTGTGACTAGTGTCCAAATGCTCCCACACTAGCTACAATTGCCATCTGACTCAGTGGCCTTAGAGAAGAGGACTCTATAATCATAGAAAAAATGCCTCTGGGGACTATATCCCTCCTTTTTTGGAGGCTGCCTTTAGGTAAAGCATAACTTTCACAACATTTTTGTTATGCTATGTGATGCAATGCAGCATTAGGAAAAGATACTTGGGGACAATGATGTACTTACCAAGTCTACCAATTCCTAGTGGCTTTGGTGCCTGTGTATAAAACACTCTGTTGTATAAGCCAAGTTGGTATCAAATACATGACAGTACGGCTTTATTTTTTGCTTGTAGTTTGTGCCTTTTTTTGACAGAAAAACCCCTACCATCTATAGCAGGAAATAAGGTAGTGAAAACAACAGTAAAATTCACTGAGAAAAGATCAGAGAATAGATTTTTAATTTATCCTCTTCAGAAAAAAAAACTGAGACTGCACAACATTCAGGTTTTGTGACCCATTGATTACTATGTACTTCAGTAAGGCCGCCATTCGTGTTTAAACATACTTTAAGCACTCCAGACATAGGAAGAGAGTTGACTTGTGTAATTACCATTGAACCAATCAATGAGGATGGCTAATTGCTAGAGAAGATTTAATGTCATATTCAATGAATGTATATTTATGAATATTAGATGAAAGATGTAACCGTCTGGGCCTAACACTGCTCCTGCTGAATCCGATGAGAGTGTTAATTGTGGTTTCAGTAGAAGAATGATTTGCTAAAGAGTGAGCCATCGTCTGTGAAATCCCAGGGAAGGGGAGCAACGTCGAGGTCTTGAATCTACAAACAGAAGCAAACAGTATGTTGTAATACACTGAGCAAATGATAATGCAAACAAAAGGAAAAAATTCTAACAGGGAAAAGCTAATCACTGGCAAATAAATTTTTGGAGACATAGAACAAACAGGGAGGTAAAGAATGAATTTCCCCCTTTTCTTCCCTTTAAAAACAATCAGAGGATGTGGTAAGATGTTTGTCATTAATATACTGATGTTTAAGTGAAAAATGAATGAACTTAAGGCAGAGAATAGTTTAAGGTGGAACATGTGGGTTTGGCTGTCTCCATTGTGCTATTTCTACTTTATTAGGGAAAAAGTGGTTTTAAAGGTAGGACCAAAGGTTTTTGGGGAGGCAAAAGGAACTCCATGTTACTGTATGACTTTCTGTAAAGCATTTAACTTCTCGTACTTCGCGTCCCTGGAGAAAGAGAACGGCTGCCTTTGTAGGACACCTTAGGTTCCTCAGAGAAAAACCCGCACATCTTTTACATTAGTTGATTAGAGTAGCACTTCTGTTCACATTCCTTCACAACCTGTAACAGATCCTCACAGTAGGTCAGTAGGACTGAATTTTATTGACACTCTAACTTTCAAATAAAAGGGAGTATACCTACAGGTGGCCCAAAGCCGTTGTGGTGGCTCTGAAGGCTTAGTCCAGCAAGTAACAGTTTCGGCTTAGGTGGACACCGAGTTTACACCCACCCCACTCTGGCACCTCCAGTCGCTGGTGACCTTTGGGCCCGGCCCGGCCAGCCAGGGCTCCTTCCTAGGGCTCCCGCGTGCTCCTCGGCTGGAAGCCCATCCCAGCAAGGTGGCGGGAGCGGTGGCCACGCTGCAGGGGACGGGGACAGGGGAGCAGCGGGCAGGCCGCCCTCCTCACCCCCACCACCGCTCCCCCGCTGAAGCGGCAGCCGCCCGCTTTTCTTCCTCGACGTGGTGACCGTGAACAGACTTTGGAAGACGGATGAAGGCTAAGCGACACCGGGCAACGTTTGTAAAGCAACTGCCCGCAGACTCCTGTTACGGCGCAGCCCCTGACTGCCGGTGAGGCAATTCTGGGGCTCTCTTCTTGTCCCGCTGGGCGCCCCGGCCCGCTCCCCGGGACCGGCGGGACGGGCCTGGCCGAGCGGGGCAGCCGGGGCTCTCCCGCGGCCCCGCCTCGCCCCTGGCCCCCCGCGGGGGCAGGGACGGGGGGGAACGGGAGGGGGCCGCCGCCGGTGGCGGGCACGAGGCCTTGCCGCAGGCCTCGCACCTCCCCGCGGCTCCCGCAGCCTTGCCGGCAGTGCGGCGGCCTCCCCAACCCGGCGGGGCCGAGGGGGCAGCCCGCGGGGGCGGCGGCGCCCGGGGCCGGCGGTAGCAGCGGGCCCGGGAGCACAGGGCGGGGGGGCGGAGGGGCGGCGCGGCTGCCATTTCCCCTGGCCCTCGGCGCTGCCGGGCGGGAGCAAGGGCGGGCGGAGGAGGCGGAGGAGGAGGAGGAGGAGGAGGGAGGGGAGAGGGAGAGGGAGGTGGCCGAGCCGGAGTGAACTGAGGCGCTCAGCTGCCAACACTCACACACCGCCTGTCGCTGCAGCGGAGCTGCTCCCGGACCCCGGGCGAAAGGGAGAGGGTGAAGGCGAGGAAAAGCCAGACGCGAGAGAAGAGGCAGAAGATCGCTGGCAGGGGGAAGGAAGTCAGAGAGGAGGGAAGCGCGGAGAGAGGGAAAAGAAGCCCTCCTCCCCGTGGAGGGACGACTTCCCATGTAGCCGGGGTCAGAGGGAGAAGCTGGCGCTCAGAAACTGTGAGAGAAGCTTTCCAAGCAAGTTACTTAATCCCCGAAGAGCGGCGGGAGGAGGGGACAGCAGTAATCACCGATCATAACCATTATTCCCAACCCCTCATCATTTAACCCCCGGGCGGTTCAATGCACTACTCGAAGCTCTTCCTAGTTTCCTCCTCGGGGTAACTTCGGAGGACGCGCCGGCGGTGCCGCCCTGAGGTGAGGAGAAGAGCCTCGGAAGAAGGAAGGAGAAGTTTTGTGGGGGTTGTGTGCGGAGGAGGAGAAGATGGGCTGGAAGCGCCGCTGCTGCTGGGGAGGCGGAGGCGGCGGGGACCTTCTCTGCCGGCTCACCCTGGTGCTGGGGTTCCTGCTGCCCGCCTGCAGGACGCGCCTGTACACCAACCACTGGGCTGTGCGGATAACTGGGGGGCTCCCAGAGGCCAACAGGATAGCTAGCAAATACGGATACGTCAATATAGGACAGGTAACCCTCCTTACAACTACTTCCGAGCGGGCGCCGGAGGCGCGGCCGGCAGCCGGGCGGGCAGGGTCCGCTGCCGCCGCCCTGCGTCGCCGGGGCAGGGAGATCGG
>JANZLQ010000079.1:45375119-45442356 GCA_026212715.1 Elanus axillaris
GGGAGGGAAGCGCGCCCGAGGGGGCCGGGGCCGCCGCTGCGGCCCGCGCTGCTGTTCCGCAGCCCACCCGCTTCTCTGCGGTGGAACGAGGGGAGAGAAGTCGGCTGTCGGATGCCGGCGCTGCGGGCAGAGCTTCCCCGGCCCGCGCCCGGCCGGTTGGGCAGGATCCGGGCTCTGCCGAGACCGCAGACGGTTCGCTAGGAAGCACCTGGACTGGCTAGATCCAGAGATCAACCCGTGAGAAAATTCTTGGATCCAGCCAGGTCCAGGAAGTGCAAGTGAGGAAACCCCTGGTTCTTGCTGGATCCCATCACCCTGAAAAAATCCGCCCCCCACCCCCCCCACTACAGATAGGCACAGGTGCTGTTCAAAATGTCCTAAGATCACTTTTTCTGACAGACTTTGTGCCCAGTATCCTAGCCTTTCCTGACAGTTGTCCTCAAAACATGAGCAGTGAGGTGAGTGCCTAGAAAATAAACAATTCTGCTGCACACTCCAGTGGAAAACACCCAAGCACAGTCTTTCTAGACAGTAGTTTACACTACATGAATGGAAAGTTTAGAAATGAGCATTTACAGGTACAGAAGGCTTCATCTTATACATGAGATTCACAAAAACGCAGCTGCATTTACACAACAGGCCTTTTACATCAACCGGATCAAAGTGAGACCCAATTACTGTTTGTATTGTGGAATGAGTTCCCATGTACTGCATCATTGACTCAGAAGTTTGAAGCACACATCTCAACTCTTCCCAGTCGTTGCAAGCCCGAATAAGACAGCTGTGCAGACTATGAAGACAGATAATTTACATAAGAAAAGCTGGAAAATGACACTGGGATAGCACAAAACATGATGTGTAACGATGCAGTTACTTAGAAAAACTGAGTACCAACTTTGCTGTTGGAGCACTTGGGCAGGTATGCAATGTTATTCCCAGCTGGAGGCACAAAAATTCAGGAGTAAGCTTCATGTCAAAATTGAACTCCCACCTTCAAACTTCCATTTAGGAATCCAAGCGCAAAAGTTTGCATTGATGTCTTTCTTTTTTTGTCTTACACACATCTATTGCTCAAGGTGTTTCTTTATATTCCTATCTGGGCCTTTATAGTGCTGAAATAAGCAACAGTTAGTGGGTTGGAGGATGTGCTGCTTCCCTTTCTGTCTTTTGTCAGGCCAGCAGGCTAACTTGGAGCCTGCTTTTTTTAAATCTTGCACATCCAAACCTCATGTTGAATTAAGGAAGGAATGTAGTAAGCCACTGTTGCTTCTTATGTGTCAGTGAAAGTGCCATGTATACACCTATGAGATATTAATAATGCATACATTATTGATCAGGTACAGATGGCAATGAGAGAAAATACGAGACTATAAGTAATGAAAAACTGGAGAATACATTAATGGGTATGCAGATGAAAAGAGAGCATATGTGAAGGGAGCCAATACCGTGAACTTAGATAGGGAAACAGATAGAGAGAGCGCAAGTAGAAGATGAATATAGGGATATTAAATGATGGATGCATGAGAAAGAAAACTTCAGTAACAATATTAACTAGACTGATGAGTGATTCCTCATCTTCTGACTGTAACCAGCCTTTAAGGGCAAGAAGCAGGCAGTGGGCATATGTGAAGAAATTACAGAAAGCTTTCTGTATGTATTTTGGTTTGGAGTAACTGAGTGCTAGTTGTCATTGTGCTGTGCCCACATAGAACTCAGTACTCTACCATTACAGTTACGTGTCCTAAGAAGTGTCGTGCATCTGCGCAAAGTCTTACACAGAGTTTTCTTTCATGGGTATCTTTTTATGATGGCCAGTATTAAGTTTTGGATTATGTCTTGTAAAATCATCTCCAAATGGTATTTATGTGATGGCATGTTAGCTGGTATGTTGGAGGTCAATCTAATGTCTGTTCGTTTATTCCCAGCTAGTGCTTATACAACTTTTCATCAGACTGACCTGGTTGTTATATAGGATCTAGAATTAGAGAATTCAGAGTTCATAAAATAATCCAAATGGCTGTGGTCTGACCATACGTAGTTTAACATGTAAATATTTGGTTCAAAGCCTGTGTAAAAATAATTGTATAACTCTCTTTCTTAAAAATACAAAAAAAAAGTGCGTTGTTTTCTGTGAAGCTTATCGGTCACTCTTTGTAGACTGTATCACTTGATAAAGCTGGGTAAAGGGAGTAAGGTATTAACTTTTAGAGAAAGGAAGTCAGGAGCAGTCTAGGATGATTAGATTTGATGAACTAGATTTGCCTGTAACAGGTGTTTTTGCATAGATTTGGAAAAGCAGGAAGATATTTGACACAGAACAGGAAGTGCAAAAGGCTATGAGAATGGGGCAAGAATCTACTGGTTTTTATTGAGAGACAATTGCAAGCAATTTAAAAATCTGTATTTGGTATGAGATGTTGAAAGACGTTCTCTTAGCTGAATACACTATGAAAACACTGAAAAGAGATAACTAGTAAGCAGAATTCTCTGTTAGAGGCCAGACTTCATGTGCTTAATGTCTGTATATTGTAGAAGCTATGGCAAGGCAGTTAAGCTTTGGTTTTGAAGATAATATCTCTTCTAGGTGAGCTGAAATATTATAATTAAAGCTGCAAGAGTCAGTAAGAGCTAAGCTGTTTACTTCTGCTTGAAGAAGGTAATTACAAATGTCATAAAAATACACATCCAAAAATCATCTGAAATAGATTTTAAAAACCTAGTGTAATGCATTAAGCATAATGTTTTTGGTTAAATTAAAATTTTGCGCTCACCTCTAAGAAGAAAGTGCAAAAAGCGAAATCCAAATCCCACTATGGCTGGCCCAAAGAACCACCTCAGTATAAATGACCCAGAAAAATAATGGAATTAAAATATTCGAGATAAGAGCTGGTGAAACTGTGTATAAAAGATGAAAGTCAAGTAAGTGCAGTTGCAAAGTTGCAAACCAGGAGTATTCTGACAACAGTTAATTGCATGATTAGAGCTGAAGGCAATAGTTGAAAAAAGAGGGGTTCTGAAGGTCTTATTCTTACCAGCCACCCTGTTAATTTTCCACAAGTGGAGATGTAGGGTGCTATGGAAGAGAGAGAGTTTAGGGTAGGTTAGGAGTAGAACAGTCAAGAGTAGGCAATATTTGGGTTGTGTTTAGGGAAAAATGGCATTGAAAGGTACCTTAAGTTAGTCAGTGGACACAAGACAGTAGATCCAGGAAGGCTGTGAATCATAAACAGTGGACAACATCCCTTCTTCCAGTTTTTGTTATTTGGTGAATTCCTGGTAACAGGCAGAATTTAGCTTTTCCTTTTTTTGGTGCTCGTGTGATTTGGAGAATATCCAGTTGAGTCTTGAAATACCTCTTAAGTCCATTTTCATTGCCATGGGGATGACAGGAAAGCTACAAAGCCTACCTGAATGATTGGACAAGTCAGTCAGAAATAGATGGCAGCAAGGGATGTTAAGAGGCCTTGAGGTCACCTGTTCATGAGCTGTTGAGAACTCCTGCAACTCACAGCTTCCCATAAACTCCTGTTGCTCTCAAACTTCTGTGGCTTCCATCTCTTGTTACAGAAATTTGAAGCTTTAGCTGCTCTGCTTATTGAAAAGAGGAGTTTTCCATTAGGGGACATGGCACAACAAAGAAAGAATCCTCTTTTACTCTGTGTTTTTCCAGGCTACATGTTCTGGTTCTTGTTTCCTACAAATTGCTCCAACGTACTGCTCATTTATCCTGTATTTCCTTACCATTACCAATGTGAAGTTGACAGGAGACATAGAAGCTTGTTCTTCAAAGATACTTGAATTTTTGCAGGGAATTTAGTGAGACTGTCATTAATTTTCTTCATCTATGGCTTGGAAAAGCATAGAGCAGCAACTGAGACCTATCATTGTATCAACTGTTACTCAGTTTCTGCTGGAAAACTTTTCCCCGCAGGACTGATCAAAGGTTACATACCACAAAAACAGAGGCTGCAGATCCCTTTACTGACTGACACAAGTGGGCAGGATTTCCTTTGGAAAGTTAGTGATCTTTATTGCTGCAGTTAGTGCCACCAGTTTGGAGCTTCTGATTTGGACAGTAGGGCCCACTTGAGCTGACACTCAAATTAACAGGCCTTCATTTAAGGCTATTTTTAGGCTATTTTTTAAGGCTATTATTTAAGGCTAACTTTAGGCTTGAATACTTGGTTACTGGTAATGTCATTTCTGTGACGTAACCACAGCTGCATTAAAGACAAGGGAAGAAACACAGTGAAGCATCAGTATAAGCTACAAAAGAATTGGCCCAAGGTCTTCTGTGTTTCACTGGGCTATAAAATAGCACAAAAATGTAGTATCAGGACTTATATGCATAGAGATGACTTTTTTTCTTTCCCTTTTCCCATGTATTGCAGGGGTTGCTGGCCTACTTTTGAAGCACAGTTAGTAGTTTCTGTAGTGAGTGAATCCCTGTCTAATGTTAAAAAAAATGCCTCCATTCTTTTTGCACGGGTCTTCTAAGAAATTTGTCTGGGCTAGCAAGCCCTCTGGGATTTTGATAAGGTAGTATAATGCAAAGCAGCCAAGGAGTTGTTCTAAGTTACACGCTGGATGGAGGAAATCGGAATATAATGCATCCACCAGCAGCTCCTTGCTGACATATTTTACCCTTCTGTCTTGCAGTGGCTGCACTAAGCAGACCTTTCTCTTAGAGCAAAGTATCTGTCACTGCCTTTTGGGAAAGTTTCTTTCACTCTTTGCAGCTGCTCAGGGTTAAACATATCGTCTGTGTAGCATTTTGTACAATTGGCATAAATATTATGACTGTCTTGATGGTGTGGCAATTCCTTACTATACAGTGAAAGAAGGAAGCTTTATTTCGATAGAGCCATGAAAATTAAGGTATACTGATATGTCATCTTGATTCCCATTAATTTCCTTGTTTGTTGTAAACACAGCTTCTCACTGGATATAAATTTGTGGTTTGGTGCTAAAAGAACCAGCTTATAGAGGCATGACTTGTGAAGCATCTGAGAAGCTGGGAATGCTACACTAGCCTCCAGTGCTGAAGGCTTTTGTGCTCTTGAGCTATTGACTTAAGCTTTTCCCCATCACTTCTTTGTTTATATAGATAAAAGAGGAGGAGCTCCAGTAACTGACGGGGCACATGCATTTATTTTAAATGTAAATGTGTGGGCTTCAAAATAAGGAATGTTTTCTAGGCTTGTGCTCGTCTAGAAAGTAGTGCCTCATGAATTGCAGGGCTGTTATCAGGTGCCAGGATTTTCTCATTCAGGCAGGGGACTTTCTTTAAAGGTTTGGGAGAGCAGGAGAAACGAACAGCTGATATCCAGAGGTGATAGAGGGATGGAAGAGATGAAGATATCTGTGGCTCCAACAGGGGAGTCAAATGCTGCATTAATTAGCACAGGACTTTAGATCCTTCTATTCCTTTTTCTTTCTTAATTCTAGGCAGGGGCTGAGGATGGGTCACACTTTTGAAGATCACATTTTTCCTCTCCTAATTGTATTCCTGAAGTATTTTTTCTTTTCTGATCTCTTCCAAGGTCTATTGGCCTAATTCCAACCCTTGGCAAGTGACAGACTAACCTTTCCCTCCAGTTTGCTTCCTGCAAGGAATACACAGTGTTTGCTAAAAGACACCTAAGTGTGCTAAGCTTGAGGTGTGGCCTAGGAGTCACTGTTAGATATCCAGATGTGTTTTTTTAGATAATCTAAATGCTGATGTGATTTGCTGAAAGGTTTGTTTGTTTGTTTGTTTTAATTGAGAGTTTATAGAAATTAAGCTAGCAAATCACACAAAGAGTTAATAAATGTTAGTTAATTTCAAACCTGAGGTCCTAGTGATGGCACAGAGAAGGTGTTGTTTAACAACATCAATTGATCAGAAAGAATGGGAGAAATGGCTGGTTTCCATTTCCCAAATCTATTCCTGATGGAAGGCAAAAGGGAATTTTGCAAACTAAGTAGTTGAAATTGGAAAACTAGATAAAAAGCATCCAGTTAAGAGAAAAGGAAGCTTCTTTTAACATAAAGAGCCTAAAGTAAGGTTGTTGTCTTCACCAAAGGAAGGAGTTTGCTACCAAAATCATTACCACCTTACATGGATCACTCAGAAAAGCAGGGTGGTAGGCCTCTATGTGCAACCCCAGAACAATTAATATAGACAGTTAATACAACAGCCATGCCCCTTAAAAGCCTGTGTGGTCACAGCATTGAAACAGTATACTCTTACTAAAATTTAATACCTGGGTTAAGTTTAATGAAGTCCTGAGTATTGAAGAGGCAAGTACAGGACTATGGTACTAAAAGAATCAAGGCTAGGTGCACTCTAAACTGTATGCACAAGTAGATGTATTGGGGTTACACAGATAGACCAAGGAAAATTGAATTTTCTCTTATTCATGTTACAAAAAATTAACTTTAGGGACTGGTAGAAAATAACTACCGGATAGAAAGATCTTTGGAAAATATGAGCACTGATACAACATTCTTGCAAATGCTCGCATACCATAAAAACAGAAAACCAGCCCATAGTGGAGAATACAGGGGGTATGCCATGGCTAAATACTTCATACTCAGCCATAGTTCTCTTGTCTGTGTGGTTAAAAGTGAGAGGGAGGAGGGAGAGAAAGCAGAGCTTACTGCTACTAAATGTGAGCTTTCATTAGGAGATGGATGAAGAAAAGGATGTGCCAAATGGGTTCTGGTGAGAGAGGCAATCTAATAGTCTTTGTATGTTGTTACAAAATGAGGGAAGATGAGAATCTTGTTTAACAGCATAGTAGTCAAGCTACAAATTATGTGATGATTTTTTGTTTAAAGCCCTTAGGCAAACACACACTAAATTATATCTTTAAGAATAACAGTTGCAAGCCCAATTTACAAATGGCAACGTATTTGGGAACTGCTAGTCTCAAACAAAATACATAAAGTGGACCAGGCTAGATTCAAATGGAAGAACCAGAAGAAATCTGCAAAACATACTGAGGTAAATCAGTAGTGCATCGTACCTCTGGTGTGACAGTGGTCATGTGTGGTATGCCATGACCTCTTGCTGACAATAGATGACAGCTGTAGAAGTGAAGGGCGGGGGGACATCTCTACAGATCAGTTTGTCTGACACAGTGCCCTTGAGGAGGATCAGCTATGCCCGCATCTTTCCTGGCAGATACTTAACCAGTTTTCAAAGGTCTTCAGTAAGAAAGCTCCACAGTGCCTGGCCGTGGTCAATTCTAGTCGCTCATTATCATCCTTGTCCCAGTGAAGTCTCAGCTCTGTCTGTCTTTCTGCAGTTCGAAGACTGCGTTTCTTGTTCCTCTATGAACATAAAGAGTAACGACATCAGAAAAGTTGTATAGTTCCACTCATCCTGCCACCCACTTTTATCTTCTTTCATCCAAGCCCAGTCTTTTCCTTCATTTCATATAGGTCATGCTTTCACTGATCAGTCTTCCTGTTTGACTACGGTCTTTCGAAGTGACCCTCATCTTCTTGAGCAAGGAGCTGCTAGACTGTTACAGTTGAGTACAGCATAAGGATTCCTTCAGTTGTGTTCAGGACAGCCCTCCTATTATGTAGCCCTTTATGGTGTTTGTCTATCCTGTAGCCATTTGACCTTGTTGATTTAGTTCAGCTTGTGATCTGCTATGGTTCACAGATTGCTTCTGCCAAATTCCTAGCTCATTGTTCTCCAGCCTGAATTTGTCTGGTAGATTATTATTGATTAGGTGTAGTACTTTCCATATGCCTTTGTTGAATCTTGCCCTGTTTTTCCAGACCTCATTTTACAGTTTCAGTGTGTTTTGAATTCTGTTCCTGCCACTCAGTGTGCTTGCAGATCCTCTCTGCTTCTTCATGTATGTTATGTTTAATAGGTGTCTTTCCTATGCCAATATTCAGGTCACTAGTTGAAATATTGACCAAAACAGTTTCTGTAGGAACTCTGGCTGGTAGTAATTTGCTGCCCTGCTGTAATAAGTAGACATATCAATGTTACTTACATACTTTTGACCTACTATTACATAGTTTAATTTTGTGCCCTACTTCAGGAATTTGAAGGGGACTGTTAATTAAGTAGTGCTTGAAGATAGATATAGTTTTTAATGTGCAAAGTATCAGCTCAAAATAAATACAAAAATTGCAAGGATATTGGATTGGACTAGATCATCAGTAATTGCTATAGTATATGTTAAGGTGTTCATAAGTGGATTTTTCACCCCAGTTTTAAACAAGTCTAAAACTCACCAGTTTTAAATGTGGTTTTGGTACTTGTCCTCAGTCTGGAAAGCTTTTTTTTTTTTTTTTTTTTTTTTTTAGTGGTGACTTCCAACTTACAGACTGAGTTGAGTCATGGCCACTATATATCTGTTCTTGTGCTTAATTGACTTGTCTGTTTCTCCAGCACATTTACAGGGGGAACCAGTCTTCACTTTTCCTTATGTACCTTCTGGTTTCCTGCTCGAAGATAGGCTTCCCAGTCCCACGACCATCCCAGTTGCTGTGTTTTGATTGCCATCTGTTTGCCTTGACCAGAAAAGGTGGCCAGCTTGTATACAACCTCCCTACTGCTTTATACAATGTCATAAATAATTCTCCAGACTTTGTCAGGCAAGGTATTTCCAGTATTGTATTTGCATGTCTTGCAGCTGTGTTCTGTGGTTCTGTGGTTGACCAGTATATCTTTCTCTTCCTCTCCAAATGATGAATTGTAAAATCAGAAAGTGGGGAGATACATATGTCAGCTGTGGATGTGAATAAATCATATAGTCCCTAGTGAGGAACTGTGGTGCTCTTTGTCACCTGCCAAACACAGGAAAAAGTATGATCGAATGGAATCTTGCTTGCCAGAGATATATAACTTAAGACAATAAGTGATTATTTGGCAACAGACTGGACCCAATTTGATTGATATTTGCAGAATGAAAAACTCTTCGGAATGAAATGTTGGCAAGTCCAGAAGAGTATCAGAGCTACACCATGAAATCCTGCCAGAATAGCTTGTTGTGGAAATTCTTGTGGATTACATGATGGTGTATGATGGAGATAAGATTGTAAAAGGCACGTTAGCCAGGCATGATCATGGATTATATAGTTCTAAACAAGTTAGGAAAGAAAAAAATGCTCAGCACAGACTTCCATATAGAAGCAATCTGCTCCCAGGGAGACAGCCTGCTTTTAAATGAGGGATAGCCATCAACAAGGGGCCCCTTTTGTCAAGTTTCAGTTTTTCTCCTTTTTTTTTTCTTTAGAGACGTTTTTGTGCCAGCAGGGAATAGGCCTCATTTATGTTTGTTTTCCAGGGCCAAATTGAAGTTGCAGAGATCTTACAAGTCACAATTAAAATCTTTGGTACATGCTCTTATTCATTCTTGTTCAAACTGTAGTAAAACCACTGGATTTTGTGCAGGAGTGCTTAGTAGGCAGTTAAAGTGTTGCTGAGTAGTGCTGTGTGGCTGAAATTCAAGACTAGAATTGGATAATGTTCTCAATTTTTAAATATTTAGCTTTACCAGTGGTAGCATGTAGCCTCCCCTCTGACATCTAGGGCATAGAGAAGTAGTTCCTATAACATTTTTGTTCATGTGAACAGCCTTTATTCAAATAGGCCTGTAAGGATGCAAGGCCATTTGGGGTCAATTAGAAGATCCACCTAGCCTGCCTGGCTATGGCAGTGGTGTTAAGTTACTGTTTGTGGAAGAGAAAGAACAAAACAAGCATCTGATGCTTATCCCTTACACTCCTGTCAGCTGTTTTCAGCTCAGGAGACTGCCTGAGCTGGATAAGGTTTCTGTGTACTTAGAAATTCTTGATGTTTTTTTTTTGTCCACATGCTTGTCCAGTCTTTCAAATAAAAGTAAACTTTCAGCACCCACAATGTTCTTTGGCAAGGATTTTAAGTTTGCTACTTCACTGCATGAAGGACCACCTCTCTTCTGCTTGTTGCTTCCTAGCTTCACTTGATGAGTGATGAAAGTCAATCTCTGTCCACTCTTACGCCATGCATGATTTTTTTTAGATTTCTAGTATTTTGCCCTAAATTGTGTCATACCTAGACTGAAGAGGCTTAGCTTACTTTGCTGTTTCCCATACAGATGGTGTAGCATATCTTTGTCCACCTTTCTTCTCCCACTTGAAAATTCTCCAGCTCTGCTATGTCTTTTTTTAATAGAGGGGACTAGAACTGCACACAGTACTTAGTGTGGCAAAACCTTGGATTATTCCTACGGTGCCATGTTCTCTCCTTTATTCTCCATACCTTTATTGATCATATCTAGTATGTCATTTGCTGTCGGGACTTCTACCAAGCTGAGTTTCAATGGATTAGTCTGCCATAACCCTGAGATCATCACTCTTCAGTGGTAGTGGGCAGCTCAAAACAGTTCCTTTTAGTGTGAGTCTAGGTTTGTAGATCAGTTCATCTACTTTTGCCTGTGTTTGATTTCATTTGCCATTTTATTGTGATCACTTAGTTTTGCAGGGTCCTTCTGCAGCTCACACATAGTCAGCTGCAGTCTTTACATCTGTGATTGTTAACAACAGCTGACATCTACACCTCATTGCTCGCTCCCCTTTCCATGTAATTTTTTTTTTAGAAATAATGTAGGTCCCAGAAGAGGTTCTACCATGAACCTCAGCAGAACTCCATCAGGGACCCTCACCCACTGCGAGAAACTAATTGTTTTCTATTAAACAAATAACTAATTACTCCTAAGCTTTGTTTTCAGTCTTTTAACTGATTGTTTGCTTCTGCAAAGACCTTATGCCATGGCTTCTTAAATTCTTAAAAGCTGTCAGTGAAGGACATTGTCAAAAGTTTTTTGGAAGTCCAACAAGAGTCTTACTATCTACCCATCTTTATCTATATGCTTGACCTCTTCAAAGAACACTAATAAATTTGTAAGGCAGAATTTTACTCTGTTTAACTGTTTCCATAGTGGTCATTATTTATCCAAGTGTCCATTAATTACCTTATTTCTTACTTTCTACCCATTTGCCTGTTAGTGACTTGCAAGTCCATAGTGCTTCAGATCTCCTTTTAAAAATTGAAATCACATTTGCCACCCAGCTGTCCTGAAATGTGAAAACTGTTTTTTAAGTAACAGATCTCATGCCACTGCTCCTATTGCTCCATCTCTAACTAGCATGACAGTATTAACTATGATACTGTTTTCAGTTTTCCTCTTGAAAGATTCCCTTTGCTCCATCGTAAGCCAAATAATTCCCCTTCCTTGGGTCAAAAGCACAACATTAGTAGGATTTTATTCACACCTATTTGAAGTACAAGGTCATTGCCAGAAAGGGCATGTATGACAATATCTGGGATTTCCTTGACACTCTTGACACATGTCCATCTCTGCATTACTGTCATTACTCCTTTCTGCCTGTCTGGTTAAGCAATACCTTTGCTTCAGCTCAGAGGAGTTTAAATATCCATCGTCAGTGAATGGACTCTTCCTGATAATTCTTAGGTCATTGCATGATGATTGTGGCCAACTGACAAATCACAAAGCCATCGTCTGGGAAAACTGATAACTGGAATTAAACAGAATCTCTGAGACCTGCTTTCTAAGAGTTAAGCATCTCATGACCTAAAGGGGCTCTGGACTGTGTTGACATCACAGGTCTTATCAATAAATGGTTCTACCATTGCAAAAGACTGCTCTTTTGGAAGCTTTCTTCTAGGTAAGTACCATTCCCATCTTGTGAAATTTAAGTAATTTCCATTTCTTGCCTGGCAACTTAATCTGACATGCTTAACTACACAGTGACCAGTTCTAGTGGTGGCTGAATCTGTGTTGATTTCCTGATGATTCTCAAGTTTGTAGGACTCATTTGACATGGAAACAAATGTTTCAAAATGGAAATGCAAATCCAGTTATAAAGAATACATGGTTTTATCCAGTTCTTTGCTAACATTCTAACTAACTGGCTTTTCACTATTCCAGTATTTTCTATTATATATTTAATACCAACATATTAAACAAATATACATTAGAAACATTACTCCTTTCTCCAAGAAAATCTACTTTCAGGTACACAGCTAAGCATTCACTCAACCCTCAGATGGTAAGATTCTGCTCTCCAAATAAGAAGGCCACTAAAGAATATTTCTTAAATGTGTGAAATGGACAGTGTATGAAAGCTGTGACTTGTTTTTCATTGGTTTTAGTAAATATAGATATTTCTTCATGAATTGGATATTAGTTCTTGATTTTTTCTCTATAGTGTGAAGTAATTTAGAATCTGGTATATGACCCTAGACATTAGGATGCTAACTTAATTTAAAATGTAGGCCTCACTGAGGTCTGAATTAAAAAAAAAGTTTCTTCATTAAGTGCTTATTGCAGTTGCCATTAAATACAGTAGAAGATCCCACTGATTCCAGTGAAAGCTGAATTGAACCTTAATTGCTCTTCTGGCACTATGGAAGTTGGTACAGCAAGAGAGATCTGTGTATATCCAAACTAGTATGTCACATTTTTTTGTTGTTGTTGTGATAGCATGTAACTACTTTAAGTAGAATATTAAATGACTGTGCTAGAATTAACAGTCCTTTGGTGTGCTGTAATATTTTTTTTAAATCCTCACTAAACATTGGTTATGATGATGTTGATGTTTTCTTTCTTACTAGATTTGAATGCTACATAATGCAGTATTTTGGGGGATTATTTTTTGGTCTTGTTTGCTTACTCACTTGCATTTTCTTTACATGTATCTTTACATCCTCTTAGAGAGACATTTTTTTTGGTTTTGTTTTCACACTACTAGACTTAGGAAACTATAAGATCCTGCCCAGAAACTGTTACTCATATGAATAGCTGTTGCTCAAATTCTCTTATCAAAATTAATGAGATTACATGTGGGTGTAGAGACTACTTATATAAGTAATGGATACTGGCAAACCTTGTACAGCTCTAGCATTAACCAAATAAGGTAGGTGAAAGTATCAGCATCATGTTGGGTTCTGAACAAGTTGCATGCTTCTCTGCATTCAGTTAAGCAAGTTGTAGACAGTGGAAGATCATCAATCAGACTTTGATACAGTACAAAGTTGAGGACATGCGATCTAGGTTCACCATAAAAGAGCGTTGGATTTAGTGCCTACACATGCCATATAGATGAACTTAACTCACTGCTAGATATTCCCATGAGTCACTTCTTTATTACTCTTCAGTAAATTATATTGATGATAGAGGAGGAAATTGCTTAAATCAAGTCTCATGAGAATGTCAGTTAAATGAAAACATTGTATTTACTATGACCAATAAGAGCTGAATTCAGATTTGTAAGACAAAGTACAGCGTGAAAAGCTTTATTGCTGGCAATATAAATGTTCACTGAAAACAATATGACTACTGTAGGTCACTGCATTACTCATTTTGAATGTTATAAACTCTCTTGCTATTAATGTGCTTAAGAGTTTTATATTGCTGTTTAAATAACTGGATAGAGATATAACAGTTTATCTAACTTGGTGCCCAGTTCTTAAATCTTTTACTAATACAAGTAACCCCATTAGATTTGATTGCCCTTGATTTATGCCTCTTAAATTCCATTAGCTTCAACAGAGTTATTTCTGATTTATGGTTTTGTAAATGAGAAGGGACTTGATCCCACTGGGACTGGGTAGATGTTTACAAGTTTCAAGACCGGGATGACAGTTACTAAATATTTCATGATCGAGATTTAAAAGGAAAGTAATATGGACATTCTTTACTGTGAAACTTCTTGTGCTGTAGTTTGTTAAAAAAGAAAACCTATTTCTTAACCACCCTTTATACTGTTTGCATGATTGAAATAGCAGTGTCAGAACTTTGTCAAGCCTCATTCTTATGCTTTATTATAATTACATATCAGAGTACAGATTACAAGAAACAATAATCCTTAGAGTCTGGAGTAGCTAAGAATATATGGAATATGGCAGTTCTGTTTGATACCTAAATAAGCATTTGTGATACTGCATGAGTATTCATCCTCGTTCTGTCATCATTTTACATTTGTTCAGTGATACAACGTGAAATAGGATTTGAAGTCAATAAAATAGTGACAAAGCTCATTTCAGGCGATGCAGTATATCATTTAGATATGTTAAATTACAGAGTAGTGTGTTAGGAAAGGGAAAAAAAAAGATTTCAGAAAGAAGTCGCAATTTAGTTGACCCCTCAAAATGTTAAAGGTATTTGTTTCATATTCGATATCTTCATTATGGGGGCTGTTTACTGAAACAAACATTACCATATTGCCTAACAGTTTCTTTGCAGATATGTTTGTTATGGCTTGAACTTGCAATGCTTGATGACTGTGTTTGAAGTCACTTGAAATATTGCAGAGGTTAAGTTTGTTAGCACAGCAGAAAAGAAATACACTTAGTTGTGCTCATTTTTACTTGCAGAAATAAGGTGGTGACTTATTAGCTTCACAAAAAAGGGCATGAACTACAAGTTTACATTGCACTGCTTTCTGTATTGAAAAGAAACAACAGAAAAGATTAATGGGAATGAAGGCAGTAATTGATTTCCTTTTGAGAATTTTCATGAAATGTGTAACGTTGCCCTGGAACTACAAACCCACTGTCACAGGTTGCTGAGCAACCTTGCATTGCTTTATGTGATAGGGACATGAACTTGCCAATTGCTGTGATGCCTCCTTAGGCGAAGCTTGTGGTGACGCTGGGGTTGGAATTATTAATGCTCATCATTGTACTTGCACTGTAACATTTCACATGACAGATGTGGAAATGGCTTTCTTTACTATCTCCCATCAGCTGTTTTAGGTGAATATATCTGTTGGAAGACCAAACCTGCACTTCATAGAAAAGCCTCCTCTCCCCCCCTTCCAGCCCTGCTCCCCCCCCAGTAATTAAGGACTCTGTTTTCATTAATTTTTAGCTACTTTTTAAACATTGTTCTAATAGTCACAACCTGTTTAACAGTCCTAGTGAGGAGGTGGATGAAACTCTTCCTTACTGACTTTAAAAGAAAGATTTCAAGTACTATACTGAGATTTCTTTCAATTTAATGTTTGAAAAATCAACATAGTGTCCAGATATCTTCCACTTCTCACATTTTATTCATTCTTAACTTCAGTGAGGACATACTTAACCTCATCTGTAGGCAAGTGGTACCACATAGCAAATATTCAGAGGGTATCAACACACAGCACAGTTCAGATTCAAGTTGGTCTGCCAGCTCTTTACCTCCTGTAAAAATTGATGCATGTTCTTGTTCTCAGAGCTGCAACACAGAAAAGCAGGGGCCAGGCCTAGGCTCTGCTTCTGTAATGATTTTTGGAAGGAATACATATTTACTGTGGTCTCATGTGACCTGTGGCATGTAAGGCACAATTTTCTTCACTGCTCATCCATGTAAGACTCAAACACCATTTTCACCTGATCTTTATCCAGGCAGCTTTTTCTTGGCTGTGTCTTCAGGATTTCTCTTTTTATGAATTGGCTTTAGTATTCTTCTTTTTTTCTTGCACTTTTAGAAATAGCATTGTTTGTAATTAAATATGATCAAAGATACATTTTTATTTTAAAGAAAATCAGCTAACTCCTCCCGCCTTTCAGAACTCAATTAATAAGGCAGAAAGATCTTCATTTCAATAACCACAGGATTTATATGAATATATAATGCAAAAAAGATGCCACAATCTTCTTTGGAAGGGTTGTTCATCCTGTATAGTACGGTAGATTAAATTAATAAATCTTAGTGTGATTTAGCATATATTGGAATAAAGCTATGATACAGTTCTAATTTGTATCTTTTTAATATTTAAGTTCACACAGTTCTAATTTATGTCTTTTTAATATCCAAATTCGTATTATCTCCTAAGACCTGTGACCTCTTTTATGACTTAGTGCTTTCCCATTCTTGCAGAGATAGTTGTACTGAAACTTTGTTGTGCTACATGAGAAAACATTTATTTTTTTGATGAAGCAAAACATTTTATGTTGCTATTTGGTTGTTAGTTTTTTTCTCTTTTTTCCCAAGTAATTCCACATATTAAATAAGATTACCAAGAGAGTACTAAAGTACTGGAATCTCAAAAAGTAGAATTTCATTTGACAATACTTGTTTTAAAACAAAATTGTACAAAGTAAACTGTATGCAGAGGATATGATCTAGGAAGCTTTTTCCAATTTACCTGAACTTTGTAAAAGTTATAGGCTAATTATAAGTCTCAGAGGAAACGTAATTTGTTTTATATTGCTAAGTATATTTTATAATATTTTTAGAGTATAACTTTTCTCTATTTAGAGAAGTAGAATTTTGGAATTTAAAAATATTTCAGAATAAATCCAGGAATTTAGAATTCTACATTTAAATTTAGATTTTAATTTGAATTAAATTTTAATTATAGTTTAGAATTGAGACTCTAAATATGTTTAGAATGTAGTCTAGAATGCAGTAGAAAGCCTTCAAAAGACAACGTATTAGAGAAAGTATTTTTACAGAGGTAATAAAAAATTAAATATACCAACTCCTGTAAAGAATTTCCACTGCAAACTGAAATGTTCTTTTTATGTTCTTTTTAATCTGCATTTTTACTTAGTTTAGCTATGGTAGTATTTTCTGAGAATTTTAAAGCTTCCTAACAGATATATAAAAATTCAAATTCACATTAAAATTTACAAAATGACTTTGAAAAAATCTTAGCCTTGATACTGAATTAGAATGATATCAAGGATTATAATTGACCTCTGGATATTGTTACTTTTTTATCCTACAAAGGCAAATGAAAAGTTAAAAGACTAGAGAGCATATGTTTATTTTTCCAGTGAAAGAGTTAATGTGCTACTTTAAAGTAAAATACAGCAGTATGTAAGCAACAGCAGTGACGTTATCTCAGAGAACATAATGCAGAGCTATTTTATTTTAATGGCTGTGTTACTCATTTTTGACATCAACTGTTTAAAAAGCCAAACTGTACTTTCCTAGCTCAAGGTAAGTGCCCAGTCAAAATTTCTCCATTCAGCTAGCAGAAACACAGTGGAAAAATACAAAAGAAGTCCAGAGTGGCATATGTTAATTCAGTAAGTTGATTTGGTTTTCCCTCCATTTAAACACAAGAGGGAATGTCAAGTGTAAAGTGGTAAAGTGTTAGCATGTTCCTACCATGTGAAGAGGTACAACCTGATTTATTTCTCTGGAAATTGTGATGTTTCTGCCCTAACAGCCATGTGGTTTAATTTATCTGCCTGTTTTGGAGTTTTGTTTATTTTTTATATGCAGGTCGTTCAAAAGGGAAATCTCCTTTTTCCGGCTGAACTGTCCTGTCCTCCAGACCAAAGATTTAACAAACTGAGTAAAAACTCTTGATTACAGTATAGTTTTTTTTCCACCTAGGAGACTCAAAAAATGTTTCAAGAAGGAGAGGTGCATTTAAGACCAAGCGCAACTTGTGCAGTGTCACTATTCAGGAACAGCAATGCTCTGCAGACATATCAGTTCCATTTAAAACAAACCTGAAGAGAAAGGAATGTGAGAAAAGCAAAATATGAACTGGCAAGTTAGCCTATTTCTACCTTGAGCACATACAGAGAAGTTTTCACAACTTGGGCTGTCGAACTTCTGTTAGCTAATTGGGCTTAAAATAGAGGTGAGAAATGGGTTACTTGGGCATTTGAGTGTAGCTGGAATTCAAGCTTTCAGAGTAGTCTGGGTTGCATTTGAGGTGACAATCTGTGTTCATACCCACATCACCTTGGTTCTGCTATTGCTTAAAATTCCTTTAGTAAACTTAAGTTTGGGCACATTAAAAGTGTACTTTTTCACTCCTGCTCAGTAGATATTCCTGTATCATACAGATTCAGAGCCTCTAATACAGAGACTAAATATCATTATTTCCATTCTTTAGACTAGTCACTAGCATTATCTTGCTACTACTGCAGCTCAAGACAAGACCATAGTGTTCAGTAGTGCCAGTGGTTTCAGCTTTTTTTTAATGTTATCTGCCTGTAGTAATCCAAGAAGCCATTTTAACTCATGCAGGGTAGTGTAGGATATCAGCCTGATAGGGAACTAACAGAGAGCTTAAATGTTTGGATAGAGGCCTGTTCTTAAGAGTTAGAATTTTAGGTTTTAGGCTGGGAAAAGTCTGGAGGGCCTGTGCTTCTCTCTCCTAAATATTTCATAAACTGATCTTTGTGAGAGCCCCAAATTGTGCAAAACTGAAAGTGGCCCAATCTTTCACTTCACTGCAATGAGCCATATGTGGGCAAACTCTGCTACTATTTCTTGTGAATGGCACATAGGAGGTAAAATTCCCAATTCTGATGGCAAAAAAAGAACAAGAAAAAAAGCTTTTGTTTAGAGTGTATATTTGGGAGAGAAAGAGCCCCCATCTCAGTCTGCAAGTCGGATGGGGGAGCAGCTCTGCAGCTGTCCTCATGGTATGCTTCACCAGCCTCTGCATGATGGAGATCTGTCCATGCTGACCCAACAGGGGTGGGACTTGCGAGAGAGAGCTGGAGGTTATGAAAGTGTGGACACTATTGCAGTAACTTATGGGAATAAAGCCCCACCCCCAAAAAAACCTCCAATACACCCTTTTGCTGCTTGGAATACAGGTCAGGTTCAGGTTGCAGGTCTTGGATGAACATGCCATTTCCAGATATGGGTGCTTTAATTTGAGTAGGTCAGTGAACAATTAACAGCCTCTGCAGGGCTTTCTTGCCCCTAAATGCCGAGATCAGAACCCTGTTTTTAAGGTGTTTGATACTTCCTAAGTCTGGAGGGACACAAGAAGGAAAGTTCGTGGCAGTTTTCTGTAGTATCAATGAACCCGTCTTCACCTGTGGATAACAAGAGGGCAACAGGGATCAGAATTAAAGTCTATGGGCTCACCTTCTTCATATTTATTAGAGTGGTGTGCATCAAAGCAGCATAAGTGGTATTGTAACCTGTGTCAACATTTGGTTCCACCAAAATGTTTTGTGATACTAGGTTGGCTTCACTGGCATTTAACACAGGGAAGAAAACTCTGGTAATATCAACACATTCTGTTCCAGATTTTTCAGAATGAAACATTTTCATTTTTGCTCGAAAACATTATTTCCAGTGTACTTTGTAAAATGTGACAATATTTTAAACATTTTAAAGTTTGAAATATAGTTGAAGTGATTTTGTCAAAATGAGATGATGATAGTAAACCTGATAAACTTTATTCATCTCTCTCTTCTTGGTATTTCCTTCTGTCAAGGACTTTAGCACTTTGGAAATTTGTTGCAATTCTGAAAGAAGTGAAGGGTCAGATCTACCATGCATGTGAGGTACATTGCTGTACCTATTTATAATGGTTTGTGTTCCAGGTCTGCAGAGGGATATCAGCGGATCTGTGCTTCTTAGGCTCTTCTAGCACTTTATAGAGTTCAGAATCAGATCTGGACCTGATCTGCCTTCTTTTCCCAATCCATTTAAGACCGAAGTTATTAAAGACTGGAGAAATGGGGACCCTTATAATATATCCGCCTATTCACCTGCTCAACAGCACATTGTTTTCCTTTC
Organism: Elanus axillaris; assembly: GCA_026212715.1. NCBI lineage: Eukaryota > Metazoa > Chordata > Aves > Accipitriformes > Accipitridae > Elanus > Elanus axillaris. The sequence goes on from JANZLQ010000079.1 coordinate 45,394,628, forward strand.
AGCCCACTGGGGGAAGTGTACTTTGCAGCCAGATGTCTAGGTGAATCTTTTAAAAAAAAAAAGTTTAGTTACTAGGTAAGAAACCGCTGGAAAGGCATCTCTTGGGTTAGCTTGAATGACTTTGGTAATCGTATATATATGTAACATAGATTTAACAGGCAGCTTTAGCATTTGTATTTCCTTACAGAGTTAATGAGGACATAATATGGATGTAGATGAATTCATTCAGTAATTATGTCCTAATGTATCTTAATATTCCCTTAGACTATAAAACTACATATGGAAGAAATATTTTCCAAGCCTAGAAAGCCTAAAAATTTTGGCTCTTGTTTTATATTTTCTTTAAAATTCACACATTTTCTCAACTTCAAATAGAAAATAAGACCTAATAAATATAAAATTAATGTAAATATGAGGATGCTTTGGTTTTCTGGGATTCCACTGTGATACTCTAGGTTTCTGACTTTCAGGAATTATTTAATCCTTGAATAAACATAGTATCGTACTATTAAAATGCATGTATATATCTATTTAGAACGTTCAGTGAAGATTACTTCTGAAGAGGGTAAGTCTCCCCTGCCCCCATCATCCATTCTCCTTGCTTTTGGCTAGGCAATTCCTCAGGAATGTTTCTCTATTTCTTTTTAAAGAAATCAGGTCCTCCAGGTCAAAAAGGAGATTACAAAGATTTCCCAGGGATAAAACAGTTATATTGCCATCAGTCTCTAAGGTAGTTATCTCTGCAGTCTGGTGTTTCTGTCTTTGCATTGCTTTTCCTCTGAGAGTGCCTCTAAGACCTGGTAGTTAAAAGTATAAAAGACAATTTAACAAGGACATCCATAATAAGTTTTATTATGCTATATTTCCATGGTTTAACTGTTCTCCAAGTGGTCCAAGGATTTGGAAGGTCTAAGTAAATTCCCATTAAGGGAAAAGAGGGCAATAAAATTTTTAATAATGCTGGTGTTACCTTACTGTGAGAGGCACTGGCAGTTAGTGAATATGAATTAAATTCCATTTAAAAGATTTGGGATCCTTTGATTTCATTGACAGTTATGAACTGAAGCTGTAGATGTCGCCATTTTAATTAATTATGATTATTAATAATTGTTATTATCTGAAAACTGATGGTGCCTGGAAGACATGGCGTTACAATTACCACACTTAATTCTAAGGGCTTAATTCTGTCTCCTCAGTGTAAGGTCTCAGAGGGAGGACAGCTGTCAGGCATTACAAAGCCTCAGGCTGTCCCCCTTTGGCTGGAAGGTAGAGCACACAGATCCCTCTAGTCTCTTCTGTGGGTGGCTAGTGCTGCTAAACTATAGGATCTCCAGGAGTGCAATTAGGTCATCTCCTAAATTTGCTGGTTTGGATGCCCTTAGAGGGGTCAGCTAGAGTATATCTTTAATAAATAAATAATTAATCAAAATCCTCAAACTAGTGCAAGACAAGACACAGAGAACTGGGTGATATCATTATCTGTGTAGCACAAAGCAGGAAAGATGTTTACTTTCCCTAAAATAAGTCCTTTCTATTTACGCAGTTCTGTGCAGTGGTAAAATACAGTTACCTGCTTGAGCTGTATTTTTTCAGTAATGTGTGTGTGCACCATGAACTCACTCACCCCACAGTTGGACAACTTTTCCAGAAGGATGCTGTGAGGGACAGTATCAAAAGCCTTACTAAAATCCAGAAAAACTACATCCACCACCTCCCCTTCATGCCCTGGGCAGGTGACTTTACCACAGCAGGTTTTAAATTAGTTAAACAGGACTTTCTCTTTGTGAACTTGTGTTGACTGTGCCTGACAATTGCATTATTCTTTAAATGCCTTGCAATAGTACTTGGTATAATCTGCATAATTTTTCCAGGAACTGGGATTAGACTAACAGGTCTGTAGTTTCGCGGGTCTTCCCTCTCTCCCTTTCTGTAGATTGGAATAATGCTGGCTAGCTTCCACTCAGCAGGGACCTCCCCAGAAGGCCCAGGGTCCTGCAGCTTTTTGAGGTGTCCACAAGCAGACTTCCCCATATATGTCTAAGGAGGGTTTATTTATGGGCATGCATGTGGAGATGTGAGACAGGGCTCATGCATGCCATAGAGTTGCACCACTTCAGCTGGAGTTGCCTTTCAAAGAGAAGACAGCATGAAATTATTATTGCAGTGCTAATATACTTCAGTTAGGCTTAGTCAAACCAATTCCTATTTAATTTATGATAAACTAACTTGGTTTAACTGAATGTTAAACTAAACGTAAGTCATTGTTCCTAAAATGAAGATACCGATGGACCAGTTGCACAGTCTGGGTTTAATATCTTAGACTGTTTTTCCCATTAGTTGAATTCATTTAAATTGTTGGGTGTTTTTTTTCCCTCCCAAAAAAGGTCTCTCTCATTCCCCTGTGCTGTTTACATCTTTAAACTTTAAGGTAAAATATTCAAGTGATCCTTGATAAGAATAGCTTTCCATCAATATTTCTTCTTAGTCCACTTTGATATTTTCTCAATATTTTTGTTTTCTAATATTCTAAGAGCATATTCTTGGAGTGTTTCAGTGGCTTATTTTGAGCTCTCTTTGAACCTTTACTGTTGAACTCTCAAGTTTCCAACATGTATTCTACAGATGCAAATTCAGAATACTGTTGGGTTTTTTTTTCAGTTTAGAGTATTTGAGTGTTGCTCCATCCTCACTGGTGATTTCTTTAAGATTTATTTGCCTGTTCTCTGAGGTCACCTTGAGTTTCAACTTGAAATGACAGTAAGCTCAATTGCCCCCTTTTTGCTCATCATTAAGGAACTTCTAACTAAATTATTAAGTGTCTTACAAGATTTGCAGTGAAATAGAAGGTCAAATTCCAAATGAGTTGGAGAGACATTCTCCCTAAAGCCAAGGAGGCTGAATTTCTTTTTTATAGATATGTGAAACTAAAGTTTCGAGTTATGAATGTTTAGATATTAATGATTCTGGAAACAAAAATTTCTTTGTCAAATTGTGAAGGCTGTCTTAGTTTAATATTTACATTGCTACTGTATACTGATGGGATGAATAAGAAGTATTTCTATTGTACTGTTGTGAAATTTGCAATTTTGCATGAGTTAATTTTGTACTTCGAGCTAGTCATTATCCTATGAACTTAACTGCTTGCTTTCTTCTACTTCTTTCTTGCCCACATTTGGCAGGAAGAGAAGCCTGTTCCTTTGGTATAGCCTAATGCTATGAACATCCTTTATATAATTTAATTATATAAATAACTAAGTCTAGTGCATTTTACAGTACATTTCCTTTAGCAAACTGGATGGAATGCTTTTTAATAACCATATAGCCATTTGGTGATTTTTATACTTGCCATTTGAAGACAGTTTGGATATAGATTGATATAGAATTACTTAAAGTATTGCATATAAATTAAACATTAAAAAGGTAGATACAGCCAGACTAAGCAGCTCAAGTATAATCTTTGGTTATGCAGTTACTGCCTCAAGGACACTCCATCCATTTCATATCATATGTCCTTCTTTTGAAAGATGATCACTGGGTTCAAGTAACATTTCAGCACACAGGAAATTGCATAATTTATAGACTTTTAGAAATGAAAAACAGAAAACTGGTTTTCATAAATTAAATCTCCCTCTCTTTTTTTCTTCTCTCCCCTTACAGATTGGAACACTGAAGGATTACTACCACTTCTACCATAGTAAAACAATTAAAAGGTCAGTTCTTTCAAGTAGAGGTACCCACAGCTTCATTTCAATGGAGCCAAAGGTAAGAAAATCCACATATATGTCTGAGTCAAAAGCCTTTGCATTTTTTATATGAAATATCATACCAGAGAACGTTCACCTGAATGGCATATAGCATTACAAGAACTGACACACTATCTATTTGCTAAGGTTCTGCTTCTCATTAAAACAAAGCAAAGACAATACCATGCTATTAAGTATGTGCTATTCTTGGAATATAAGGTTCAACATTATTCATGGAGGACGACAGGAATTTTGTTAATGCACTAATCACTGTGCTGTGCTTCTCTGCAAAACCCCATGTGTAACATTCATGTCTGCGGATCTCCTTCTGTAAATCAACCAGCTTTCAGAATGAAGTTGAGTGATGTGGGATGGTATGATGTTCAGAGGAAAGTTTTTCTTGCTTTTTTCTGGACTTAGTGTATGAGGGATTAAAATAAGAATGCTCTTTTCTGTGGTTCTTTTGGTAGTTCCTACTGATCTTGATTTTAAGAGCTGTTTAAAAAATGTCATATCTTGGAGGTATATATTATAATAGGTAAACTGTCAACATAATTTAATTACTGATTTATAGTTAAGTATAGTTCTGTGTTGTATCTGTACCCAAGACACACTTTTGTTTTCATCCTTTAATTTCAGTGTGTAGTAGCTTCATCAGTGACTGTAGAATTGGACTTCCTCTGGTTTTCTTTTAGAAAAGAAGTTTTGGGAAGATCTGATTAGCTTTTTTATGCTGTTCTTTCAAACCACTCTTGCCAGGAAACCGCAAAGTCCCTGGTATTTTTCACTGGTGATGACAGAGTCAAGGTTTTTTTAAGTCCTTGGATGATGACTGTTGTCTGTGAAGGATTTGTCAGGTTTTACTGGACAAATAATTTATGAGAAGGATAAGTTATCAGTAAAATACAGTTTGAATACTGTAGATGTACAGTGTCCAAGTTGAGCATCATACAGGAATACTTCCGCAGTCTGGAAAGCCATATTTAGGGCTGAAGTTGCTCTTGAGGATAGGACATGACTAGGGAAGTGCACATGTTCACCCCTGTGTTGATAGGGCTGAACTGCTTAACGCTTTAAGAGCATCAGCAGCTCTGCTGAGCAGTGTATTTTGGGGATTAGTATGAAAATGATCAGGGTCCAAACCTCTGTTCCAACAGGTGCTGAGACTCAGCATTCAAACAAGCACTGCACTTAGAATAGGCGGTACTGCAAAAGGGAGGGAAAGTGTTCACGTCTGTGTCAGTCTATGCTCTTTCCCATGTGCACAGAGGTAGTGAGTTACACATAAACACACAAGTTCATATGCACATACCACCATAAACTTTGGCGTTACACCCAGCTTCCAGATACCCCTTCTGCACCCCTGGCAGCCAGCCCAGACTATCGTGGCCAGAATCATGAGAGAATAAGGCAGAGCACAACAAAAAATCAGAGCCATCATTTATTTTCCAGCACTTTTCATGTTACGCTGTTTAGGTCTTGTCCCCAATCTGTGCTGCTGGTGGTACTGAATTTCTGAATTTCTGAATCATTGTCAAATATCACCTCAATATTGAAAAGCTCTAGTGAGGGTTGTGCAAGGTACTCAACCCTGTTAATGATTCAGTACCCAAAGAGAAGCTGATGGTATAATACTTAGATCTGGCAAAATGGTTGTGATTGACTTTGTGACTACTCAACTGAATGTAGGCTTGGGAATTCTTGTGTGGCTGCAGACATGTCAAGGTATGGACATGTATTTGTAGAATAAAGGACAGTTTGTCCTCGGTGTGTGTAACATTTAGTGATTATTAAGGCAGGGTGGAGATCTAATTTTATTATATGAGCTGGACCTTTTAAAACCAAAAGCTTTAATCCAAAATAAGGCATATTGCACTGCTGTAAGAATTTTAAAGGACCAGTACTATATGCTATTATATTTATGAGTGTTACTGTATCTAATGCCAATATTTGCAGCAGATTAGATGGCATGTGTATTTGTGAACAAAGGAACACTGAGGTTTGTTTACTTTCCAAATCATTTAACAGTAGTTTACTTAATGCTTAAAATCCTCTCCGTGTAACACGCACACACGATTAACGTGATCTGTGCTTGCTTCAGATGTGGATCACTAATTTGCTGCTTTATGAAATTTTAAATGATGGAACTTTTACTGAATGGTAGTTCATTAAGTAATTAACCTGCACATAATGGAAGAACCATTATGAAATCCAGTATTTCTAAACTACTTGTGTGGATAGTGTTTGATTTCACTGTGTGAATGCACAGACAAAGATACACAGGTAATATAAAATCTTGCTATTGTGGATTTCAATTTATGAATTACTCTGAAGAACTTTGACTTGATTTTTTTCTTCTGGAAAAGCCTCTTGACACTTATAAACAATATGAATAGATCCAACAGCGGGCATAAACTGAAGACATGTGGATTACACATTTTGACAATTTTCTCGGCATTAACCAAACATTAATCTGTATTTAAGTGCAAAGTTAAAGGATATGCAGTGTAATACATTTGTCCATTATGAGCCACACCCTTGCCTAGGAATTCTATGTGTTGTCATTTAGAGATGAAATGGATTAAGTAGTTTTAGGAAGAAATGCCCAAGGCTTTAATGTCCCTAACATAGGTTGTCATGTAGAAAATTTGAAACATAGCTTTATCCACCGCATCCTTTCCAGCCCTGTGTATAGTTATGTGGTGTTTCCTATGTGTTGATAGAAAAACAAAGAAGTGAGAGAAGTTTGTGGGTTCAAAGCAGAGATTATGGATCAAAGCTAAGCATTGAATGAAATCTATTACAGAGTTTTCCGGTCTCTCCAGCTGATGTGCTGCTTGTGGTTAGCCTTTGGCAGGGGTAAATGAAAGCACCATACCATGAATCAAGACCCTTTTTTAGCTTCATAGAGTTTGCTCAGCGAAGTTATTTTGGTGACGCTACAATGCGTGGAACAGTGGAAGCAGGAGCAAAAAGGAAGTGGGAAGATGGACAGAATCATTTCATAGCTGAAAGGTATCCTGAAGCTCTAATTCAACTATTAAATTCCTGAGTTTATTGCTGGTAGACCCTTTATTGAAATCAGATTACACCACTTCCAGGGGTGGGAATAAAGAGCTGTGGTGCACCTCTGAGTTTGCCACCGTAATGAAACAAAAGAGTCACAAAGTGGGCAAAAATTGCAAAGAATGATTGCTACCTCAGTTTGTAAGTCAGATTTTACATAAATACAAAGCATAAGGAAAATCAGGTGGAGCTCTTCTGTTACTGAAGAGATTGCAGTTCCAATGAAGAGTCAGAGTGTAAGTGCCTATGCATGACAATAATACATAGAAGTTAAATGGACATTATAGATGAGAAAGCTGTCTTTTTATACTGAACTGTTAGGTGAGATGAAGAGTTTGTAGAGAAGGGCTGCAATAATGAAATTTGCGACTCATGGTGAAAATCATCCCACAGAATCAAGTAGCATAAATGACAAAGCAATAATCGTAGAAGAACACAATTCATCAGGTATAAAAGGCAGCTTTAAGATTGCTAATATATTTAAATTGATGTACATACGAACTAAAGTTTGTTCCATTTTGCTTATGAAGTCCCCAGTGCTTTGCTTCACAATGGAGATTTGAAAAAGACATGGCCCACAGCAATGTTCAAAAATGTAAAATTAATAATTCATGTTGCTGTAAAGTGTCACATTTAGTAACAGGGAAAACATTTTACAGCACTAGTGTTTGTTTATCAATCTCAACTAACATGATATCTCATCTTTTTTAATTTTAATTAATTTCAGTTAGATTTATTTGGGGTTTGAACTCCTGGTTAATGGGTCAGGTTTACTCATCTTTTAGAAACGGAAAGATTTCAGGCTCACTTCCACTGAAATAAGTAAAGCTACCTAATTTCAGCAAGATACCCTGCTTGAGCACTATTTTGCAAAAGTGTTATGCATTTGTCACCTCTGCTCCGGTATCAGAATACCTGGAGAAACATTACTACAGGCATTTACATGTTACCCAGTCTGACCTATCCACACATAGAACAGATGTGTATGACCTGATGATAAAAAAATGCTAGTACCATGTTAGGGTGGGGGGGAGATTCTTACCTTTGCCATAACAAGCTGAACAGAACTGGTAGTAGTAGCATGTAAAATGCTGGCAAGTGTATCTTTGATGAGACAATACCAAACTATCTAGCCTGTCTTCAGAGGATAGGAAAGTAATGCCAGAATCCTGTCCTCATTACTGGTAGGACACTGTGGATTTTTGTAAGAGGGCAGAGGGAAGCAGAACAATAGCAGCTACAAGTAAATGTTTCATCTTATTGCTATGTAGTTATATCAGTTCATATTGCTAAATCATATCCTAGGTTAATATGGGAGATAGATATCTAAAGAGTAGGGGAAAAGGTGGATTTTACCACAAGCTAATGGTCTTGCTTTGGCAAGGAGTATGCCACTACTTGTGGAGTGTGCCATTGGGAAGCATACATTCAATCACTCTGGATCAGACTGTTCATTGCGAATAGAGAGGAGGGTTAAAATTTTCAGTGCTAAGAAGATCATTGTCAAATTGTGTTTTCCAATTATTTGTGAATTTAAAAGTTCCAAGATTGCAGTATGAGGTTGAGTAAGGAGAAAATAAAGCTTTGAACAATTTGGATTTAATGTAGGGGGCACAAAATTCAGCAGGAATGAAGAATGTTATTACACTACTAAAACCCCGGGCTTTTAAAAGCCAGCATCGTGGAATTACTGCTTAGAGTAATTCATATGAGAATGTTGTTACGGGTAAGGTTGTGTTTCATATTGGCAATGCCAAGTGTTAAGTTGTTAAACCTCATTAGTGAACAAAAAGATTTTGTTAGCTGAATAGAATAGCACAAGAGTTAAACACTGGGACCAGGTGAGTTACTGATGTCTGCCTCGGTAGCCATAATCTGTACAAGCACTCAGAAGACAAAGAATCAATACTACTCTACTTCGTTGCAGAATAATAGGAACTGTCGTGCTGTTTTCCATGTTCAGAGTTTGACTGGAGGTTTAAGTTAGTATTAAGTAGTGCAGTATTTACCACTGTGGGCCCTTCATTTAATTGCCTCAAAAAGCTTTTACATGAGCAGTCCTTTCATCTTTAACTTAGTCAAAATCAAGGATCAGACTTGCTATTTCCATGGACCCTGTTGGTGGGTGAGCTAGGGCATGAACTGAATCACAATGTGTGAGAGGGCATAGCAACATCTTCTTTTGGCACCTACCTTTGGAGTATTAAAAAGTTTCATGTAAACATGAGCAAATAGTCCTACAATTTGGATCTTTTTTCAGGGCCTTTTGAGATATGAAGTTGCTGCTCACTGGCAAAGAACTGCATTAGATCCTGCTGTGATTAGTGCATCATGTTGTAAAGTTTGCATAAGTTGGTTGGTATTTTGTTTGCTTGATGGTGATTGAAATCTGTACTTGTGGAGATGCCTGGTATGTTAGTTTTAGCCTAAACTACATTCTCCATCAGCAGAAATCCCTGGGTAGTCTGTGTTGCTTCAGCAGGAATCAAGAATAATTTTACCGTGCTGAGGCTGCATCAGACTTCTTTTCATCTGTGACCCAGTATGGACTAGACTGCAGTTCACAATATACCTAGACCTAGAGGAAACCCACAGTGATTAATTCCAGTGAGTAGAGCAATAATGGAGTGGAATTGCTGCTGCGTTTTGTAGCCGGTTTCTCCCTTGTCTGCACCAACCCAACACCTGAAACACTTGAGAAGGTTGGGTGAAATGTCTAATTATTCTGAGGAATAACAACCTCAAATTTGGCATTCCTTTTCGGAATACCGACAAATGTTTGGTCTGTTGGATGATACAAACCAGCTCAAAGCTGAACCTCGGGTGACCATAACCTAAAGATGAAGAGCTTAATACAGAGCATATTCAGACATTATCATATGAATATACATGGCTTTCCCCTTGTACTGTACTGGCCAAATCCAGTGCTGCTATAACAGGAGATAACAGTTCTTCAGTCAGTAAATTTTGTCATATAATGGTAATTTCTCTTCATTTATACAATAGGTAGAAATATTTAATGAAGTTAATTATAACACTAATGGGACTGAGGTTTATTTGTGAAGAATAAAAGCTTTGTTAATATCTAATTTTATTACTGTATTAATGATAGCTGACTGTTCTATCAGTACTTAAAGAAATCCTCAAAAAATAATCACTGAAGCTTCCTAGTGGAATTACCTTTTGATGTTTTCTACTAAAAGCAGAAAAATGGCCAGTAGAAATTCAGTGTAATACCATTTTAGAAAAGAAAAATGTTCACTGTCTGTGAATATGGAAGTGTTTCTTGAAATAAATTATTGTGTTTGATTACTTACACTTATGTTTCCATTTCATCATGGTAATCCCAGTTGTTAGCACCTGCCTCAAAGTTTTTGTCCCCTCGATGTTGCTAATTGCATGTACAATAAAAAGAAATACTAGATTTCAGAACATCCCAATTTTATGGTTTCCAAGTAATTTTACAGAACTCCTTGGCAATGACAATCTCACTGTTAACTTTTGGGCAAGACTTGGAAATTAGTCAAGAGGTTTTAACTGGCTCACATCCTAATTAGTGTAGCAAAAGGTTCGAGGAACGAAAAAAGCATTATTCAGCAGGATTGCATTCTCTTGCTATTTTCATATCATTATTTTCTTAAGCTGGTAATTAAATGGGCAGAGAAATTGGAAGACCACGGCATGGCAAGGAGTTGGGTCAAGATTTTGACTAGTAGTATGCTGGGAAAAACTTCAGTCCCCCATCCTTTTTATCAAACTATCACAACATCACAGAAGCCCAGTGTCAGACCAGCTGTCAAAGCTCCTATTCCAGCAGTCAGCAGTTTACAGGGATTGTGGTAGAGCTGCTGTTGTGGTCTCTGGACTTCATGGTCAATGGGAAAGGTGTTGGCTGACTCTAAAGAGGCAGGCAAGGACTCAGCTGTCTCTCAGAGAAGTAGCTATAATCTTCTGAGACAAGAATATTCAAAATGAGGCAGTTTTCATCAGTCTTTTGAGTTTGATGTATTTGGAGCCTTCTGGTTTTAGGGAGGCAAAAGCAAAAGACCCTACATGTATTCAATGACCTGGGGCTTTGCAAGGCACTTACTCTATCAAGAGAGAGAAAAAAAAGTAGTAACCCATTCTGAATTTTGCAGAGCAACATATGTCTTGAAAATAAGTCTTAAAGACTTCAAAAAGTTAGCTGGATTGTAGCTGGATTTTAGCTTAGAGCTGTTTAAAAACACAGGGGATTTTTCTTTTGAGAAGTTGTGTTCTTTGACCTCTCTGCATTTGGTGAATTTGGGGCTCTTGTCAACAGGGCTCTTTGACTTTTGCTTTGTAGTGTGTGTTCTGCTGTTAAAAAACATTCTCTTCCCAGTAAACATGTCAAGCAGAGGTTAAGATCAGTGGCAGTATTTGTGACTCTAGTCTAGATCTTGTTACAAAAAAAGTGTTCAGAAACCTCAAAAAATACATAGAAATGTTCTTTAGGAGTGATAGAGAACTCCCTTCAGGGGCTACTTTTGCTGTGTAGGGATCTAGTATTTCTGAAAGTGAATGTTACACAGTGCTACATTCACAGTTTAAGATTCCAAATGCAACATACCTCTTAAATTTCTTGAATTTGAGGACAAATTAAGGAAAAGAGTTTTCCCTTCACTGTCACTAGTGGAACCTCAACAAAAAACTGTATTTTGGCATATTAAAGCTGAAATCTAACCTGTTCATATGTGATAGTGGTCACAATTTTCTTGTGCAGAGAGATTTTACTGGAGCTGCAGTGCTAATCCTAGCAATGGATAAATTCAGAAAAATGTCTTACTAGACATAACTGCATATTTATTTAACATTGGCTTTAGCATTTGCCATCTTAATTTAGAAAATAAAATTCCTTAGGATATTGGTAATTATTTGTGCATACTTGTTTTCGTTCCTACTTTATATTCTCTAGGTATCGGAATGTTTCAGAATATCATAATTGCAAAGTTGACTATAAATTAACGAAGTAAAAAAAAAAAGGAGGAAAAAACCTCTGATCACCCATTGCTTCATCAGAGGACACTTCAGCATCACAACCATGGAGGTAAAGGTTGGAGAAATGATTTGGGCAGCATGCACTCCAGTCAGGTGCAGCATGCTATGGGAGTTGTCAGCTGGCAATTGATTTGAGCAGAGACTCGTAGAGGTCGCAGCCACTTTTGCTAAGAGTGTAAAAGGTATATGCAGCATGCTGTGTAGTTAACTTAATTAGGCATCATTGGGTTCATCCTGTGTACCCAACCTAAATGCTTTCTAAATTCTCTCCATTCTGGGATAAGATTTTCTCAGCACCTCTCTGTCATAATTTCTGAACATGTGGCTGTTGGTTTCTTGCTTAACAGCACATCTGCCTGGTTGGCTCTCCCCATACAAGCTGGGAGTGCTTATCCTCATTCAAAGTGAGATCGTTAATGAAGGACATACAATGAATATGCAGCCAGATCACACAGGCATGGGCAGCTTTAGTTGTAAGTGCAAATGCTACATTAAAAAAACCAAGGAAAATCCATTTGCAGCCTGAAAAGAAAAGGTTGTTACATTCCTCTCACAGTTCAGGAACTGCTAAAGGATTTTGCTCAGCCTTAACGAAGACAAAAGCACTTTAGATAAGTCTATGTGTGGGAAATTTAAACCCATAAGATAGCTATTTCATCACAGCAGTTATAGACACGTAAAAGCAGAAGGTTATAAAGGAAGCTGCTTGGCAATCCTTAGTCCATGGATGCTAGTAGGTGTTAATAACATTTGAGTTTCTTTACAGTTCAAGTAAACCAGTACATGCTTCTGTGTTTTTTAGCAGCGAAGTCGGTTTATAGGTGAAAAATCATAGGGCAACTAAAAGTTTAAAAAAAGGTAAGGAGAATTAGTCCTTTCATTTCTAATCTGTGTTCTAAGAGCTTGCCAGGGAAGACAGCAGCTCTTGACAGCTGCAATGGTTTTGCATTGCGTGCTTTTGCTGTCATTAGAGTCAGTTTGCATTGCTAGTGGCAGAGAGTTAGCAAATTGCTCTTTTGGCTACTGGGCTATAAAACTGCTGGATATTAGAAAGAGTCAGAAGAGGAGGAAGTGGAGATACCCTAGTTTTGAACTAGAGAAAGATGCAACATTCTGGAAGAAGCTGATCCTGCAGGGCCAAATGCCAGAATATCAGAGGGGAGAGAGAGACACTGAAAGAAACCACATTTTGGAAAGGAGCATCTCAGAGCAGACTGTCTAGGAATGTGACAGAACAGCTTCTACACACCATTTCCTGAGGGGATCCAGCTTCATCTGATACTGATGATATTGGTTATAGTGCAGGATATTCATAGAAAATGGATTAAAGATTACACACACACACACCCCGCCCCGGCTTTGGAAAACTTTCTGGCACCAGTGTATGTTCCTGATGTAATGCGTCAACATTTTTATGCATCTGTCTGCCTGCTTCTCACAGGCAAGACCATCTTGTTTAATTCTAGTGGTTGTTATCTCACCCAGCTATTCTAAATGGTGAACAGCAAGAAATCATGATACACATAGATAATTTGTTGTGTATAGCATTATTACCAGGTAAATAAAGGCAGGGACAGGGAGCTGGAAAGATATCCCTCCCAAAACCAAAGCAAAGGAATCTCCTCCCTGCCCAACTTTTTGTGTATCAACCTCCTTTCTTTTAGGATTGTTTTAAAAAGTCAGTGTCACTGGAAAGCTGCTCATTTTCCTTGGCTGATCTGCTTCACTCTAGCAGATCCTCACCATCCTGTGAGCTCTAAGTTTTAACGGCTCAGAGAAGGTGCCAAGCAGCTACGTCCTGTTCAGAGCTGTGCTGCTTAAATGTGTGTGGCCTTTGTCATACAACTTTGCTCCTTCATGCTTCTGACTCCCTACCTGTGAAATGGGGGTAATGCTGAAAGTTGAATAAAAACATCTGCAAATGGCAAATGCACAGAAAGTACTATGCATTTTATTCTGGACATTATTTCTCTTGGTGTTGCATAGAGCATTTTATGAATACAAACAACATTTTAGTAAAATAAAACATTCATTCTAAATCCTTTCCATATAATCCACTTAAAACAGTCGTATCCATTGCTGTGTTGACTGTTGCTTACATAAGCTGTGTTTAACCTAGATTATTGTTTGACATTATTTTTTATCCTTTTTTGAAGGGAAGTAAATGGTGTCACTCCCATTGATGCTGAAGTTCTAAATAAATATAAAGGCCAGAATATCGGTTTTTCTTTTCTTTTATAAAGGACCCAAATTACAGATTGCTTTTTTACCAAGCTGAGACTTGATCCACTGTTTCATCAGTAGCTGTTATAACAACTTTGTGTTACTGTATAATAAAACCAGAAGTTATGAATTCTAAACAGTTTTGTGTTTTCCAGGGTGTTCCTAAGAAACTATTTCTCCAAAATGCACTTGCCAATAGACTCGTAGTCTGTAAGACCAAAAGGAAACACTGTGGTCATCCAGTCAAACCGTCTTTGACCAGATGTCATATGGCTCACCAGAATTCATTTCTATTTGAAGCAGTTCAGCTTTTAGAAATCTTCAGTTTTAATTAAAACACTATCAGCAGTGGAGAGTTTCCAGAAGTTCTTAAGATGTTCTATTTTTGCTTTATCTGAGGTTATCTAGCTTCAACTTCTAGCCATTTCACATTGCTGTAACTGCCTGTGAGTCTGAAGAACACTATTCTATAGCAGTTTGATGATGACCATATGTGTTTGGACACTGACCTAAATGCCCATAAACTCCCCTTCCCTCAGCTAGGAACACCTCCTAGAACCACTTCCTTGTAGATCTGTTTTTCTCTTCTTTTCATCATTTTTGGGCTTCTTTCCTGGGTCCTTGCTCTGTCAACATGCTTCCCTTGCCTTGGATGTAGAAAACTAGCAGTGAGAGTTGCAACTCTGCTCAGTGCAGATGTGTGGTAAACTTGCTTGTCATTTTATGAGCCCAAATACACTTCAGTGATGTAGTCTGAAAAAGGCATTTAGGTAATTTAATACTGCCACCTTTGTGAGTGATGGAGATTTCTTATCATCTCTTTTGACTTTCACACTGTCCTGGCAAATATTGGAAATGCAGTCAGGTGGTTTTAAGCTGTTGACTGATGATAATATATGTGTTGGTGTCCTGGTTTCGGCTGGGATAGAGTGAATTTTCTTCCTAGTAGCTGGTACAGGGTTGTGGTTTGGATTTTTATATGAGAATAATGTTGATAACACACTGATGTTTTCAGTTTTTGCTAAGTAGTGTTTGTACTAAGTCAAGGATTTCTCAGCTTCTCATGGCCAGCCAGCAAGAAGGCTGGAGGAGCACAAGAAGCTGGGAGGGGACACAGACAGAACAGCTGACCCAAACTGGCCAAAGGGATATTCCATACCATGTGATGTCATGCCCAGTATATAAACTGGGAGGAGTTGGCTGGGAGTGGTGGATCACTGCTCAGAGACTGGCTGAGTATTGGTCAGGGCGTGGTGGGCAATTGCACTGGGCATCACTTACCTTTCTTGGGTTATATTTCATGCTCTTTTTGTTATATTCCTTTTCATTACAATATTATTATTATTACCATTACTATTACTATTATTATGTTTTATTTTTTTATTTCAATTATTAAACTGTCCTTATCTCAACCCGTGAGTTTTACTTGTTTTCTATTCTCTTCCCCATCTCACTGGGCAGGGGGGGAGGAGTGTGTGAGTGGCTGCATGGTGCTTAGTTGGTGGCTAGGCTAACAACACGACAGTTGTTAATCTACCAGAATCCAGTTTTGTCTTTCAGTCCCTCCTATCAGCAGCTAAAGGAACTGGTCACATGAGAAGAGATATAATAATAGTGCTAATAGGAAAGTTTATGAAAGCTGTTATAGTTTTTGAAGCTCCTGGAATGTCTTCCCTGGCAAGAACAGACATCTTCTGTAGCATATCCTAGATTATATCAAACAAAGCTTATGTTTGCATACTTCAGAAGATACATGTTTGCATATTTGAAGATTGTCTTGGTCAGAAGAAAAAAGGTTTTATTGGTACAGAGTATTCATAGCCAGTAATCATATAAAGAATCACATTTATATTAGGCCATTTTAAAGTCCTTTTATCCCAACAGAAGACAAAGTAGAAATAGCTTATAAAGATTGCTATCAAATGACATAAACATAGATAACAGAGATTCTGGCAAGACTGTAGAGACCACACTGCAACATCATATAAGTGGCCTGATTGGAGACTGAAAAGCTTTGGTGTACGCAACTGAAAAGTCTATCCCATAAATGATAGCCATGGAAATAATACTCTTTATTTTCTTTTTCTCTATTTATAATATGACAAGTGTTATGAATTGTGAGCATTGAGAAATGAATACATAACTAAGTGACTCTTCTTGGCACATCCTAATGTCAGAATGTGCACAGGGACCATCCAGGAGTTGCAAAGCTGAGATGTTGCCCTTATTTTAGCCAGAGCTTTAAATAAATAAAAGCAGTAACCAGCAGGTTCTTTAATCAAGCTTTTATGTGGTTTGACTTGCAGAAATTGAGAGATACCGCCTCGCTGGAAGCCATGCCAGCAATTTGTGAGGTGTGGGAATAGTACTTCAGTTGAAAAAACATTTGCTTCTTCAGCCTACTGAATGTAGGAAAAGAAACTTCAGTCCTTTTTCATTTGCCTGGGGGTTGGACTGCAATGTTTCCTCAAGCTGGCCATATGTGTCTTGCACAGGTAGCTCTTTGCATATTATTTCAGATG
The DNA here is from genome assembly GCA_026212715.1 of Elanus axillaris. Classification (NCBI taxonomy): domain Eukaryota; kingdom Metazoa; phylum Chordata; class Aves; order Accipitriformes; family Accipitridae; genus Elanus; species Elanus axillaris. Next base: position 45,411,201 of record JANZLQ010000079.1, read on the forward strand.
GTGATGATAATGATGTTTAAGAGCTGCAGCAATCAATATTTTAGTAGCAGCAAACTTCACTGACAGCTGCAAGACTGGAGTTCTGGACAGCAAAATGTATGGTGGAGCTTGGGTCACACAGGCTGAGGAAAAGAGAGATTAAGCCAGCAATGACTCAAAAGGACACAGGGTGATTTTGTTTTTTTTTCCACTACAGTTTGTGCCAGAGGAGACGATGCTAACGATTCCCCTGTCTTGATTTGAATGGGTAGATCAGAGACAAACATGCTGGCCATGAAAGAAATAGGAGTATTTATCAAGTTGCACTATAAGGACATGTGAAATGCCAAAGAACTAGTGAAATGGGGTGGTGTAGAATATGCCACTGATACCTCCATAAAGATCAAACCCCAATTATTTTTATTATTTCAGAACTCTAAAACTGATGCTTGATATAAGCACTTTTGGCTCAATTCTGAATTTTAAATACCTACTTCTAAGTATATAATATAAACAGGGTAGGTTTGGAAAAAAATACTTGATCTTTTTCTTATGATTAGGGATATATTAAAGAGTAGTGATAGAGGCACAATCAAAAAACCCACATGGGATCAACTTCTCCTGTGGTTGAAAGTACTCTGATCAGAAAACTGCTTGATTTGTTATTTAGTATATGCTTTGTGACTGAATTTTTCCATGGTGGATTTATGTCAAAAATTTTCTTGTTGGCAAACCATCACTAAGCAAAAGTGCTGGAATTACACTGAGTAATAGGTGATAGTTTCTTCCTTTGTAGAGAGCAACAGTATTGTATGAGATGAATTTCAAGAGCAACAGTATTGTATGAGATGAATTTCAAGGGGATTTTACTCATTGAAGAGACTGTTCAGCAGAAGTATTTGCTTTGGCAAGACCAGTATAGCACCACTGGATATTAAGTGTCACTTAATTATGGAGTACTTTTACTGTCTCACTAATTGTCAGTGGATTTGCTGAACTGGTGTGGATATCTATAGAAATAGAAGCCATGGCACACCCTTGACTGAATCAACACCTTTGGAATTATGCTGGTAGTTTTGACATTTGAATTTGACCCAATGGGAGAGATTTGTCTTCCTAAGAAGTCACTTAGTAAATGATTTAAGGCCATCTTAGATTAGCACGTGCAGATGTCTGAAGGACTTAAATGTTTTATGGTAAGAGTTGTAGGACTAGCCCAGGGAAAGAAAAAAAATCCATCAGAAATTTCTACATTTTTTAAAATATATATAATCATTGCTATAGTAATATAAAGATAAAACCCAAGATATTTCAGCTGCCAGATGTTAGACTCCAAAGGTAATTAAGTTCAGAGAGCTTAAAGTTTTATCGCTTAGTGGATACTGGACTTAGCATCAACCTTTAAGTTTATTAAGATGCAATTTTAGGCCTAAGTTAGATGGAGTTATGACATACCAGTTTGTGTTCAGAGTGCTATTAATATTAATCCTCGTGGTGTATTGAAATTATAGATGATTACACTGTCCCAGGACTGGATATACTAACATTGTATGTAATGGTGTAAACAGAGCTTTAGGTACTGTACCAAGCAGACCTATCAATTTGAGGTCTTTTTTTAAATTGTGTTGCTTTGTAGCTCTTGAGTTGTTACGAGGTCAGTTGTGTAACCTGTGGCTATAAATGATAAAATACCTTGTATAAACAGAAGACTTGCTTTTAAGCTGGTGCAGTAAAGATTTTTTCCTCACTTTTCCAAGGCTGAGTTACTTTAGAAACTGAACTAGAGAGTCTGAGCTGTTAGGGCACTTTAGATCTGAGAAAGGGAAAAATCCCCAACTGCTTGAGACACACTTTGCCTACAACAGCTGGGGCTAGTGGTGCTGGAAGCCACGAGGCAGGAGCCTAGGTTCCCTGGAACTTGTTCTCAGCACTGTCACAAATCTGCTGTGTGATTTGCTTCCTGTAATTTTGAACTGCTCTGTGGTCTGCTGTAGTACAGCGTGCAAGAGGGGAGGTTGGGCAGAGGCCACGGCCACATTCACTCAGCAGTTGCTACAGTCACACCTATGAATAGAAAACCTGCTGAGACTTTCCCAAGGAGAGAAAATGTGGGTCTTTTTGCCTTTCATTGGTCCCTGCCTTTCCAGTGGGACATGAGTCCTGGCTAGCAGCAGACACACTGACCTTCTCCAGAGTTTCAGTGTGATGCTTGTCCTTCCTAGCAGCTATGGCTGCTAAAAAACAGCCTGGGGACAGAAACTGTGTATCTCCACTGTTAGCTGGGCTGTGCCCTTTTCCCAACTTACTCCTCTACAGTCTTGTTCCCAAACCAGGAAGAGGACTGTGCTGCCATGCACAGATGTAGGGTGGTAGGTATTGATATTTGTGAAGAGCTCTGGGGGTGGGAAGGGTGTAGAGGAAAGGCAAAGGGTGTTTCAGATATGTTAAAATGAACAGCTGTAGATCATTGTACCTCGTGGAAGTATGGCTATAGTGCTACAATGGATTACTTGTATTTAGCAAAGTAGGTGGAAACTGCTGAATTCATATCAGGACTGACTAGCTTTTCTGTGGCTATGAGGTGGAAAAATGTGCATTGAATTTCAGCTTTGTTCCATGGGTGAGACTGCGGTAGCTTGCCCTGCTGTTGTGCTAGATGTGTTTCTTTGGGCTTAAGTGTTAATTTCTAGCATTCTCTGCTGCCATCTTTCTTCCTGTGGTTTTCTTTTTTCTCCCCAGCCTGTCCTAACATCTGAGTTTTTTATTTTGCGTTTTTCAGAATGTGTAGCATAATTATGACAAATGCTTTGATTGTGGATTGTCATTGACCCTTGCTGAAAAAGCACTTTGTCATTCAGCAAGAATACACCACTAGCACCACTGGATTCATTGACTTTTTATCCAACTTTAGACAGCTACAGTTTGTGAAATGGTATCTGCAATAATTTTCCATGCTCTTGACCTGTGTCAGCAGCTACTTTACCCAACTGTCTTCATCTGTTTTTATGATGCAGACTGGCTGCTGCTACTGCAACTCAGAGAATTCTGATAGGTTAGGAAATAGCCTGGTGTTTAATTATAATTTTAAAACCCCACAAAATTCTTCTTAAGCTGGATAGTCCAACTGTTGGGGGTCTCACTTTTGTGACTGCACTTGGACAGCAGGAGGTGTGCCAACAGTCTTAGTCACCCCCTCCTCCATTCCTGAGTAATGGCTTGGGTCTCAGTTGTTCAGTAACCAGGATATGGCCCTTGGCCAATCCTCCTACACACTTAAATCTAAAATTTATTGACTTTTTATTTTCATTACAAAGTGAAATGCAGAAAGAGAGTGTTGTCAAATGATATGCTTAAGTAGAGCTTGTGTCACATAAAATTTCATGACAGGACAACTAAGGTACATACTGTATTTGTTAGAATCATAGAATCATAGAATGGTTTGGGTTGGAAGGGACCTTAAAGATCATCTAGTTCCAACCCCCCCTCCACTTGGGCAGGGACACCTTCCACTAGACTACATTGCTCAAAGCCCCATCCAACCTGGCCTTGAACACTTCCAGGGATGGGCCATCCACAGCCTCTCTGGGCAACCTGTTCCAGTGTCTCACCACTCTCACATTAAAGAACTTCTTTTTTACATCTTATCTAAATCTACCCTCTTTTAGTTTAAAACCATTACCCCTTGTCCTATCATTACACTCCCTGATAAAGAGTCCCTCCCCATCTTCCCTGTCGAACCCCTTTAGGTACTGGAAGGCCACTATAAGGTCTCACTGGAGCCTTCTCTTCTCCAGGCTGAACAACCCCAACTCTCTCAACCTGTATATAGGTTATATATATCCTATATATATATATATCCTATAAGGATAGGGGAGGTGCTCCAGACCCCTGATCATCTTCATGGCCCTCCTCTGGACCCACGGGAGCAGGTCCACATCCTTCTTATGCTGGGTGCCCCAGAGCTGGATGCAGTACTCCAGATGGGGTCTCATGAGAGTGGAGTAGAGGGGGAGAATCAAGTCCCTTGACCTGCTAGCCACACTTCTATTGACATAGCCCAGGATACAGTTGGCTTTCTGGGCTGTGAGCACACATTGCTAGCCCATGTTCAGTTTTTCATCCACTAATACCCCCAAGTCCTTCTCCTCAGGGCCACTCTCAACCCATTCTCTGCCCAGCCTGTATTTGTGCTTGGGATTGCCCTGACCTACATTCAGGACCTTGCACTTGTCCTTGTTGAACTTCACGAGGTTTGCACCGGCCCACCTCTCAAGCCTGTCAAAGTCCCTCTGGATGGCATCCCTTCCCTCTACACTAGGAACGTTAACAGTTTTTCTCCTATGGCCTCTCTGGGCCAAGCACAGTCTCATGTTCTGTCTGAGAGTGCTAGCCTCACTCATGTCCTTTTCCATCTGGGTCTATCAGAACTCACATGTATGTGCGTATTGAGGGTCTTTAGGCAAGAGACAAATGAAATGTGCAGATGCAGTGTGAGACCATCCCACAGAGAGGAAGGATGCTCACCCAGAGCAATTCCTCTGTAAACAAACTCCAAGTAAAAGTGCTGCAGTGCTGTCCAGTGCCAGCTTTCCAAATGATGAGTGTTGCCCCTTTTGCAGATCTGTCCTGGCTCCATACAGATTCACTGCTTGCTTGGTGATACTTCCATGTTCCCTATCTGAGTTTTCTCTCTCTTGTTCTCTTTAATCTGTAGAGTTCCTGGGGCACCTGCTTTCTTGTTATCTGAGCAGGAATTTCTGATTTATTCTTACAGGTGTAGGACAGATTGAGGTAAATGATGGCAGTACAAGGGAAAAAGCCACGATTACATTTCAGAGTGGCACCTTCAGCAACTCATCTTCACAGACTGAAGACCCCACAACTTCTTGTTTAATTCTGCAACATAAAAATCATAGATTCTGTTATGGAATGTATAACCTACTTCAGAGTTAGGGTGGGGGTTTTCCCCGTGCATGTTTCCCTCAAAATGGAAAGGATTGTACCTTCAGCTTGCCTGTAACTTCTGCTTTATAGTAATAACAGTTTAACATACTGGACTTGACACAATTTTAATCAATTTGAAAATATCTCTTTAAGCAGACCCTCTCACGATCTATTTGAAAAAGTACTCTTTCACAAGAGTGTCTACTGTTTGTATGTTAAAAATCACACTGCTTTGATAAATTGGTAATTTTTTTTTTCAGCATCTTAATTCTTTTTGCATTTTTCAAACTTTTTTTTCACGGTTTATTACACTGGAGGAGGTCTTACTGCAGCATACTTACATGGGGCTCCTTTCCCAAGAATTCTGTAGAATCAATGAGAGTGAAAATGGTAGAAAGTAATTTTGTTTCACACAGAGATAACTTTTCATTATAATTTTTAGCACTTAAAGAGAATAAAAGAGTGGTATGTTTGAATTAGCTCAGAGGAGCTTTTATGCCATAGCTCTGTTCCATGTAGGTCTGTGAAGAAGAGCTGCATTGTGCACAAAACAACCCTGTGAGTGCTGAAGTGAGGAGACTGGAAATGGTGATTTTTTAAAAATAGTTTGGTCTCCAATCTGGCTTGGCTTTGATTTCTAGACATTCAGGAAATGGAACTTTCGAAACTGAAGTCAATGGGAAAATGTGCACTGTTTCCCCTCAGTAAGTGTGACTTTATGGAAATGTTAAAATGCACCTCATTGTTTGCATAGAGTCTCCTTTTGGCAAGAAATGGGAATCTGTATAATCAATTACACCAGAGACTTTTCCTTCAAGGCCTTTGGTTTAGAAAGTGTGGACACTTTTAAAAAGAAAATATTTTGATACAAATGAGCTCTTTTAATATAGAATCAAACAAATCCATGATACAGCAGGCATTTGGCAGTGACATGTGGATGACTACTCGTAAAATAATCAAAGGAAATATATGTCAGAATACTAAAATAACTGCTGAATCTTGACCTTGTGGTCATTCATATAACTCAGTGATTGTACAGTGTAATTTAAACTGGCAAATTTTTTTGTTCACTTATTAGAGAAAAAGCCCGAACCCTATGGTTCAGTGGAGTAAAGCTATTCTATTTATATAGCAGTGATATCTTCTGTAAATCAGATTTTATGCAATGACTTCTCAGATGAGAAAATTATTTTCCTGTGATTTTTTAGATTATATTCTAGATGGCTGTATCAGTACATCCTCAGAATAAAGACAATTAGTAAGCAGATCTCAGCATAAGGTGTTTGCTAAAAATCTTCCAGACAAGGCTATAATCAGGGCTGTGATCAGGCATGTTGTGATGTTTTAGGTTACTCTGTCTAGCATCCTGCACTGTCTCCCTTGTAGCAGTGCACAGTCACTGATTGGGCATGGTAATTTTGACTTCTCCCTTTCACTCATGTGGATATCTGTAGTGCTCAAAGTGAGTCCTAATATTTTACACTGGGTTTGTCTAGTTTGGAGAAAAGGAGGCTGAGGAGTGACGTAATTGCTCTGTACAGCTTCCTGAGGAGGGGACGTGGAGAGGGACGTGCTGATCTCCTCTCTCTGGGATCCAGTGATAAGACGCGTGGGAATGGTTCAAAGCTTCACCAGAGGAGGTTTAGACTGGACTTTAGGAAGCATTTCTTTACCAAGAGGATGGTCAAACACTGGAACAGGCTTCCTAGAGAGGTGGTCAATGCCCCATGGCTACCAGTGTTTAAGAGGCATTTGAACAATTCCCTTAATAGCATGCTTTAACTTGGTCAGCTCTGAATTGGTCTGACAGTTGTTAGATGGTTTTTGTAGGTTTCTTCCAACTGAAATGGTCTATTCTGTTCTGTGCTATTCCATTCCATTTCATCATTAGAGAGCTACCTGCCTTATCTTCCTATATGCATACCTAGGCAAACATGCCATTTACCCTGCTCTATATTTGTATGAAATCAAATGGCTATTTTACTTAGAGTAATTTTATGCATACATAAAATTGTCATTGGGTCTTATGGGAAGACAAGAAGTTATGTTTCTTTTTCTGTCTTTGGATCCGATCATGCAATCTGCAGAGCCCTTCTGCAAAATTACTCTTTCATATGTTTTCCCTAACTTTGCTAAGAGCTGAGGAAATAGAAATTATGGACAACATCCAGCATGTAATAGGGGCAGGCCCTGCAAGATATGTAATCTGAAGTACAGTCACTTACTTTTTTGTTAAAAGGCAGTAGATAAGATACACAGAAGTATTCATCCATACCTCACTAAAATCTAACCACCTACTATACTACAGGCTCACAGAATAACTCAGTAGATATCAGCTCTTGTACAAATATATGCAGGTACAGAAATACCCACATATATACAAAATTCTTTGTGTCAGATTATTGTTCCAAAAAACTGGAATTGTACAGTGACACAGTGTTTATGTTTGTTTGGACTAAATGTCTGATACGTGTTCTCAGTAACGTTGTCTGGAATAAAGGAAACAGAGGAAAGGTATTAATTGGGCATTTTTTTGAGTTATCAATATATGCATGTATCAGTCTCCACAAGAACTACGCTGCCTTTCTGTTTCAATCTTTTTAATAGCAGATATTTGCATCTGAATAGGCAGTAAATAAATGGAGACAACGTATTTTCACAGTGAGTAGTATAGAGTTTTGCAATTTGTCATATCAAGAAAACCCCTTTCATTTATCTATATAGAAACGGTATTAAGTTGTGTTGCACAGGCTCCTGGAATATTTTACACTGTTCTGGCTCCATTTACAAAAGAAAGCATTTTTTCAAAAACTTCTCACAGTTGCCAATGGTAGTTCTTATAGGAGCCTTGATGCACAGGAGTCCCTAATGCCAACCTAGGGTCTCTGATTTACAGCTCCTCTAGGCAATAGTAGTGTTGGTGACTACCTTCTTCCATTAATGTTCATGCATCTAAATCAGATGTAGCAGTGGTAGAAAGTTTAATCCTCTTCTGCTGAGTCTATCTTACTGTTTTTTTTTCTTTGTGGACACTTTTACAACACTATCAGATCCTCAGATTGTGTTGGTGGTAGGCATTTGTAACTCCTCCTTTCAGACTGAAGATGTGAATGGGTTTACAGCATAGAAACCTGAAACCCGTCACTCCGTTGAAAATGTTTCTAGCACTGAGACCAAATCTCGTAATAAGGCTTGGAAGGTAGGTCTGTCTAAAGCCCTGAAAACCATGGTTGCTTATTCAGACCTGTCAAAGTTTTTTTGTTACTGATTGCAAAATACTAGTAATAGAAGAGAGGTCCATGATCTGTGGCAATACAGGCAGCTGCGGAGTCAGAGATAAATGGGACATAGGATGCCTCTCAGTTGGCTTCAGATGTGTTGGGAGGTCTGGGCTACCTGCAAGGAAAAAACTTTGAAGAAAAACAAGCTTCTGTTGTGAGGATCTGGAAAAGAAAGCATATATTAGCAGCATGTGACAAGGAAGTAGGTTTCATTGTAAGTCAGTTATAAATCAGCCTCTTTTTTGTGGAGGAGAGATCTAGTTGAGAGGGTTGTTGATCCCACTTTAAGGCAGCCATAAGGCTTAGTGCATACCAGAGTCCTTTGGCTTTCCCTCCTTTGGCCTTTGCCCAGATGCGCTACGTGCATCTTTACAGGCCTCCAGACTTTGTTACATCTAATGGTGCCTAAGACTGATTAGCTGTCTCCTCCTGCTGAAGGGATCTCTGGATCCTGTAAGATCTGAAGGAGGCAGTCCACTCTATGCTTCTCGAGAGGGCATCCACCAAGATGGATTTCAGCCTCAGCTTAAAGAGGAGCATAGTAACCATGAGAGAAAGGCACAGTATCTAATTTCTCAGTTCTCTTAGAAGTGGAAAGGGATCTATGATTGATTGTTCCTCAAAGACTTAATAGAGAAATGGATTTTGGTGTGAACACTTCCTCATAGTCTGTATTCTAAACTGCATAATTTCTCCTCTAGAGGAATATTCTTGACCTTGAAGTTAATTCTTGGGAAGGGGAAAATTTCATTTCTTTTTTATAAAGAAAACCATGAAGCCTTGCCAGCCTCTGTAAGGAGTGTCCTAGGAATCCTCTCATGCTGAATTCAGGGGTGTCTTCCTGTATTTTCATCTGACCAAAAGTAGAGGCCAGAGTGGTATGGTAGAGGTGCTAGTGGTATGCATGGTAAGGATCTCTCATGCTGAATTCAGGGGTGTCTTCCTGTATTTTCATCTGACCAAAAGTAGAGGCCAGAGTGGTATGGTAGAGGTGCTAGCGGTATGCATGGTAAGGATCTCAAGCAAAATTTCTGTTAATGTCAATGGTTCTACATCTGTCTAAGGATTTTAAGTCAAGTTGTGGATGCACAATAGAGAGATCAGCCTGCTAAGGGAAAACTTTAATACCATCTCTGACAAGTGACAAAGAAATACGTGAGCTGAAAGTAAACTTCTTTTATATATTTCTGTGTTTGTGTGCATACACAGATACTCATAAACAGCACAACTAAAAAGTGCAGAGTTGGCTGCTAGTAGGAAATGTCTGTCTTGCTTGGAGAGAGGTGAATTGAATTTTTATAGTTATATCCCATGAAATAATTCAGCAGAAATACAAGCTGCCAGGAAGCTAGGTGTGTGTAAATATAATTTGGGTTTCTCTGTGGATAGTTTATATTATTTACATTTATAGAAACTAGGTCCCATTTAGAATAGCTAATGCAGAAATAACTGCAGAGTCCTGTCTGCTCTAAGGTTGATGTCACTTTTGGCATCGCCCTTTCTGGATGTGTCATGAATCTTTGAAGAGGTGTCAGACAGACAACAGAATTAGATTTTTAACCCTTATATATGTTTTCCTGTTTCAAGCTCTTTTGTTGTTGTTGTTGTAATTTGACCTGTTGCTCAGTACCCAGCTGTTTCTCCTGGGAGAGAACTTAGTATAAAATAAAGTTCCAGAGTACCTGGCTGAAAGAATCTTGACAAAGTAACTTTGCTAAAAATAATTTTGTTTTTTTCACTCCAAGTGGTGAAGGTGATTTAGATATTGGTTAAGCAAAATGTTTGAATATTTTTCTGAATGTTTTTGGTTTCAGGAACAGACTTAAATAAAAATTAAGAAAAAGAAACAAAAACACACACCCCGTCAGAAATTTAATTGATTTCTTGCTGTAATATACTGTTATATTTTGTAAAAGTAATTTGGTTTATAAATTCAAAAGAAGCATTAGTCTAATAATGAAAAATAATAAAATAATAGCATTCAAAGGATAATAGCCAATGAAGTCCTTCTAGCAGGGGTTTTAAGTAGTTGTTCAGGGAGATTTGTAACACTAAATTGGATGTATTCCTTAGCGAACAGTATGCCAAGGTGAGCTGTGCATTCCCACTGCCAAAATGAACTCTTTAACGTGAAATATGTCTTGGACTATGGTAATGGGAAACTTCCCAAGATTTCACACATTTCTTGATAATCTCCACGGAACCCTAACACTTTCCATATGTTTTCCTGGTTGGCAGGTGGAGTGGATACAACAGCAGGTGGTTAAAAGAAGGATAAAGAGGGATTATAAACCTGGTGGTACCCAATCCACTTATTTCAATGATCCCAAGTGGCCAAGCATGTGGTACATGGTAAGTACATACAGGCTTGTTGGCTCTGTTTCATGCGAGCATTTAGGTGTCTGCTGTGATATTTTGAAAAGGGGCAGAATAGTATGTTCAGAAAAAGCAAATTTGGGGTATTTTTATGTAATTAATGAAAGTCTGTAAACGCCTTACAAGTATTACAAAGAATTACCCGTGGGCCCTGCAATAGGAAACATTTATTAATGTGTTCATTCATGAATGCTTCCTATTGCAAGATGTCTTGGGAATTACTTATTAGAGGATAAACTTTCAGCAATGAGAATGGAAAGAACTTAGCCACAATCTGTAAGAGCAGTGAAACCACTTGTTTTCAATGTTCCCCATTCACTGTTTCCAACATCAGTGTGATGTAAATGTCTTGTGTCCTGAAACAGGAGGAAAGATCCGTGAACACTGACTGTTCAGTGTTATAATTACACCCTTTTTAGTAATGAACGATTGCATTGTTGAAATGGATGGATTGTTTCTACTGTTTCCTGTCTGACATGAGTTGCATGTTTTCCGAGCAAAAATTATTTTTTTTTTATTGACTGATAGTCACACCTAAAGCCTAGACTGAAATTTTTCTTTTAATGGTGTTTTTAAAAATATATGCATTTTGCCTAGGAAAGTGCAAATCATAGAATCATATAATAGTTTGTGTTGGACCTTTAAAGGTCATCAAGTCCAACACCCCTGCAATGAGCAGGGACATCTTCAACTCAGTCAGGTTACTCAGAGCCCCGTCCAGCCTGACCTTGAATGTTTCCAGGGATGGGGCATCTGTTCCAGAATTTGACCACCCTCATTGTAAAAAATATCTTCCTTATATCTAGTCTGAATCTACCCTCTTTTAGTTTAAAATGATTACCCCTTGTCCTGTCACAACAGGCCCAACTAAAAAGTCTGTCCCCGTCTTTCTTATAAGCCCCCTTTAGGTACTAGAAAGCCACTATAAGTTCTCCCTTGGAGCCTTCGCTTCTCCAGGCTGAACAGCCCCAACTCTATCAGCCTGTTTTCATAGGAGAGGTGCTTCAGACCCCCAATCATCTTTATGGCCCTCCTCTGGACCCAGTGGAGCAGGTCCGTGTCTTTTCTGTGCTGAGGACTCTAGAGCTGAACACAGTACTCCAGAGCAGAGAGGGAGAATCACCTCCCTTGACCTGCTGGTCACGCTTCTTTTGATGCAGCCCAGGATACGATTGGTTTTCTGCGCTGCAAGTGCACTTTGCAGGCTCATGGCTAGTTTTTCATCCACCAGTGAAATGAAAAGTTGTATTTATTAGGCAGTTGACTCCAGCTGACACATCTCCATTTTGGCTGATGACAGACTTGCTCTCTTTCTCTACTGTCCTGTTGATGTAGTTCTAAATCCCTACATGTTGTTTTCTCACTATGTCACCTATGTTGCTGACAGTAAGACACACAGAATGTTTTATAACTTGATAGATTGAATTGCTTCAGATAGGGAGGAGAATATGCCATTCTGACAGCAATATGTAAGATAATTTTCCTGTAAGCAGATACTCTCTTTTCAGGTATTTTGTTACTTCCAAAGCATTAGTTTAGTATTTCAGGTGAATGAACAAGATGGTCCTAACACAACTTTAAAAATATTTTTACATTTTTATTAATTTCATTCTGGCTTTTGATTCATTGTTGCATACATTGAAAAACAAAAGATGTCATGGGTAATTTGCAACTAACAGTGAACAGTTGCTGTTAGCAAACTCAGTCAGAAGTCCTTATCTTCATGGATATATCATATGAGCATGTTGTCAGTCAGAAAGTCTCGTACCTTTGCTATTCTGTTTCCTGAATTCTTGTATTTTAATGACAGACTAAGTAATAACTTTACTTCCAAAATGCCTTTTATTTTTATTAAAGAACTCTACTACTGAGTTTTCTTTTCCAATGGAAAAATTGTTCCATATTACTCTTTCTGAGCTGCTGGAGATTTATGTCATTCAGGTAGTAACTTTTCTCGCACAGTAGAAATGTATTTCATTTCTGTTCAATCACAGTACTGGGTTGATGTAGCTAAGGATTTTTTAGCTGTTCATAGTCCACTTTGAAAACAGCCTTTATCCATAATGAACCTCTTTTTGCAGTTGTTTGTGAAAGCTGTATTATTTTGGGTCATGTGCTCATGGCGCATCTTTTTGCCAGTTTATTGAAATGTGTACTTCTCTGTCTCCTCTAATATGTATGTTTATTCAGTCTGCCTATCCTATAAATATGTATGTAAGGTGACAGACAGATTCCAATAAATGGCAGTAGGTCATGATTGTGTCCTATCAGTTCTCATTTTTAAAATTTTTTTTCCGGCGTTTTTAATTGAAACTAAACTGCAACTGATTTATATTTAGGTAGTCTGCTGTTATTGCTACAGACTTTCAGCTCTGTGTTAGACTAAAAAGAGGGAGGCCAAATTTCAAGAGAATAATAGTAAAGCAAAACCCCACTATATATTGTGTAGGATAGCTTATGTAATTTTTCTTTTGTGCTCCTAGATTGGTACAGAAGGTTTTTTAGTGCCACCATAGCTTTTGGGTGGAACTAGATTAGTGGGATGATTTTTAACTGATGATAGATGCTTATAGCAGTTGCCTCTAATTTTGTGCAGGAAGGTACAGCCTCCTATTTATAAATCACTTGTGTTGCCTAGCCACACTGCTTCACAGCTGCCCCACATTTGCCAGTCTAAACCAGAATGCACTTTAGGGCAGCAAACAGACTTTATTGTTTGTCTTGTACAACTTACAGAGTATTGTCATTTCTATACCTGTGGAAGAAAGTCCTCACTTGCAGACCCTTTGGGAAAGGGCTGTTCCTGACTGGTTGCAACTGCCTTTATGGAAAAACTTTGTGTATTTGCAACATCTTTAGTGGTAGTGGTTCGATGACATTTTGTTGAGAGAGATCAGTAAAATATTAGCAAGTACACTATTTCAGCAGAGAGAAGAGCTAAAAGTGTGTGAATGGGTTGACTTCAGGACTGACTTGGGTCATTACCAGATATCCTCATATGACTGTATTTGTGATTGTAACCATAGCTACTTTTGTTAATCTTATTTACCTTTGTAAGTTGAAGGGGGAAAAAATGGAATTTGAGGCTAGTTAAAGGTTTCAGTCATTGCTATGTCAGAAAGAGGTTTTTAGGTTGCTGGCTGCAGATGTGTTATTGAGAAAGTAGTTAAGTTATCACGTACAGGTTTGCATTTGGATTAATAAGTAACTTCGTTGTGGGTTAAGATTGATACCTTTGGCCGTTGAACTGGCATAATCTCTAACAGGGCCGTAAATTTAGCTCAGATTTGTTGACACAAGTCCTTTTATTCAAAGACTTGTCAAGCAATAGCTGATTGGTGCTTTTCTTCCCTGGCTTTTCTTCTCAAGTACTACCCCTTGTAATTTTAATTGTCTGGGCAAGAAATACTATATTTTTATTTGTGTGATATCCATGACAGGGAATTACAAGGGGGATTCAGGCCTACTTTCTCTTTTGGGCCATCACAAAGTTTTAAAGTATCTCTCAAGAGCTATTCTGTAAATAAATTAAAAGGTCTTTTTTAATCACTCCATTTTTCTCCATTTACTCTGAACATATTCCTAGAAAGAGCAGAGAGATTAGAAATATAGTTATTTAGCACCTTATGGTTCTGTGGAAGATGAAGCAGGCAGAGCTTCCAGAACCAGTCATCACCTGAACAAGTATACTTGTACTTTTCATTACCAGAGGATTATCTATTGAGAATTTACAGCTTCTCATGCTTTCTAGTAACAAGGAAAAGGCAATTTTCTTCTGACTTCTCTCCCTCAAAGCAGGGAAAGTTGGAAAAAAAACCAGTTGCTTTATCGTGACCTCTGAATCCTGAGGCATCTGTGCTTCAGAGTAAAATAGAGTATTTTTATAGATGAAGTAACACGTGAAACTTCACCTGTTCAACTGTTATTCAAAACTGACCTACACAATTGGGTTCAGCTTGCTCAGAATGAACTGACATCAAAGTCGTCCCTGGTTAACACCCCTTTCCGAATTTTGAGTCAGGAAAGAGCTAAGTCCTGTATGCCATCTCCAGAGCTCAGCTATCTTTGTATCATCATATTCTATCTAATAAATTTCTTCTCTTTCATTGACATTGACAAAATAACCTGTTTGTCAATAACTGCATGAACTATATATAATCAGTTTGCATAACTGAAAGAGGTCAAAGTCAACCCTGAAGCCCTACTGCTATCTGAAACTGTTTTACTTAATTTGTAATAACAACAAACAGTGTCTCTGGAATGACTAAGGGGACTTTGCACCTAACCAATTTCACTGTATGAGCTGGTGGGTTTAATGAGTTTCCTCATCTTGCCTGCATGGAAAAATGTTCATTCATCAAAAACTAGAGCAGGTAAGTATAAATAAATAAATAAATAAATAAAGAAAGAAAGAAAGAAAGAAATGCAAAGATGTGGTTAGTATAACTAACTTTGACTTTAATAGACTTCAGTCAACGAGACTGTCCTTGCTGACTGTTTCTTTTTGCTCCTTACTTCAGAAGAGCTTCATAGTGGTGAGCTGAAACTGGAATTGCATGGGCACACAAGCACAGCTTTCTGCGGCTGTAATCTAACTTTGCTGTGATGCTGGGCTCCGTTGCATATTTTTTTTAAAATAGAATATAACTGCAAGAAATTAATTTAGGCATTGTTTATTTTTTAACAAACTATTGTTAGACTACAAAGACACTGATTATGTCTTTGCAGTTTGTTCAGACAGGCACAAGTCTTTTTCAACACCGCTCAGGAATAATCCTCTGCAGTACTATTATCATCCCTTCTATTTTTAATAGTAATTGCTAGTGCTGACAGGATTCTTTAATTTGGAGAAGTTTCCACTTCCTACCAGGTTCTTCCCAGTCTGCATGGCCTAGTTTCTGCTGGGCAGGAGTTGAACATACAACAGGATATTTCTGTGGAACTGAGAATTTATTGGAGGAGAAGTAGGATGTTTTGAGATGTGAGGGTGGAGGGAGGGGCATTGTTCTGTTAGAGCACCTAAGAATAAATGCGATAGTTAAAGTGTATAAGCTAGCTGTTTTCTTATCACTGGATGCCACTTCGTCAGAGAAAGAGGAAATACGTATCCAGAGGTTACTTGTTATAGCTGGAGAAGGTATGGCACTGGCAGACAAAAACAGAGGAAAGCTGGAGCTTCCACTGTAGTAAATCACTGGGGAGAGATGGTATTCCTCTGAGAAACTACAGCATAAAATAACTGAGCTACTGACAAAAATAAATAATAACTTTAAAAATGGTATTATAATCAGAGAATAAGCTAGCCAGGATATCTGAAATGCATACTTGGGGGACATCCTGAAGATCTTTATGGCAGTGAAACTTACCTTAGAACATAGAGAAATAGCTGACAATATCACTAAAGTTGTAAACCACAGCAAGAAGTGGAACATGGGAACTTACCTGTCAGCTTCTCAGATAGAAAATGGGTGAGAGAGTCACATTCATAAGCTGCTTGGTATGGAGGAGGAAGGATACCAGCTATTACATATCTAGACCAATGAAAATGCTGTCTTTTAATTGTCATTGCTAAACACATCCCACATTCAAAGCCTCACTGAAGTAAAACTTTCATTTTGTTTTACATGTATCCTAGGTCCACAGTGATGGTCAGCTCACCTTCTGTCTTAAATAATTTCAAGTTCTGTTTTTGCTGTTGATCTCTACAAATGAAGTAGTTCCTCTTCTGAAAATTATGTTCCTTTTTTCAGAATCTCCTTCCTTTTCTTAGCCTTTGCTGTTTTCTCTTCATATTTATGCCTCATATTCCTTCTTTCTACACATAAACCGTACTTTGGGAGAGTAGGTGGAAGAAAAAATGCATTTGGAGGAGTGCTAAAAGCAAATGACTTCCCAGTCTTCTGTTTGGAACCCAAAAGAAGGGCTTTTGTAAACCTGCATTGTACATCTCCATAGTCTGCTAGTTTTCTCTGAGAGGTAGCAATATAATAGAAAAGGACTATAAGACACTATAATTTATGTAGTCTTTTTAAAAATAAGAAAAACATATCAGGTAAGTATAATGCATTTCAGTTGCTGAAAAGGTCAAATTTTCTTGCAAAACTTCTGAAAAGGTACTCTAATAGAAATCTGTAAACCTAAAAAAAGGTACAATGCCTGGCTGTGCTGTTTCTCCAACTGCTTATATTGTCACTTAGCTCTGGGGGCTTTTGGAAATTCCCAGTTTCCAAAACTGAACTGAAAGGACAGGCAGATGCACAAATGCAAAGTATTTTAGGGGATTCAAGGTGGAAGAGGTTTATAGCAGTGCCATCAGGGCACAATAAAACTAGGTGACTGAGCCAGAGTGGAAACTAACATTTACAGATTACTTGGTGAGTAATATTTAGTGGATTACTTGGTTGAGACAGCTGTATAAAATTGTTGCACAATTACAGATGTAGTGTGAAGTTACTGAGATTTTTAGGAAGCTATTGAAGATAAAAGACTTGCTGAGAAGCTTAACTTGGCAGCCAGTATTTATCAGTCAACCTTTTATATTTGCACTGTAAGATTTCTGGTATAGACAGATGAAATATCATTTATGCTGCAATTGAGAGCAGTCCATGCAGGCTGATGAGATCTGGATTAGTTGCATCTAGGGCTGGCTGCCTTGAGCTCTGATGCCCTAACCAAAACCCAGGAAAAATCACTTACTTTTCACTTTCAGTGAGGACTGTGAAGTCAGCATCATTGGTTTGAGCTTTGGCGAATGGTCTGTTGAACCCAGCTTACTTTGTTTCTTCAAAAAACTCCTCCAGTACACTACATAGTGCTCTCCAGCTACATTTCTAAGTTCCGCAGTGAGCTATACTAGCATTCACAGGGATGCACAGACACTCCTGGTCTGACACGGTATGGCTGACTCTGGGCAGCAGCCAGAATGGGGCTAATAAGCCTTTATCAGCAGTGGGTAATGCTAGTCTCCTAAAGTCCTGTAGCCGTGAAATAAGGTGGAGGTGAAGAGTTAGACAGGCCAGTTGCCTCCCTTATGCAGCGGCTGAGATCTGTGAGGAGCTCTGGCTTATCTTGTGCCTCTCTTCCAACTCCAAGTGTGAGTGGCAGAGCAAAGGATTCTACGTCCCTGGCCTGGCCCTTAATGAGGTCAGCTAAGGCAAGTGGGGCTGTGGAAGGAGACAGTGGGGACGAAGGAAGGAGTGACAGGCTTCTGATGACATGGGCTGGAGAGAGGTGGAGGGAGGACAAGAGGTCACACTGGGTCCAAGTTCAAGTCCAGGTACAGGGGAGACAGAATTTGGGACAGAATTTCACCTCCCACATGCTAACATCACAGCAGATAAATATGTGTCACCCTCATTTACAACCTCCTAAAAATTTATTTCCAACCCACCTATGCCAGGCATTGGCAGCTAAGGAAAAACCTCACTCTCTTTTTATTGTCCTACCAAGAATTGTTCTCTTTCTGTCTGTGCAGTGGAAGCCAAATTATTGTTCTTTCTGAGACATGGCATGCTTGTAAGTGTTTTGCATATTTTGTAACTTGGTTTGGTTGTTGCATGCACTTTTTGTGGGTTTTTTTTGCATGAGAAGATTGAGCTTTTGGTGTTTTAGAAAGTTAAGAAGATGATCTGTGACTTAACTTCAGTGGAAGTGCTGCTAGAAAGACTCAAAACTGCCTGCCAAAACATCTTGCAAATCTGTGTGTGGAAACATACTTCATGTTATCTGTGGACAAGGTAGAACTAGTAACATAAGGTCAGGCAATACACAATTTGACTTAAAAGCATTTCCTCTTGGAAGACAACAACATACTTCAAATAATCAAAAACCTGTAGAAGTGGATTTATCCTTATCTACTGAAAAGAGATTATTAGTGAAACTAGTTTAGTAAGATTAGCAAATAATTTAAAGACATAATGACCAGATAGGCCACTTGATCTGGTCCTCTGTGACATTCAGTTCTGACTTCCAGATAAGCAGCCCTGGAAGTGCCCAGGAACCACAAAACAGAAGCCAGCACTGTTCAGGTGTTGTGCCAGCATTTTCACTGAACCAAGAAGTAGCAATACTGAAATCACTGCCATACTTGCTTTGGGAGAGATTGTCCTGAGTGTCAGAGATCGGGTAATAAATCACACAGCGATAGCACACATTCCTCTGACTATTTCCTACACTAATTTTATCTTCAGAGGGAGAGTATCCACTTCTATTTTATCTTTCAAGAATTTTTTTTAAAATTAAGTTTTTTTTCTGGGCAGCAACTGAGTTGCATTAAGAAACTGCAGGTACTTTTCTGCATAATGTCATCTGTGAAATGTCATTTGTGTATAATATTGTGTTTTTCTGAACAGCCTTTTCTAACTAGTTTCTGCAATTAGTAAGGAAATTGTAGTCCACAAAATCTTTTCTAATGAGGTATAGTATCTGCCTTTATCTTTAGTTCAAAATAAACATATAATAAATTATATGGAATATAAATGGATATAAAATTGCTGACATCAGTAACTGTAAACTGCCATACTGGGGCACAATTTGTTGTATTTTAGTTTTTATCTGTCATAGCACTTCCAACAGGAAAAACATTCATGTATATACAAAGGTACATACTTATCTGGAAGTACACTTTTTCTCTTTTCAAAGTGGAAGGAATTTGCCTATCATTACTTTCTAAAAGCAGTTTTCCAAGAGCAACTGCTTAGTTAGGTACCCACTTTTCAGACTTTTTTAAGCCAAAATCAAGTAATATCAAATAGCAAAACAATTTCCTTTGTTGTGCCATCTTAAGTACTCTACTAATGTTACTGAAAAAAGGAAGAGGTAGTTTAATTAATTGTAAAAAATACTGCTTTGTTTCAAGCACTCACTTTATGTATTTTTTTGCTATTGTTTGCATACTAAAATTGCAGATACTTCAGGAAAGGGACTGATAAATATTTAATCTACTTAACTAATATTTTATAGCTTTTATTTACATAAAGAACACTGTACAAACATCAGGAACCCCAAAATGACTACAAGTGCACAGCCACAGTACAGAAGAATCAATTCTGAAGCTTACCTGTCTTGTGGTTTGATTGCTGAAGAATGAACTGGTGTGACATGTTCAATTTGCCCTCATCAGAAGCAAATTCATAACCTATGAGACTTACACAAATTTCTGACACAAACAGTAGCTATATTACTTCCTTGTCAGGGAGCAAAAATTAGTGTTGTGCTTCCACAAGGCAATTGCCTAACCATTCTGTACAGAGGAGAGCCTGATCTGTGTAGTGTCCATCGCAAAGGAGAAATTCAAGAACAGCTATTTAGCTCCAGGATGTTTGGTCTCGTACCAGTGTTTAAATATCATTATGCCCCTCTTTACTGAAGACAGATGTCATGTGATGCAGGATACCATGAGAATGAGGACATCAAAACTCTACCTTTCCTTATTCCTGCATCCCTGGTCTAACATGTCTTCCTATCACATGAGCAAACATTGTGACTAAAATTATAAGTGTGCAGAGGACCTTGGTTCTTGCTGACCATTTTTTGACCTTAATTCATGCTCCTTTTTCAACCATATTTAAACAAAAAAACAACAACCAAAACCGAACAACCAACCCCCTGCCCCACAACCAACCAACTAACCAAGAAAAAGAACAGCAGAAGCAAACACAGTAAAGATGTTCTGAGGAAGTGTGTTCTGCACCACTTCATTAGATGCAGGTCATCCTTGGCATTGCTTGTAGCTAGTTCTAATGTCATGAAATCTCTACTATGACTTACATCTGCTGCTCAAGCACCATGAAGAGGATTTTTCTTCTAGCCAAACAACAAACTGCAGAGGAGACTAAAAGTACAGCAAACTCTATCAGTGCCATTTTGGAGAGAAGTTCAGCAAGTGTTTGCACATCTGCATGACTTTTAAATATAGTTTTGATGAAAATTAACCTAAATAAATTAAGTGATTATTTTGAAGTCAGTCATCGAATACAGGGGACACTGTCAGCACAAGACCCCAAGTCTCAAAGAGAGGCAGTAGGGCTTTTTGGAAAATATGTGAATTCTAAGGAGATGAGCCATACGGGCAACATCTGTGCTTGCTCTTTTGCTGTGGAGGTTATAAATTCTGCAAAAAGTTAAACACTGGCTGTTTCAATCTAAACTCATTTCCAGCAAACAGCAGAAATGCATGGTGGTCAGGGGGAGGAACTGCACAGGAGGGAGGAGCCTCAGACAGCCCTAAGATGTGCAAGTGTGAATCTTTTATGGTATTGATACCACTTTTGTCTTACCCTTTCTATTGCATTAGAGTCCACTAATCCATGAGTAGCATGTCATTTAAGCATATAATTGCCCTGTCTTTATCTATTTTTATGTGGATTCCTAATAGAACAAAGGAAGTTATTTTCAGTTTTGAAAACAATTCACAACTGTATTAAAACCAAGTAGTATAAGCACAAAAGCCTAAGGAGAGGCAGATTAAATATACATGAGAGACTAAACATTAATTATATAATGGGGTTTTCCTCTTCTGTGTTTTTTGGATAAGGCAGTTTATTAATAAACAGTAAACTACTGCTTGGGAGATAGTGTTTTGGTTTTTATGAATACAACTCCTGGCTACAAGATTACATTTGGGACCCAGAAATCCCATTCATTAAAAAATAAAGACAAGTTAAGCAAAGAAAAAATGTTTCTGAAGTTACAAAGAAGTTGAATAACTTCTCCTTTGTTCAACTTCCATATGCAGGTTTAATGTTGAATAAGAAGGAGACTTTTTTTCCTTGCAGGTCTCCTCATCTGGCTGCAAGTAGGCTGTTGAGGAAAGTTAGTTAAGTGCAAGTTTCAGACACAGGGTTTAAATGTGTTTTATATGATCCCAGCTGCTGAAACACTGAAATCCATATATCCTTGGTCAACTAAGTTCCCCATCTACATGAATTGAAATGTGGATAGAGGAATTAGAAAGTGTTACAGCCCTTACATCTTCGTAAGGAGTTGGTCTGCTTACAGAAAACATGACTGTGGAAAAAATACCTGAAATCTTGTAGCCCACTGAATTTGTGTCTCAAGATTTCCTTAGAGCCATCATCTGATGATGAAGTTTCCCAAGACACCAAAGGCAAGCTTGAGGCTCTGTGTGTCACATCCTATGACTTACAGTATCTTTGCTCCCAGCTTCTTAATCTTGTCCCCATCCCTTGCACCATCTGTTATGACTACCTGAAAAGCAGACAAAAAAAGTAAAGGAAGAGGGAGCAGGATTAACTTTTCTGACAACACTAAGAAGTTAGATTAGTTCAGCTTTCTTGAGGATCTTGACACTCA
Source organism: Elanus axillaris (assembly GCA_026212715.1). Classification (NCBI taxonomy): domain Eukaryota; kingdom Metazoa; phylum Chordata; class Aves; order Accipitriformes; family Accipitridae; genus Elanus; species Elanus axillaris. The sequence goes on from JANZLQ010000079.1 coordinate 45,433,094, forward strand.
GTTTAGAGTGTCTACTCTCTAAGTTTTCATTTCATTATTTGGTGTACTTGCTATCTTCATATGGTTTTCCTTTTTAAAACACTGTCTTCTGCAGTCTCCTTCCACTCCAGATTGGTGAACTACCACGTAAGAGGATAAAAGAATTGTGAAAGTATTCTTCTAATTTATGTCTGTCCTTTGAAAATGTTCACCCAAACACACTATAACATTGACCCATTTTTTGCTTAACAAGTTGCATAATACTGACCAGTGAAAAAGAACAAAAATCTGAAAGATTTCTGTCTTTTAAGCCCTATCACATTGGGCATGCGGTCTTTCACTATATTTGGCTACTGCTTCTTCTGAAGTATTCAGAAGTTTCAAGTATTGATAACACTGTGTGAAGCAGCTTTGATCTTGTTTGGGCCTTCAAACATGGTGATAGCCTGAGACCATGTTATACATTGTGTAAACTATTACGACTGAAACATTCTGAGAACTAATTCAGTAGATATTCTCAGTGAATGAATCTACAAGGGTGGCCAAAACCACTTTGTAAGCTTGGTTTGTTACTTTGCCAAGCCCTAGAGAAAGTGTTAGATTGCCTCAACATTTGAAAAACTCACAAGATATATCCCACAATCTAATATGAAAAATAAACCTAAGGCTGAGCCCTGCATGCATCTCTTTTGTGGCTTAACAGGTAGAATTTGTACATATGAGTGCAACAATGAATGAGACTGAGGTTATGACCAATGTTGCCTCCAGACAGGCACTAAGCAGCAGACATCTCCCAATGCGGTTATGTTATATGAGGAAGGACAGCAACAATTTACATGTCTGTATATGTGTTTAAATTAAAAAAAAAAAAAATTGAAGTCATCGCCATTTTTCTTCTAGGCAGTTGTGAATAGGGGTGCAACCCTGTGATTATAGTCACCCTGCATCAAGTTGTTCATTTGATTCATGTGATGGTTTGGCAGAAGAGGCAAGGAGAAAAATACAGAGCAATCAAATGAAATACTTGTTGTGAATAGAAAAGTTCTCACCTAGATTCTTGTTTTGCCTGTTGTATCCATGTTAAGTCCTGGCATTCATAAGTCAAGGGTTGATAGGTTAACTGAGAGAAAGTGGCTGAACAGGATTAAAAAAAAAGCTGGTTTTGCTGTTCATAAGAAAAAAAGAGAAATCTTTGATAGTAAAGTGGCTACTTGCAACAGTGCTGTTAAAAAAAAAAATTGAGACCATCTCCTAAATGTAAAGGTCAAAGTGGAAGAAAACTCAAAACATGACCTCATTTTCATGTCAATTCCCTTTTGACATTATTGCTTTGCATATTTAATTGAGTTTTATTCATAGTAATTAATGTTTCTGTACATATTTAGAGCTGAGTTATTCAGGATGCACTTACATTTAAAGCAGCATAACTGCAGACACTGAAATGCCCTCGCAAAGTATTTGAAGGCAGTTAAATGCCAGAAAGAAGTTTGTTTCTCCTAGATCATACTTCTTGCTGAGGCTTCTGTGGAGTTCCTGACACAGAGCTGCTTTAGTCTCACAGAAGCCAGCATGAGGATCTGAACTCCTTTGGTTGATTCATTTCACAGATATGCCAAGGAATGTATGATCATTTCATTCGACCAACAATCAGTGCAACTGGTAATCTGCAATCACAAGCCCAGAATTTCTAATTAAGTTGCCGTAGGTTTTCAGTAAGGCATACATATATTAGATACAAGATGGGATTTGTAAGAGTCACATTTATTAAGAGCATTGTCTTAATGATTAACTATTAAAAATCTTACACCTTGTAGTTGCATATTTATCTTGCTCTGTACTTACCTTGTTAGACCATTTTCTACTAGATTAAAGAAATGTTTCCCCTTCTAAAATATCATCTATGTTGAGTTACTTGCAAGTTGCAATCAAGTCATGTCTTCACCCTCTCTTAGATAAAATAAATTCCTTGAACTTGTTAAGAATCATTGTATGTAGTGTTTCCAGCACTTAGTTGAGAAAACAAGCAGCAAGGACTCATTGTTCATTTTCCAAGAGCATCCTTTTTGAAACATCAAGACTAGGCACATGCACAAATCATTCCAGGAATAGTATCATTGCTGTTAAAAAAAGTCCGTCAACCCACTTTTATTGCTATTCCACTGCATAACTATCAAAGAATAATACATGGCTTCACAGAGTGAAGTTGTAGGTGACTGTCTACCTTACATCTTAAATCCTTTCACCATTACTGTGTTTCTGGACACTTTGTCAATTTATGCCTTGCACTATCAGTCCTACTTGCATAATTTTATGTATGATTTTGTATAAAATTACATTACAATGACACCACTTAAATAAGTTCACTTTCATAAGTGATCCAGATCACTCTGTCTCTATTGCCATCATTACTTCCCACTCCACTAATTTGTGTCATCAGATTTGAGAGTGCGCTATAGGAGAATGTAATTTCAACTTTCCTGAACTACAAGGAAGCATTGTAGCCTCTTAAGATTTGAGACTTAATAATTGCACATGCTCAGTAATGTTTCCTTAAACAAAAAGAGTATAACTATGTCTGTTAAGCCATCATAATGGCTTCAAAGTACAAACTGACATGTCTAATCCTCTGTTAGCTTCCTTATGAGTGGCTATGTTATTAAGTGCTTACAGATTCATAGTACATCTCTAATGGCTCCAAAGATCTCATTACAGTTTTTAAGTAAATAAAAAAGTTTTTGTAACTGCTACATGCACTTCCATGATAGAACATAACAGTTGAAAAAAACCAATTAGTTTACTGGAGGTACATTGTATTTCCCTGAGAATTCCTCCTTTTACTTGGAAGACATGTTTTAGTTTTGCAATGTAACTTTGGCACACATTCATGTTAAAATAGTATTTCCAGTTCAACAGCATAGCCAGTAGGAGAAACAAAACAAACACGGAGAATAAGATCCATTTACAGCTGAGATTTGAAAATGGAGAAAGCTGAGAGTCAGAAGACCAACGAACAGGAATCACAGAAGAGATGGATAGAGACAGTAGGGATGATAACGAAGAATGCAGACCACAGAGAGGAGGAGCCACAAAGAGTATTTTGTAGCTGTAGTACCAGGAAAAGCAGTGGACACAGAAGAATTGTCAACAATTGTAAAATTAAGAACTCTTACCTTTAGTTTATTTCTGATTGTGTATAGTTTTTCCTTCTGACAATGCTCTGATCACATCTTTCTTTAGTACTTTCTCTGGGTGTCTCATCTGCTGATTTCCTTGGTGTTTTAAGATACCTGCAAATGTTGAGGCAATTATCATTAATGGGTATCATTGCAAAGTTGAGACTGCCCTACACACATATATATAAGCTTGACAGTCATGGATCTGATTTTCTTCCTAGTCCCAGTTAGACAAGTAACATTTTTGAGTCTTTGATGTGTTTATTCTGAGGTTGTATATTTTGTCTGTCTATAGGAATACCTTCCTCTAGTATAAGTTCAAAATTATGTTCTCAAATCAGTTCCACATATTCAATTACTTTATTTGCAACTGGGGGAAGTTCTTTCATAGTACTGCTGCCACCAACACAATCTAGGTGACTTTAGTGATAAGGTCAGGTTTAGTTTAGCAGCAGGTCCCTAAGTCCCATAAAGTCTTGTTACTCGGAAGCTCTATAGTCATTAGTCTGTATCCAGTTTTCCATAAAAAACAGTGTTTGGAAATATATTGGACTTCTCTAGAACCTTTCTGCAGAATCTATATTTTTCTGAGATAGGTTGAATCCTGACACTCTGCTGAGATCTCCTTTAAGACCCTTTGCAATTTTCACAACATTTTTACATTTGTTGCCTATTTTGCACAGTCTTTCATGCACATCTCTGTCACATGTCTCTGGACTAAACTTCTTCAGCATTGCAGAAGGAATTTTAACATATAATCAGCTGAGTCAAATTTCCTGAGACAGTATAAGAGTAACTGTGTGGTACTTTTTTTGCCTTATGCAAAACTTTTTGTTTGTTTGTTCGTGAATAGCCTTTCCTTTTCCTTCCCAGGTCTCCCTAGATTTCTCTGGGCTAGTTCTCTCATTTTTGCCAGATGATCTCATCTGCACAGTATAACTAGCCACTCCCTCTAGTGGTTTAGCTTTATCTTCCCAGGTTTCTCTTATAATACACAGTGGGCCTTGCATTCATCAACCATAGCACATTCAAATAGTGAAAAGCCCATTGGTGCCTGGGGCACTTAGTTCCCTACAGGCAAACTAAAATAGCAGCCATTCATCTTAGTCTGATCCTGTACTGTTAATGAATTTTCACAGCATGCATTTCAGTGTTAGATTAAACATTTCTGCAAGGCTGTCTAAGGAGGGTATGGAGTGATTTTTATACTTCTGTCTCAAGAGAATAGTTTCATGAGCTTAAAGTTTGTCCTCTGGCAAGTTACAATCTCCACTGACATACCAACCAAGCAAATAATGGGACCAAGGGTACAATAACCTGATGGCTTTTTATGGTTCTCAGGGAAAAGGCTTCTAGGTATCAAGTAGCATAGATGTTTATTGCTGAAGTAAAGGCATTGTGAAACAGTTCCAGCCTCAGGAACAACACATGCCTACAAGAAAACAGGGAGAAACTCCTTCTCCATTACTAATAATGGAATATGGTGTTGTCATTATATTCTGACCTACATGTGACCTGCTTTTCCAACCTGCTTTTGTCCCTTGAGGAAGGCTAGGGACCCATACCTTTCCTTCAGCCTCCTGAACAAGTCCTGTTGTCTCACATTAACTCCCTCTCCTTGTCCCTTTCTCCCTCCTTCTCCCCCCAGGACATCCCACCATTAACACCAGATGTCACCAGGCTATTGCCTCATTGGTCAGAGGGAGCAGACCACAACATAAAATAGAAAAAAAGGACTGCAGTATTGCAGCAGTCCTTAAAATTTGGGTATGAGCATTCAAAGCCAACATCTCTTCATCTGTTTCTTTACAAGTCCTCTCATTCCTACAAGTTCATAATATTCTTAGAAAAACAAGACTCCTGGTTCATCCTAAATGAGCTCCCTGCTCACACCCAGCATTCCTGTAACTGCATATCCTTCTTAAACATCACTTTTCTCTTTTCCCTGTAAAATGAAAAGAGAGGGGAAGGGGGTTTGTGTAAGCCCTGGGCTCCTCCCACTCTCATCAGTCTCTGGGAAGTTTAATGATTAATTGAAGCCATCTGCTCAGGACCTTCTCTCCATGTGGTTCAATTCCATCACATATGTTCACACAAAATCTAAATAAAACCACCTTTCTTTCCCATGCTCCTTAATGACTTGAGATAGAAGTGATGGTCTTTGACATGAAGACAGTTGAAAAAATAAATTGTGAAAAGCCTGTCTTTGGTAGTGTAGAAAGAATCCTTAGAAAGTTATGAAAACTGTTTTAAAGCAAGACTTGACATCTGTGTCTTAATTGGTATCTTAGAAATGACAAAAACATCAAGTCTAGCTTGAGAGAGAGGGGGAGAAACTTGGTCTTAGTACGTAACTGTGACTCTATGAACTGATGCATTAAAAAAAAAAGACAAGCCTCTTGGGTGTCTGTAAACTGCCCTATTTTTCCTTCTTTTTTGAGACTTAGAGGAGGTCAAATAAAAATATGAGGCAAAGACCACAAAAAAATAGTAGAATGGAAAGAATTGTCTCCCTAAGGAATTATTCATCCTTCGTGAATACTGGATCCCCAGGGTTGATGGTGTGCAGCTGAGGCCAGGGAGCAGCTCTTCTTTTCACACATTCTCTCCAATTAATAAAAGAATTGCCATACTTTTCTTTCTAGGCAGGACTTCAGGCAGGTAAAAGAGCATTAACTTTTGATCTACTTTCTTGCTAAGTAAGCTGTTAATATATTAGTGGTAGTATCAGTCATAGCAGTGGCAGCAGCAGTAGTAACAGTCAATATACAGTCATCTGGAGAGAATACAGCCACATATACAGATATCTTTCAATACATGCTTTCCTTCCTGCATTTCTTAGCAGTAGCCACAGGCTGTGGAAATTATTTCTTTTTTCCCCTCTCTGTCCTTTACTATCTCCCCAAGATTTTCTGCATCAGGTTCTTATATTTCTTCTAATGCTTCCCAGGGAGAAATCTGTCCATACATTGACATATACCTCTCAACATGTGAGCATTGATTCAAGGATATAGAAGATGCACCAGGTCTGTAATATGCCATTCATGTGGATGATTTTTGTATCCAGGGTAAAATGCACACATTCTAGCTGCCTTTATTTGCTATTTCTTCTTCTTCTTCTTCTCTTTCTTTGTCTTTCATTTTTTTCTGTACATATATGTATTTTTGCTCTTTGAGATGATGTGGTGCACCTTTTGCAGTTTTTGTGAATGCCACTTTTCATATTTGCCCCTTAGTGAAGGTGACAGAACATGCACAATGAACATAAGGCATTTTTAGCTACATTTCTCTCTTTGCCTTGAAGACGTCTCTCACGTTGCTGCCACATGGGAAAGAAACAGGACTAGAGGCGGGCATCCTAATAGAGCCACAGGTCATGTCCCATGTAGAAAGAAGAGGTGACATTAAAAGCACATTATTTCTGTGCTTCTGCAGGTTCCAGAACTTGAAGCTGGGAGAGAAACTTTGCTGTCTGCAGACCTAGAAGCAGGGGGAGTTTCCAGCTCCTAAAACGGCTGCACTGTCATCAGCCTGTGGAGCACAGACATGCAGGGCTCCCCTAAATTAATTCATGTTTAAGCCAGCACACAGGTTGCAGAAAAACAGCCAATGTTGACTTGAAAAAAAGTGCCAGTGATGGAAAAATGATGGTATTGTCTTGAATACAAATTTAACACATTATGAATTATTCTATTTTTGGAAAGAATAGCAGTGTAATTGTAGCCAAAGAATAAGATTTATGAGCTCCTTATTTTTCACTGCAAAACCCCATACATACAGTCTTGTAAATTATTTGTGTCTCACTGTAGTCATCAGATTGTATTCCTATGAATACAAGAAGCCCTTTTATATTGATTTCCTGCTCTCCTTCATTGCTTAAACAGACATAAAATAATGTATGTCTGTGATTGTTCTTATTGGCTTCTAAGTGTATTTTTGTTTGTTAACTTAAAGAATCAATAAAGCTTAAGAATCAAATAACTAAACCCTCTGAAGTTGCACAAGCAATGAATTGGTGTTAAATATTTAATATGGTACGCTCTTGAAATATTCCTCTTGATACAGACACAGATAAAGAAAAGCAGCAAATCAGTAAAGCATGACTCTAGAAGTCAGATAATATTAATGCAAAATAATCTTGTATTTGAGATGAATCAGACTTTATATTATCTGCCTGCTCCTGCAAGAGCTTAAAAATATTGTGTGCAACAATAATCAGGAATTATTTAAAGGTGAAATTCAGAAGAAAAGAATTTCTTATGCAGTTAGCAATTGCTGTATATCATGCACTAAATATCAGGTTATGTCTGAGAAAAAAAAATCTTTGAGTACACCTTCTTCTCCTTCTAAAAATCATTCTTTCACCTTCTGTTTATTGTGATGAAAGAATAAAAAAAAAAAGAGAAATACTTTATGAAAGAAACATTATTTTAATAGGCTTCTTAAAAAAATGTAGCTTTCAAGTGCTTACTCTAGAGAAGCCAGAAAATAATTTCAGTAGATCACATTATCTTTATAGGTTATGATGCACTTCAAAGCCTGTTGTCTTGATTCTATTACATTACATGAGCCATTTTAATCAGGAGCCTACCTTTCCAACTCTCCTGATGACCTCCCTTCTTTACTTCTTTCATTGCACTTTAAAATTAGATCACATCAAGAGCATAAAGAAAAGAGATTATTTCTCTTTTTTGCAGGAAAAGAGAGAACAATTGTCAAGTTTTAACTTAGAACTGTACCATGGAAAGTTGAATATAGCATGAGGATGTCTTCTCTACTAAGGTTAAAAGTTGACAAACTTTGCTGCCTGTGCATTTGCCTGGACCAGCTAAGAGTGCCAAATGCCCCACAGTACATTCCCTTCACAGAACAGGTAGATGGTCTCTTTTTTGTGATAGCTCCACAAAATACCAGGATCCAATCCTTGGGCCTGTTTTTCCCCCTTCTCCCTGCTGGTGTTGATCAAGGTCAACACACATGCCCTTGACTGTCCTTCTTCCTCTATGTGCAGTGTTGTATGACTGTCCATAGGTTAGTAGCTGACAAACTCCCCTGATGTACAGAACGTGACCATAGTCAGCTTGTTTCTGTCTATGCCACAGACCATTTAATTACTACTGTAATGAAACGAGGAAGACTGTAACACTGTCTTGTTCTTGTTCTTGTTCTTGTTCTTGTTCTTGTTCTTGTTCTTGTTCTTGTTCTTGTTCTTGTTCTTGTTCTCCTCAATACTAGTATTGAAGAGGGACTAGTACTTCAGAGCTTTCCTGGGTTCAGGAACATATGTAATGTTCCACTAAATGTGATCCAAGACCTGCCAACTCACAATTGGTCTTTAAAATTGTGTCATTCTGATGATCATGTTTGTCTAATCCCTTTAGATATTGACAAGTTCTTGTCAAAGAACATCTTGTGACTCAAAAACTACAGGAAACCAATGCAAGGTATCTCATGAAGACTTACAGAGGGCACAATATGCCATTTCTGAGAAACTGCATGTCACAGGATTAGAAACTTCTATTTCTACTCTGTTTTTAAAGACTAATGGGCATTGTAAAAGGCAGAACAAAATTTTATAGTCATTGTTCTTTTAATTTGATTTTAATCTCTGGAATTCCAAAAGATTTTGACCATTGATGTGATTCTTGATTTCTCAGTTTAACTGTTCAGTTTTGTTATTGATCCCTACACCAAACCTCTGATGACAAAAACTACTGCAGCAGACAAGAAATATTAAGATAATGATAATATGCTAGTTTTTAGAGAGAATTTCACAAAATGGCTCATGTCTGATACTGAAAGCATCATGCAAACATCAAAACAGAAAACCTTTCTAATGTTATGTCTTCTTGTTAAATTGCACAAATGCAGACTTCCAAATTGTCTGTCCAGAGATGTCTAAGTGATTCTTTCATCTTTTTATGCTCATAAGCATTGAATTTCAGGTATGAGAAAAGTTCAGTATCTGAAATTTTTCTTACTATAGCCCTCTTCCTTCTTACATGTACTTCAAGAGTCTCTCAACCTTGCAGATGATTTCTATTAAATACTAATGGTGGTATCATTAACATTTTCCAATTAAACAGTCCAAAGAAAAACATCATCTATGAA
>JANZLQ010000079.1:45445778-45465549 GCA_026212715.1 Elanus axillaris
CGTCCGTGCACCGGCTCTTTTTAAATCCCCCCCCCCCCCCCCCCCGCCTTGCTCTGTCTGAGCCTGGAGGACCTGGAGGAAAGCAGTGCAGTTAAGGGGCTCACTGAACTCACTTCACAGGGGAGGGCTCTGCACGTGGCTTAGAGAGTCACTAATGAGGCATATGAATACTCGAGGGTCATGTCTCATTGCCACGGCAAGCCAGATCTCTTCACATGAGCAGGGTGCATTCATGTCAAGGAAGAGGCTATCAGTTTTATTGTACCATAAACTTTCTTTCTCCACCACACTGGAGTTGGTTGCTCTGAAAGCTGTATCCCAGGCTGCTCTCAATCTAAGTATCTACAGTTCATCAAACACCCAAAGCTGCAAGTTTTTCAGGGTGTTGTTTTGGATGCAGGTTCTTAACTGCTGCTCATCTCCTGCTGATATTGCACAAAACCTGCCAAAAGCCTTCTTTTGTAGATAGAAATGAATCTGGATTAGTTTCCAGACATTCTGTCAAGAAATTGTACAGCACATAAGCTCCAAAAAGCAAGGTTTTTTTTTTTCCATGACCATTTCTGTACAGGCATTTGTCTACTTTTATCCACATATGGTTTGTTTTTCTGAAAAAATTCAAATACTCAAATGTACATTTCAAATGAGCACACTTAACAGCCAGGAATAGTTGCTTTGTTTTACACATGCCTTCTAGTGGTTCAGTATGACTGGATGCTCCCCTTTTCTATTGCTTAGCATGAAGAGTAATCAGAAAGAGAAATAAGCAGGGCTAGCAATTTTCATTTAATTTGGCATTTCTTTTGAAATTATTTGCTGTCTAAATGAAGATGTTGATCTTGTGTAGTTGCTGTTCCAATCAATATGATCATGTGCTGATTTAAATGTTAATGTTAATGGCAGTAGGATAATATCTCAACTGTACACTGCTCACTAATCTGCAACATCCAACATCTTTATCTCCTTCTCTCCCCAGCACTGCAGTGATAACACCCACCACTGCCAATCAGATATGAATATAGTAGGTGCTTGGAAGAGAGGCTACACTGGAAAGAATGTTGTGGTCACCATCCTGGATGACGGCATCGAAAGAAACCATCCAGACTTGATGCAGAATTATGTGAGTGTCCACAGGAGTCCAGATTTGCTGCTTTATTATTACCCCAAATAAATTTGCTGCTCCTGGAAAGATGGAAGGAGGGAGGAGGGAAGGAGGAAGAATCATACGAGGGTTTCCTCAAATGTTAACACCACTGGGAGGAAGGCAGACAGCTTTTGGTAATATGTATTGTTTTAGTTAAGACTATGTTCTGTCTGAACATATTTAATAATTGGATGCCTCTTGTAGCTGACTCCTGAATTTCTGAAGGACTGGAACCAATCATTGGATGCTTTTTCTCTTTTCTGTAATTATTTTACTTAATATACTCACACTCTTAGAACTTAGAAATGGAATACACTGCTTATCACTTAATGCATGCAGCTGAAGTCCATTTTTGGCCAGTAAATTTAGCCAGCAAGACAGTAGCTTTTCTCAAAGACTGTAATTTTAGGCATATCCTTCCATGTATTTATTTTTAAAGCTATTTATCTTACTGCTAGAAATAATATTAAAGGAGAAAGACATGACTTGTTAATATTCACTCAGTTAAAAACAGGTGTAGAATATTTTGGGGTCCTTCTAGTACATCACTCTTAATAGAACTGTATCCTTTGTTTTCTGTGTTGTGCCTTATGTTGCCTCAGGAGGTTTCTGTTTGCTTGTGGTTCATCACATTTAAATGATGGGTTTATACCTTGGAGGTTTGTATAATAACATGAGGAGAAAGCTCCTTCTCTAGTAGGTGACTTCTTGTGTTAGTGTCAGAGCTTGAAGCTGTTCAGAGCATAAGGACCGTACTTTGCTGGAGTGATTAGTCCTGTGCTTTGGGAGTAGGCATTACCTGAAAGCACATGACCTTGAGGACCTTATAATTTTTGTGAAATAAAGTGTGCAGGGTGTACATTCACATAAGGTAAGAAAACAAACAAATACATTTGGATTGAGCTGGACTAGTGAATATAACCAGCCCAAGGCATGCACATACCTTCAGTCCCATTACTGGCATAAATATTGTAAAAGAGGCCTGAACACAGGCTTTTTCCCAGTGAACATATCAACTTGACAGTGCACTGAAGAGATAAAGGTGACAAAAACATCTTTAACAACCCATCAAAAGCTACAATTGTGTCCACAGCTTAAAGCCATTTATTTTAAATTAGCCATACTTATATCTGTATCCTTCCCCATGCTGCATGTGGAACTGTTGTGGTTTAAGAGCACCACGAGGCCACTCGCTCGCTCCTACACCCTCTGGCCCTGGTGGGATGATGAGGAGAAAATAGAAAAGAACAGCTCGTGGATCGAGACAAGGACAGGGACAGATCACCAATTATGGTCACAGGCAAAAGACAGGCTCAGCTTGGAGAAATAAGAAAATCAATTTATTTACTACCATTGAAATCAAAACAAGGATAATGAGAAGTAAACCCAAACCTTGAAACACTTTCCCCCACCCCTTCCTCGTTCCCAGCTCAACTCCACTCCCATTTTTCTTTCCCTCCTCCCCCCAGCAGTGCAGGGGGATGGGGAATAGGGGTTGGGGTCAGTTCATCACACCTTGTCTCTGCTGCTCCTTCCTCCTCAGGGGGAGGGATCCTCATTCTTCCCCTGCTCTAGCGTGGGGTCCCTCCCATGGGAGACAGTTCTTCATGGTCTTCTCCGACATGAGTCCTTCCCACGGGCTGCAGTCCTTCATGAGCTGCTCCCGTGTGGGTCCTTTCCGCAGGCTGCCGTCTGTCAGGCACAGACTGCTCCAGCATGGGCTTTCCCATGGAGTCACAGCAGCCTTCTTCAGGGGCATTCCCCTGCTCCGGTGTGGGCTCCTCCCTGGGCTGCAGGTGGGCATCTGCTCCCCTGCTCCCCTCCCTGGGCTGGGGGGGGACACAGCCTAACATCTGCCCACGGGCTGCAGGGGCATCCCCTCCTCCCGTGCTCCTCCTCCCCTCCTTCCTCACTGACCTGGGTGTCTGCAGAGGGGTTCCTCTCACATTCCCATCTCCTCCCCCACTGCAGGTTCCCCTTCTTAAATCTGTTCTCCCAGAGGTTCTATCACCATAACTGATGGGCTCGGTCTTGGCCAGTGGTGGGTCCAACTTGGAGGCAGGGAAGCGTCTAACATCTTCTCACAGGAGCCACCCCTACAGCCCACTCCTTTGCTACCAAAACCCCACCAAAACAGGAACTCAGCTTTGAAATACATAAGGAGGACTGCACAAACACAAGTGACAGGCAGTTGCCCTCTCTGTCAATGTATGCTTGATCCTAATGCATGCTACATCTTTCATTTTAATCTCTTAAGTTATTTCAACAAACCAAATATAATTCTGCCTCCTCAATGAATGACCTGGATTGTATCATATGTCACCTCATCCCAGTACTGTCCTTCCACTGAATTTAAAGCAGCTATTTATTCCCTTACCACCTCCTCTCTCCCTTTCCTCATGCCAACAAGGAATTCCCCCAAAGCAATACACATTGCTTGTTTGATGACAAATGCCTTCTATATGTCAGATTATTGCTGGTGTGGCTACAAACAGGAATATTTGAGGTGGATGTGGTAACTGGTTTTGAACAAAGAAGAGATTAAAAAGAGCTGCTTGCCATGTCAACACACCACATGCTACCACATTGATTAATGGGAGACATACAAACCAGCAGTTATTTACTCTATAAAACTATTTTCAGCTGTAAGAATCCTGGTAAATGTAAATTATGGAACAAAAATAGGGAGATATCTTGCAAATATATGAAACAGTTACACTCCCAGGGAAAAGGGAATGCAGTTTATGTTGCATTTCAAGCTGTATTTTTGTAACAATATTCTTAAGAAAATACTATTATTCTTATTGTTTGAAGCTATGGCTGAAATTTCAGTCATCATTGTGCAGATAATTTCTTGAATCTTGAAACGTTTAGCAAAATCCCGATTTTGAGAATGAACTTTCTTAACTTCTAGAAGTTTCTTAGAAGAAATGGAGTCTTCTGGTTAAATGAAACACCACTTTCTATTTCCTCTCTGGCACTGGAACTGTGCTTTTTCAGAGCATTTTTTAATCCTTATTATTTTTCCAAAAATAAAATGAAATATGTAAATCCCATAATTATTAAATATGTAATCCTTTCCTAAAACATACAATCATCATAAAACCACAGGAATGTTAATTAACCTAATTACTCTCTTGTAGGAACCTGCTGTAGAAGTACAGGCCACATGAGTCAATGACTAATTAATGAGAAGCTGGTTTTCTTTCTCCTGTTCACTACAGGATTCACAGGCCAGTTTTGATGTCAATGGAAATGATTTTGACCCTATGCCTCGATACGATGCCAGCAACGAGAACAAGTAAGGCACTATGACTTTTATGACATTTTCAATCTAGTTCATCAAGCAGAAAGTACCGGTTCTTCTGTGAAAGACTAGGAAACTTGGTTCCTCATAAAGCAGTGTGATTTGCATTTAAAACTTTATGAAATACTTATTTGTGTCTCTCTTGAGAGGCACTCCTGTGACACTTACTCTTCGAAAGCATTTGGAACCGTCCAAAACCACATAAAAATTAGTTTGAGAGTTCTGGGCATGTGAAATGAACCATTTTCAATCCCTTTAGGATGCAGAATATAAGGGGTGACTTTTACTTTTCTCAGCTATCATCTCATTGAGTTATTTGGGAGTTATTATGTGTGACAACTGTCTTGGCTTCTGACTTTCTTGGACTTTATAAACTTTGTGTATTGAAGAAATAGATAAGTTAATGGTGATTATTTTTTCCCCCCCCTGTAATAATGTCTTTTAAAGTGATGGAGACTTCATGTGTGGAGGTTTGATGGAAACCTTATAGACCCAAAGTGGTAATTCTGCGGGATTATAATATCTGTGTCATATGGCTGGTTGGATAGATCTCCATGAATGACCTATTTCTCCTTCAGAACTCTGCTTCCTGTTTTTTCTCATTCCAACTCTGCTCTTTGGATATGCTGTGTTGAAGGCTGGGGGACACACTGGGAGGTATACCTCATCTCAGTCAGCAGGCCACCTTTGTGCCCCCATGGGTATTTGAGGGCAGTTACTTATTGGTAACATTTTTTTAACCAGGTACTTGGCAGAAAGAAATATCTTTCTGTGGAATTGCATGAATTAGAGGAAAGAGAAGCCTACTAGTTGTCAACATGCTGACTGCATTTAGTTTTCTAGAGGGTTTGGGGTTCTTTTATTGTGTAAAACATTTAGTATTTGCTTGCAGAAGAGAGACTACAAGAGGTGAAACTTTGCCCTTTACACAACTGAAATGCTTTTTGCTTTGTGTTGTCTCTTCCCTACAATCCCACAAACTTTCTCCAGAAGAGTGTAGCAGGTGCGAGCTGGGAGTCAGTGACAAAACTTAACATTGTTTTGACTGGAGAAACCAATTGGAGCAACCCTGAATCACACATTGATGGGAGAATCCTCTCCTGGTCAACACCTTCATAACAGCAGGGAACCATGTAAGGACAGGCTGAAGAACAGGGCCTCATTATGGTTAGCTGCCTGTTACCTATAGATCCACTCATTTTACAGTGACTCTCAAGGAGCTGTCATAGCTACTTTCAGCCATAGGGTGAAATAACTGTGAAAACTGAGGTGAATTCTGCCAAGGACTTGCTTGGTCAGTCAGCCTGATCCTGCCTGGTAGGGCAAAATCAGAAATATGTAAGGATTTAGCTCTTAGAAGCTATATAAATAAATGTACATACACACAGCCACATCTTAGTTGTGATGACTAGAAATACCGTTTAATGTAGAAACATATTATGTTGGTATTAATTTGAATAATAATAGTTTATTTATTTGGGGCCTCATGTTGGCATATATTCTCATTCAGTTGTTCTTATTTGATACTGTTTACATGCTGCCAAATATTTTTGTCTAGAAACAAGTACATGCAAGAGCTGTTTCTTTCCCTTTTGCCCCTTAGGCATATCTCATCCTATTTTCATACAGAAGCTCAGTTTACTGAATCTTATCTGCCTGTTCTTCACTAGAAATCTCCTAAAGCAAGAGTACCATGAGAGAATAAAAAAAGAAATTTAGTAAACCCCTTTGTTTTGAAATGTGTAAACTTTCTACATGTGCAGACTACTTTAGGCAAAAAGAAAACACTGATGTGGAACAAAAGGTAGATAGACCCAGTTGCTGCATTGCCTCAGTGAAGTTAGTGATGAGGCGAGGATTTCAAAGCTAGATGCTTGTACAGAAAATGCTAATACTACACTGAAGTTGTTAGATGTCCTGAAGATACACGTTCGTTGAAACAGAAGAATGAATAAAAGTCTATCAATTCTTACTCTTTCCAAAGCCTTCTATTTTTCTTACAATGGAGGAATTTCATGTGCTGTTGTTATCTCAGTTTTAGAATAGTCCTGTCACTGGTGTACAAAGGTCAGAATCAGCAAATATGCTGATAATTTATAATTTTTGCTGGCTAATAAAATAAATTTTTAGTTTGGTTTGTGGGAGGTCTTAGGACTACAAGCAAAGTTTATAAACATGCTAGTTACCTGAAAACAGAGTAGCAACATGGGAACATAAATTGTTTACACTATGTAGGCATTGCCACTCAGCATGGTGCAACAACTAATTTGCATGACTGACCAATTCATCATCAGCTCTAGCTTTGAACTAGGTGTCTATACTATTGCCACTACAAAGTATTGGAAGACCACAACTGTGGCTGCATGATCACCACAAAAAGGTGGTCACCCCCACTCCTTACCTTGTGTTTGCTCTTTCCCCCTTTTCCCAGCCTTTGCACAGCTCTCCAGAGTGAATGATGCTGAAAACTGTGCTGCCAACAGCAATAACAAATTGCATTTTCAGCCAGGTTGGGTACATACCTCATTCAGTTCAGCCTGAGGTCAGAGGAGAGCGAGACAGGCACAAGTGGGGAAGATAAGCATGGCCTTAACCTCTCACTGGCAATGCCAGTTTCAGTCAGTTTCAGTGAACTAAGGTGACTGTTTGACAATGCCGCAAGTGCCTACAATGGTTGTCCACAAAAGCGAGTGTGATGGACAGGCAGCTGCCAGCAGTGGCCTCCAAGGAGTTTTGAGAAAAGATGTTACAGTCAGCCTGGCCCTCTGCAAATACTGCTCAGCTGAGCTGCCAGTTTGCATCACAGCATGTCCTTCTCTCCTGCTGTCCACCACCCCCTATGCACCCCCACACTTCAGGTACACATCCTGGCTTATCTGGGTGAAGATGCTCCTGTTCCTGGGGTTGGGGCATGGTGAAGGTACACTTGGAGGCCTCCCAGTTTAGGTGCACTTTCAGGGATTCACCCTTTTTGGTGCTGTGAGGAGCCATGTACCTCCACCTGTGAATCACAGCTGAATCTTTTTCTTTGGCTGGGTACTGAAGTCATCACTTTCTTACAAAGCATGTCCAGAGAAGGGAGGCTGCCTTCTGTTTTGTTGCTAGTTAGAGTTTTATATGGGATATAAAACTGGACCAGTTCGTTTGTCTCCTAGGTTTGGGGGATTTGAGTTTTCATACCCTGCCTCCCTGATGAATACTCTCACTGCCCAACCCATAAGGTCCTGCTGTGAGATGTGGTGGTGGGAGGGCAGATACTGTGCTGTACTGAGCTTCATCAGTGTTATCAGGAGGTACAGCATCAGTGTAGAGTCAGCTTTTGGACACAGAGGATACATGAAGCGTGCTTTCAGTGTAAGATTACTTGGCAGCCTAATCTCTGCTTAGAGGCTTGGTATTTCCAGTTAGCAGATACACTGAGCCATGGTAAGTACCACTTAAGCACATTCAACTTTTGGGGCTGTCACCCTTCCTTTCCTAGTTCCCACTGGCTCAACAAGAAATAAATGACTATGTAGGTACTGAAAAGCACTGCTAGTAGCCTGTCAGTATTTTTATATGTTTAAAATATCTTAAGAAATTTGGGTGGGAATTCTGATTATCCAGCATACGTGGTCATTTGGCACTAGATACTCAAGCTATGCCTGGAAGTTGAGGTAACCACAACCAGGGAACATTCTGAAAGCCATGCTTTGCAAAGACTTCGTAATGCACAAGATTAGTTTGGTTGATTCCTGCTTCCTGCTATAGCAACTGGACAACATTGTGTAATGGTGATTTGTGTCTTCCAGTGAAGGTGGGATGTACAAATGCACCATTGCTTTGTGTAATGATCTGCTTTATTCTGCCTCATTTTATAACCCAACCTTAAGGGTTGGAATGATAAACAGAATTGCTGTAAAAATAAGCAGGTGTCTCTGGGCACTTTTGCATGCAGCTGTGAAACATCAGGGTACATGGTCTGTTTGCTAGCTTTTCACTTTGAATTAGTAGTGAAGGCTTTCTTTTGCTGAGGCTTATTAGTGAGGAAAAAAGAATGAGAAAAAATTTACTGGGGGGTTGTGAAGTGACTGTAGATAACTAGTGGCACTTTCCAAAATTATATTTTTGAAGTTTTACATTAAATCTTCTATTAGCTAAGGAGAATAGGGGAGTAGCAAGAAACACTAGGCTAATCTTTCAAGGCTTGTAGTCAAAATCAGGGTGGGACAATAGCTTCTTTAACTACTATGGTATGTAGGAGTCCTGCCAGAAGTTTGCTTTGGTTTTACAAATTGGCAGCAAATCATGAAGCTTGTAAACTGTACAGACCTATGCTAGAGCTTCCTTTTGCTCAGAGGCTAAAGACAGCAGTCAGCTGTGGATGAAGTCATTCCTGCTATGCAAAGCATCTTGTTTTGGTTGACTGCTGAGTACTGCTGCTTTTTTCTTTTTCTGTTATTCCACCGTTACCTGTAAACATCTATGTTGAAACAACTAGGCATTATTAGACACAAGTCCTTAGACAGAATGCAGATGAGATCACTGAAATGGTACTCTACCCATTGTATAGCCTCAGAAATCAAACAGAAATGTTCATAGTATTAAAACATTTTGCTATTTTGACCAAACAAAAATGAGTTTTTGTTTCATGACAAATTTATTGGAGATGATATTTCAGAGCTTAGGTCTTATTCTGCTGACAGATACTTTTATAAAACAGAGGACCTTGACTTTAATGCAGTTCTTATTAAACTTATGTAAGAAAAAGTAAAAGTAATATGTCATTTCTGTTTTGGAGATACTGAGTCACCCTTTGGATGCTTCTTCAACATTTTTCAGTGATGCATCCCACTACATAAATAACTTATTTTATTAACCTTCTAAATTATTTTAAAATTAATTTTGCTGTTCAAAAATCATAAACACAAGCTACTTATGTCTAAACTTTACAATATCTGGACATCTTTACATCTTTTCTCATTACAGCAAAAAAGTTAATGAGTTTCAGTCCCACTTGATCCAACATACAAACATTGTTTTTCTGTGGCATTCATTCCAATTAATTATTACTTTCCTTTTTCAGTCACAGTAATGTAGATGGTCAATAAAATGCCAAAGGCTTAATTTTCTTCCAAGAGTGACAAGCTTCTAGTTTATACTGTCTGCTTATGTTGAAGACCTGTAGTATGTTCTCAGTCATTTAATGAGAACGGATGCTAGATATTGACAGGCAGATCAGCTTCTGTTGCCTCCTGGATGGTCAATAAAGTAAAATTAAAAAGCTTCATTGACTGCTGTGACACTATTCAGTGCAGATATCTGAAGAACTGAGCACAGTCAAACATGGGGAGCCTGCAGTGTCTCATTGCTGGCTTGAAAGATCATATCAGTAAGGTTCCCACTGCAGCAGTGTGATAGAAAGGAATGATGACAATTGGGTGTATCTGTCTGTGTAGTTTATGCATTTTGGTTGCCAGTATGCACCTGTTGATAATGCTTTGAAATTGGCTGTATCATGTGCTGCAGACAAAACTGAAGGGAAGATAAGATGGACTGAGAAGCACTGCTGCACCATCCTGTGCTTTATCTTTTGTGTAAAAAACAATTCTGCTGTCAGATGGCTAATCACAACAGAAGAAGACCTTGGCAATTTTTTAGATTAGTGACTACTTTTTTTGCTTGTGCCTGCTCAGAGCTTTCAGACATGACTGAACTGCTGATGCTAAGGCTCACACCTGCAGGGAGGACCTGGGAAAGCCAGTGATTAAGCTGTGGAAGGAGGCTGGAGATAAGTTTGAGCAAGGTATCAGCTCTCAAGAAAAGGCTTTTTTTCAGAGGGAATCTCCATTGTATCTGCTATTTTTCTGTACTCTGACTTTTCAACTTGATTTTCTCCACCCTCTAGAGGCTAAAAACCCAAAGGATTCAGTGATGGTGTCTAGTGTGTCTCAGTGTCACTGCAAATTTAATAAATTTTGGTTAGGATTGTTACATAACTACAGATTTTGGATTGTTTTCTCTGAACTGGTGTTCATTTATGAAAACCAGGGTCTGAACCAAACAAAGGTCGTTGGTATAGAAGCTGCAGTCAGAGATTGCAATCCTGATTTTTTGTGTTTTGGTTCTCTTCTCATTATAAACTCATTGCCCTTATGGCCATATCCTATTGTGCAGCAGTTTTAGCAGAGTTTAATAATGTGGTAGGGTTCAGTCTGTGTCAGCTTACAGTAAGATTGCCACATTTTACAAGGAGCAGTGTTAATGATTCATCAGTTAGCCTCCAAGTTAATTATGATCTAGTAACTCAACTAAGTGCCTAGGGGCATGATGCAGCATGGAGATCATGAGATACTAGATCTGTGTTGCTTGCCAGTTCCTGTAGTTAAAGATCCCACTGTAAAAATGTAAAAATAAGGGAGATAGACATTGCAGCTTGCAGGATTGTACTGTGCTGAACTAGGATAATTTTACAGATTCATTTGGAGCATATTTTTCTTCACTTTCTGTTTTAACTGTTACTTAGACTCCCTGTTTGCTCTTGCCTAATGAACATGCCTGTCCTTCAGGTGGCTGTAACTTAGGGGTAATCATCACACATCCTTTGTTTCTCTCAGGGAAAGACTTGAAGGACTGTATGCATGTGTTTAAAATTCCTTAGAGGAAAACTTTCTTTCTCCAAAAGAAAAATATTGTAGAAACACAGAGCATGAATTCTCACCATGTAGTATATTTGATAATGTTGTTCTTTTAATCTAAAACAGGTTTTTAACCTATGGGAAGAGATAAGGTCTGCATTAAAACAGAACAGAAAACAAGTTGAGTGTTGATGTTTTGAAATTCTCATGTTTTCCTGCTTCAGAAAAAAATGTGTTTATTTGAAGCTTTTGAGAGTAAGTAGGACCCCATAATTGCTGGTACCTGAGGGCAATTAGCTGGGCTAGAGGAGAGGCAGTCTTTGTCAAGCTGATTCACTCACCCATGACAAGCACCTTCATCACTGGTCTCTATGGTCCGTCCCTTGTGAGAGCATTTCATATTGACAAGACACTACAGGTCTTGATTTAGTAGCCTTTTGATCCAGGTTCTAGCTTCAATAGTGGAAATTGGCCTAATGAAAGATTTGTCGAACTGCCAAAGATTGCCTTTTTGGTAAACTCTTCTAATCTGCTCATTATACCATCACACTGAATTACATAATCCCCTCCAAAGTCCACAAGTAGTATGATTTATAATTTTTTGAGAGCCGAAGGAAAGACATTTCTTTTTTTTAGTCATTGAAAGTGAGAGAAGTCAAACAGAGGAGTAAACAAAACCAAAGTTGAGCCAGAATTCCAGTTGCTCAAAGATGAAAAGAACAATCCTTTTTCCCTACCTTGGTATCAGTCGCTGAGTGGTATTTCTTACTGTCTAACCAGTGTTTGAGGAGCGGTGCTCTTCCTTTTTATAATGTATAAGACTCTCATGAACAAAAAACATTTAACCACAACACTACAGGAAAGCTTTTTCCCTGTTTCTAATTACTGAAGTACCAGACAATGAGCTCACAAATAAAATGAAATTCTGAAGCGTTATGCAACTGCTTCTAGTTCTTTTATGTAAATAATTGATAACAGTGAGTCAGACCTTCCCTTCCAATTCAAAGTTGACAATAGGAGGGATATAAGCTTCAATAGTTACAGTATTTGTGGCATTCACTTTTGTGAATTCTTTTTTATGGAGAGTTAGAAATGAAAGGGTTTTTTCAGATGGTCTTTCTCCTAGAGTTGGTATTTCCTTTAAGTGTGCATCTGTATTTTCAAGTTTTTAATTTAGGAAGAAAGAGTCTACAGCTACAGTAGGCAAGTTTTGATTTGGTAAAATGGTAAACCAGTTTCAAGTTGTGTATGTTTATACATACAGGTCCACAGCTGGGTAAAATTTGAGAGCACAAATACCTTTCTATGTGTTGTCCCCTTTTCAGACATTGTAGGTATTAGAGAAAGTTAAAGAGTGGATCCACTCTGTGTATGTGGTAATTAGTTTTGCCAGCTGATTTCACAGTAGTTAGCTCAGTCAAATGCAGTGCATAATGTGATTCATTGAGACTTCTCAGCCAGCACATACATGCACAAAGTATAGTATTGATTCCCTCTTTAATGCTTGTGGCATCAAAAGCAGACCTCTAGTTACAAGTTTGATAAAGCAGCTGTGAATCCAGTGTCAAAAGCTTTGTAATTGAAACAGTTTTCTAAATAACATGCTATTAACGGTTGAACTCTGTAAAGTTATGCTATAAGCAAATGTCTTAATGGCACTAGTAGGTGTTTTTTATAAGGCATTTTCAGGATAAAACTCTCAGATGTTGCTCTTTCATACAAATCAAAAAATATGTAAATGTATAGGTTTATTGCTATAGGCAGCCTTATTTTTTCTAGCCTTGTTTTACATTCCTGTGATTTTTTAATTTTTCTTAAAGATACATCATCAAATTATTACACTTGATGCTTTAAGCAAAGTTAGATTGTTCTCTTGAAGACAAGTTATCTTTTTTTCCTGAAGGAAAGCAATCAAGGTAGAGAAATCCAGATGCAGAAGTAAAGCAATGGGTATCCATCATAGACGTAGATTGTGCTGATGCTACAGAAGTTTAGCCTCCTTTGAAAATTACTTGTGTTGATATAGAGTCCCAAAGCAATCATCAAATCTCTGATTTTAGCAAACTGAGGTAGAGACTATGGCCTGTTTACTTCTCCAATATGTAGGATGGTGAGGCTGTTGGCTAGAGGTATAAAAGAGTGCCAAAGAGAGTGTAATGAGAAGGTATGTGTTACTTCTCCTTTCAGCCCAAACTTACGTCCCTGCACTACTCTTCTTAACACTCTGTAAATATCAGATGAACAGCTACTACCTTGTTCTGCAGTGTAGTGAGTGTGTGAGAATTAGACTTCTTATACTGAAACCCCTTTTCCAGTTAGGAGCAAACCTTGCTCTTGCTAAATCAATTATGCAAGTTTTATTAAAAAACAATTATCAACACAGGTAAGAGAAGGACTTGAACTTATGTCAGCAATTTCCTCATTCATCTTTGAAATGCAGCTCTAAAGAGAAATGGGAGGTCCGTTTAATGTAGAACAAAATCAAATGAAATTTAGGATGAAGCACAGTAAATATTTTGCACAGTGCAATTGAAATTGCACTCAGAATTCAAAATAGGTAGGAGTATGGTGGAGACCCAGAGTTATAAAATATTCATTTCTTTAAAATGCTGTCACAGCAGTCATCCACTATTAGAAATGGTGTAATGCAGAATGATTAAAGAGCTATTGGTGACCTGCCTGCACATCACTGTATTGCTCCTCTTTTTGCCTTATGACCTTAGGGTCCTTGCGTCTGTCAGTATCTTCCTTGCATGAAAGCATGAATATCTTTTTTCCCTGAAAGCATTCCCCCTGACTGTTTTTGGGAGGTCCAATGGACTGCTCTTTCTGCCAAGAAGGTCTAAACATGAAACTCCAGATCTGCACTCTTGTTTTCATAGGATATTTTTCATTTCTGCTTAGCTGCAATTTCAGTAGAAATGATGGAAAATATTTTTGAGAAGATCTTTTTTTCTGTTTCATTTTTTAATTGCATAGAAATTTTTAAGTAAAATGAGATCACTCAAGCACCTGAGATCTCTCCAGCTGATATATATTGGTGTCAGTCTGGATGAAATACATGAATTGGGATAAATAGTGAC
The DNA here is from genome assembly GCA_026212715.1 of Elanus axillaris. Taxonomy (NCBI): domain Eukaryota; kingdom Metazoa; phylum Chordata; class Aves; order Accipitriformes; family Accipitridae; genus Elanus; species Elanus axillaris. Next base: position 45,459,930 of record JANZLQ010000079.1, read on the forward strand.
TGATAATATACTTTCATGCAAAAGCTTGTGAAACACAAGATGAGGAATGGAAGATAAAATGCCAAAGTACAGAATGTATCAGAGCAGGCTCATGGCCATGAGTTTAAGGTGATAAAGAACTTAAGTATTAGTGTTAGTCATGGTGGTTTAGGAACATGGGCAGGCCCATATGGAGCTATGTTTAAATTTGTGACAAAACCAGCGTTGATAGCCTGTGTTTATGTACTGTTGGACTGTGCTTGCACAGCATCAAGGCCTTCTCTGTTTCTCACCCTGCCCCCTCAAGCAAGGAGGCTGAAGATGGACAAGAAGGTGGAAGGGGACACAGCTGGGACAGCTGATCCCAACTGACCAACAAGATATTCTATGCCATATAACATCATACTCAGCACTAAAGCTAGCAGGGGAGTTTTTCCAAAATAACTGTTGCTTGGAGCGTGGCTGGGCACTGGTCTGCAGGTGGGAGGTGATGACCCTATGTGTCACTTGGTTGTGTTTTTTTCTTTTTTTTCCCCCCTTTATTTATTGAACTGGTTTTGTCTCAACTGACAAGTCTTTCTCACATTTGCTTTTCCAGTTCTCTCCCCCATCCCAGTGAGAACGAGGGAGTGAGTGACTGGTTGGGGGTTAGCTGCCTGCCAGGGTCGGTACTCCAACCTTTTAATAATGTACTCATTCCCAGGAGTAATTCTAATAGCTTGGAAGGGTTATGTGTGGTAACAGATATCTGAAGCATTACCCCTGCAAGCCTGTTTTCATGGTGAAGTTGACCACAAGATCTGTGGTAAGTTACTCTGTGTGTATGTAGGCATGTTGTGGTATAAGGGACTTCGGCTCCAGAGAAGTATCCAAACGTGGAGCTGCTGGAGAGCTGTTGATCCCACAGTTGCTGTGCTGGTCCATTGGTCCCTGAAAAGCAACACATAAGTGACACCTATAGCAGTGGAAGTGACTGGATGAAGCATGGGGCAATGCAGGTAGAAAACAGTTGAATAAAAGTAGAAAAACGCCTTCTTCAATTCTGTTAACTTGTGTCATTTCAGGTATTGCATGTAGCAACAGTAGATACACTTGTCGGGGAAATTTGTGATATCTGCAGATGTCAGATATATATGACATTTCAAATACATAGGAAACTTATCACCAAAGCAGGTGAAGGTCCCCTGAAAGTCTTAGAAATCAGCTTGCCAGCTATGATGTCAGATAGATGAAAAGTATTAACCAAATAAATTACATCACTTGGTTTCTTCATTCACAATTAGGTTGCAGTGTAAAGTCTTTTAATTCACAGGGCAGACTTCTACTGTGGGCCAGCACTAATGTGGACAAAATACTCCTGCCTCTCACTGGCTTAAACGCAGTTTGGTAGCTTATGCAGGGTTACTGAGAAATTGCAGTCTGACGTTTTATTCCTGGCTTTGTTTACAGATGCAATATGATGATTTGCTTGCAGAGCAAAGAAAAAGGTGTAGAATTTACATGTTTATTCTGAAAGTTATCATTATTAAGCTGTGGCTGTTCTGGTAGAGGTGTTCCTCCTAGTCTCAGATTTGCAATTAAACTGCTTGGTATCCCTTCAGTAGAATGAGAATAGTAGTATTTTCTTACATTCAGCAGTATGACTTTTTAAGTCTGTAGATGTTATAGTAAAAGCTGGTGAAATGCAAGCAAGTGGGAAAGTAAATTTGCAGGGTTTGGTTAATCACTTGTTTCCTTTGCTCAAAAAAACAGATGACAGACTACTTCACCTGTATCCATCTCATTCAAAGCTCTTCTTCATGCTTACTGTATAGATAACATTGTGTAGCCAGTACACAGTGAGCTTTCTCAGGTACAAGCAAGTTCACTGTAGGTAGTATATTTGGAATGTTCAGCAGCAAATTTCTAGCAAGCTTTACTCATTGTGTCCAAGCCTGTGTTTTCTAAGGCTATTATCTTAGATAAATATGGGTGGATTTTCCTAGGAATAACAAATGCACAGCATAGGTAAAAATACTTGTGTCAGTATTCCAGTTCTTACTCTAAAGGTTTTAAAAAATACTGAAAATTATATCATCAACTCTAGGTAGCCATATATTCAGAAACACTGATAGTGGTTCATTAGTGAAACTTAATAAATAAACCTGCAGCTTAGGTTTAGTTAATAGGAAGCATTTGTAAAGCATACCAAGAGTTTCTGATTTGTGTAAAGTAATATTGGGAGTGACACTAACTTCCTTTGCAATGTGAGGCCTTGTTCCCAAAGTGGGATTAATTTTAGACTCCAAAAACATTAACAAGACCTTAAACTATGCTCATTATCCATATAGTTGGATGAGGAGAATCACTGTAAGGACTTATTTTCCAGGTCTCATCTTAAATATACTTATGTCAGGTGGAAATACTTCATTTTTGTTATTTACATGCATAAATTAAGGTGATATAAAACATTGTTAAAACGGTATAAGAAGCTGGCTGCAAAGATTTTTGTTTGTTTAAATGCATTTACTTTTATGTCTTTCCAGTTAAATCAGTGCAATTTGTAGGTAAAATAGTTGTTGATGAAGCAACATATCTGCTGACAACATCTAGAAACATATCTAGTGATTTTATGAGGTTTACTGGTGACTTATATGTTTCTTTTCAGTCTCTTTCTATGAAGACGTGTGGATGTTTTTAGGTTTGGGTGTTTGATTACTTTGGGGGTTTTGTATTTTCAGTTACAAGACTGTGAAAATGACAAGATGGCCTTTATGTTGCAACTGATTTTTTTTGCAAGGATCTAAAAGTTTCTTGCATGGACATGAAAAGAGATGGAAAAAGAAAGAAAAGGTGCCTGTGAGGCACCTGCTGAGGTTATTTTCTAGTCAGCTGGGACCTGTAAGTATCCAGACAGCATTTCTTTGGCATGGGTCAGCATCATTTTGCAGGCTTAAACATGAATATTGCATTATTAAGATGTTAGAGGATAGTGCATTGACTGTGGAATGGGAATAATAACTGTCAGGGACATTATTTCCTCTGCAGCTTCCACGTTCAGGATTTGTCTTGCAATTATTTCCATAGGGGTTTTTTTGGCTCTCCAGGTATTACCCTGCCCCACTAACCTTGGTTGCTCAGCAACTCACAGGTGGTCCTCTGAGACACAGGTTGGTATAGACGAAGGAATCGTGAAGGCTGTATGTCCCATGATTTTCCTGTGTCCCCTCCATCTGCTTTTCCCTGTGTCCCACATCTGATTGCTCTGTCTTTAGGGTTAGAGCTGCATTGATATGAAAGTATGACATGCCCAGTGTTTAGTGCTTCAAACATTTCATTAATTCCCATATGATATGACTGCTTTTTATACCATGGCAATAACTGAGGCAAGGGACAAACAGTTGTATGTAGTTGGGCACTATACCATATGTATTAAATGTACTTGTGTTCACATGCAGAAGGTTCAAAAAACACATTTGCTCAGCAGAAGTGTGATGCTAAAGCAGGTAATTTGGTAGTAAACAATGAGCACTAAAACAGGGGCTGGATGTCAGCCCTTTTCCCAGAAAGATGTTTTTTTCCACTATCTGACTGGATAAATTGCTTTCATTATATATGCTGATACTGACCTGAAAAATGACATGTATCTGGAGGAACTGCTAGGGAGATCAACTGCTTATCCACAGATGACCCAAGGCACGTACCAGCCATGTCCAGCCTTGCACAGAAAACCACAGAGAGGCAGCCACAGACCCACATTTATTCTTTCCTCTCCCCAAAGAAATGAGGTGTTTCAACTTTGTGGAGACAAAGTGGATTTCAGTGAGAGATACCTGAGACACTGAAAGACCCAAAGTAGGTTACTTTATTGCTGTCATTTGCAGTGTTAATATATGAGAGGGATAGTGTCCCAGTCAAGAAGGACATGGTACTGGGAATGTGCTTTATTCTGTTTGGTGTTCTTAGTAATTGCCTTGGGAAGTTTCAAAGATTCCTTTATTCCTGCAAGAGTGCACAGTGTTACTTTACTGTTATTAAAAGTTAAGTTAGTAAGGTTATTGGGATGCTGCAGAATCTAAGTTCTAGGATTGTGTTCTGTTCACTGAGATTTGCAGACTGGGAAGAGACAGCTTAATTACTGTATTGAACCAGTAATTGCAAGTGTAAAAAATAAACTAAACTAACAGTTTTTACCAGGTGATTACAAGAATTTTTCTGGTTTAAAAGTTGATTCCTGATTTTGTCCATCACTTTCCCTCATTAAGTTGTATAGTCCAGTAATTCCTCTTACCATTTTGTTAGCTGTGTTCCAAAAAGATTTGAAATTGGGCCTTCGTTTGTCTTTTTTTTTCTGTATGTCACAAGTGAATTGATAGAACTGTTTAGTCTCACAGATAAAGAATGAGAAAAGTTGAGGCCGATACTCAGTTCTTCCCAAGTGTTTATGCTACTGTATACTTTGGTCTGTACACAAAAAAGGATTAACCACCCTTGTATACATAAAATCATTGCCAGAATTGCTTGGAGCTCATCCTCCTTGTTCTATGACTTTCCATCCTTTCTACAGCCTCTCAACAACCTTGTCTTAGGTTAAAAAAAGATGTTTTTGCTTATGTGGCAGGGGAGCTTTGAAGTCTAAACAGCTTCATATTCTTCAGTTTCAAAAGCAAACGAAATGGTCCTTTTGATTAGGTATATCTAGGTAGCAGTATACTATTCTAGGCAATACCGGCCTTGATATTGCTGCTGAACAGGTTTAATTCCAGTGCACAGGAACTAAACTCTACTCGGTTTACTTTTTTTGCTTTAACAAATGAGAACAAGAATTGGATTACCCGCCTGGAGAAGGTTACTGTACAGTTAATGTGAAAGACTGTATGAAAAAAAAAAAAAAGCTCAGCTGAAAGGTTTGCTCTTTGCCGGGTTTTGAACTGTTTTATTTCTTCTCATCAATGCATTTTTTTCCTCCAGAAATGATGCCAAATTAAAATTTTACCTTGTGTTAAAACATACTAAGACAGCGGTAAATAATTTTTTATTTTTAATACATAAAACTATATACTTGATTAAATATATTATTTGCTGATTTTGTTTGCTGTTTCTCATTCTATGTCATATTTCCTTGGCTCTGTCAGACCTTCTATTCATTGTTTTGTGTTTCATAGAAAACACAGAAAAAAAGTCATATTTGTTTTATACATTCAGATTCATTTGCCCACTCACAAAAACAGAACTGTAAAGTGGTGATTAATGTTCTGGAAGCACAGTCCTTTGCTGGGCTTATATCAGAACTTCACACTTTGACAAATTACCTGCTTACTTCTAACAGCTAACAAATGTAGAGAGAATGGCAAGGCAGCATCGCTGTTACCCACACTATTAAGTTTAAGATGTGGGTGTCTGAGATTTGAAGTGTTCCATGTGTTTATTTTAATGCTACCATCTTTGATTTTATTTGAGAAATAGATGAGATATTTTCAAGTTATTCTTTCAGTAACTTCCCATAATCATGCAAAAAGTCATTAGCTTTTGGACCTTGACTCAAGACACCTTCCAGTCCTGTGCTGTAACTACATTACAACACTGTGTCCTGATTTCAGCTGGGATAGAGTTAAGTGTCTTCCTAGTAGCTGGTACAGTGCTGTGTTTTGAGTTCAGTATG
>JANZLQ010000079.1:45465649-45586870 GCA_026212715.1 Elanus axillaris
CGAGTTTTACTTTTTTTTTCCTGATTTTCTCCCCCATCCCACTTGGGGGGGGAAGGGGTGAGCGGCTGCGTGGTGTTAGTTGCTCGCTGGTGTTAAACCACGACACACTGTGATGCTCAGAAACAAGATCCCATCTGTGATGGAACACCCCAGTCTTTGGCATTTTTCCTGATGTCTCACATTAAAGTTCTGTGTAACTAACTTGATTTTCACCTTTACTCTGTCACCTCTTTCTCTGCTGTTAATATCCAAATATCTTTCCTTTGTGAAATAGCTTTATTCTTATTATTTTTCAGCTGTAGCAGATTATGTTTTAAAGGCTAAAGATTGAGGTTTTCCTTGCCCATGCTTTAAACTTCTGACAGTTCCTTTATATCTCATTTTTCAGATGTTCCTAGAAAAACATCCCAACATAGTGGCAGTTTGGAAAGTATTTTTCATCCTCCAGATTATTAGAGACCATTTATGTATGAACAGGTCTAAATCATTATTTATTCTGCACTACATAAGATATTACTCTGGGATGCAATAAAACACATTTCTGATAAAATGCATTTCTGGTAATTGCTGTCAAAATATATTTTTTCTGCAGCAGTTTTTACATTGTGGTGTCTCAGATATCTCATTTTCCTGTTTATGAATACATTGAAAACATTTGAAAATTTATGTAAAGAAGAGTTTTGCAAAAAATAAATGCTAACTCAGATATTTTCCTACAGATAACAATGGCTACCTAAAATTCCATTCTTCCTCTCCCCATATAGGTTTGAAAATTGTTTTAACATCTAAAGTTCCTTTAGTCATATAATTTTCAATGTCCACCAACTACATGATGTTACAGATTCCATCCCTGGGATTCTAGTCTAATTTATAATAAAAACTAAGTCAGTTTTTTTTCTTAATATTAATGCATTGTCTTTATGCATAAGGAATATGTTTATTATGTAATTATGCTGAGAAAGGAAGTTGATGGTTATCAAAAATAAGCTGTTCAAGCGCAATCTATTAAAATTTATATAATCTTATCTAAACTTTTAGACTATCCTAACCTTTTTACAATTCTTTAGTATCCACTCTTACAATATGTGCAGCACTGAATTTGCAGAGGATATGGAGTTTTCTTCTTTTCTGTAGCATTTCCCTGGATCAAAAAAAAATAACCATCCCAAACAAACAAAACACCTCCCCATAAAACCCCCGCTGTTTTCTTAATTTGTTTACAAACTTAATTCCTATGCTGCATATTTCTTAGAAAACCTCAGTAAATTACTGGTATGCCCAGAGATGTTGGACTTCCATTGAAATAATCTGAAACTCTTTTCTCCCTAAATTCCTGTTCTGAAAAGACTCATTGCTGACAAGTTGAAGTGGGCTGGACTATAATGGTAGTGTCATGAAAAGCTGGAGAGCTTTAAAGCCTCCAGTCCCCTGAGCTTTTTGTGTTCTGAAATACTTGATGAACTCCAGAAGAGTAAAATACAGCAAAGAAATGCATGGTCAAAGTGTTTGTGGAACTCGAAGAATAGCTGTCAGAGATGGAGGCTCTGAAATGCAGAGCCAGTTTATGTGTAGGGGCTTTTCAATTTACCAGCAGCTGTCTTCACTAACTCTGAATATTTACATACTCTAAACATTCAGAAGCAACCTTAATTAACTTTTATCTTAAAGGTGTTCCTGGTACCTTATACCTTCTTCCTCTTCTGAAAGGCAAATTAAGAGTGATTACTGAGAGATAAATGTCTTATGTTTCAATTAAGTCAGTGGGATGAAGACTGTTAGTTGATCACAGAACATACACCTTTTCTCTTTCCATCATTGCCTGAAATACTGAGCCATTTCTGTCTCAGAAAAAATCTGTTAGTGAAAAAAGTTACTTTGTGTAACAGATTAGTATGTAGCTGTCAAATTTCTCTTATCTTATACTTAGAGAGTCATCAAAAGACAGCACCTTTAGAATCCAGGTGCTCAAGCACTCTTTGTGCATGCAGCGGAAAAAAATAACATGCACCTTTTCATAAAAGTGTATTTCTTCAACAATTTTTTTCAAGTTCTCCATATAATAGTAAAGCCATCATAAGGCAAAAAAAATATCTTTACTAAGGTCTTCATGAGTAGGTCTTTGACACCTTACTGACTTACTATTAATGGCAGACTGACAAATTTCTCCCTTACAAAAAGAGAATAAAATTAGTCTTAATTGCCTGCATATTTTCTTTGTTCGTTCTGTTCTGTCTCTCATATACAAAAATGAAAAGAAATATGTTTCTGAAAAAGTTGTACTTATTTGCCTGGAATGGAAAAATTAGCTAAAGCAATTAAAGGTAGGCAGAATCATAAAAGATGGTTTTATGGTGGAAAGTGCTGGCCAACTTTATAAGCATTTAAGTACAACTTTGTTTGAAAATAATGCCTGTGACATCTTATTTCTTTTACCTGATGGTCTCTTGAACCTAAATCTGTCTTTGAATAGCAATTTTCATGTCTTTCCTTATGAGACAAACAATGACAAAAAAGCTTTTTACTCTCCCATTTCTTTTCTTTCTATTAGACTCCAGGTAGGAGACAAATTTGTACATGGGCAGAATGTCTCATAACCAAGCTTTCTTTCATGTTTCTATTCTGTGATACTACATCACCCTGACATTAACACAAAGGACAAGTGCAAAACCTTTTAGCTGAGTGTCTCTTCAAAGTGCCATTTAATAGCCTGGGAACTTACTTTCCTTCAACATAAGCTGGCAAAGGATCCAGTGAAATGAAGCACCGACCCTTAAAGTTTATCAGGGTAGGCCTTTGTAGAAGGGCAGTCATGCTTTCTTCTAGAACTGCATCAAGTTTTTAAACAAGTTGTATGTGAAGCAGGCATCCCACAAAGACAGGAGATTGTTGTGTTTCGATCTAAATACCTTCGCAAAAAATGCTAACTTGAAAGCACCTCTTGTTTCACCTGTTGTTACTGGTTATGCTGCCTCCATAAACTGTAGTTCAAAGTTTTCAGGTTTTCATGCTCAGTAGAAGTTTTCATAGCTTTAAAGCAGACAATCAATTTCAGGCATCAGTTTCATCATATTTGTTTATCAAGTTAGTTAAGAAATTAGGTACTGATTAATCAGAAGGCTTTTCTAATTTTAACTGCAGAATTCAGAGTAAGTTCCAGACTGTAGACCTCAAGCAAAAATCTAGGACAGGGAAAATTAAAAGCAGTGTGGAAAGAACATATTTTTTTATATGCAGATTTTTTAGAAAGTCTTCTCTTTCACAGCATAACGGAAATATTATTTAAAGAACCTATAAAAGATAACATATTAAAACAAATTGAGCTGCATATATGATTAATTCACACGGTGGGAGACTGATTGTAAGAAGTGCAATTTTATACATATGACCTTGAAATGAGTAAAACAACTTCTGATTTTGTCATTTCCATTATAAATGTAGAATGCAATTAACAATAATGTTGGCAGAGAAGCAAGGGTCTAACATAAAAATCTGCTTACAAAATATATTTATACCATTACTGGACTTAAAATGTGGTAAAAAGAAGGATTTTCCAATATTTGAGGACTAGTGAAATAGTCAGCAATGTTGATTTAACTCACAAGTCCTAAAACTGTCTGAAGATCTAATTCTCTCTGGAATATGCTTTTTACTATGAGAAATTGACATGAAATTTCTTGCTGTGCTTTAATTCAATAAATATGAGTCATGGTACTTCCATACCAGTCCTCTAAAGTCTTGGCTGCTTCTTACTGAAGTTACGTCTGCCACTGCAGCTACTTTCACTTCAGCTGGAATTTAGGCTATAGTTTCATGTTGCTGTTAATCCCGTGTTACAGTGGGTTGCTGCTGGGAGGTACAGTCACACTGTGACTCCATCCATGACTGCTACACATCCCCTCCGTTTCCCCTCTACAGACATTACATGGCCCTGGGGTGACCAGGGTGTGTTTGGTGATCCAGTGGAAATCTAGCCCTTTTGACAGTGCTCAGTGGATATAGCTAACAAAGTGGCAGGTATCCATGTACTCCACTGGGAACCACAGAGAAATGCGAGCTGTTTCTTCCATTCTTCTTCAGTCGACCTCCCTCCTCCAGGTGTGGTTTCTATCTGTCCCCTTTCCCTACTGAAAAGCCTTCCTCCCATTACTGCTTCCCAAACTTAGTACCCAGGAAGGGTTTCTTGCCAGCGTAGTCTCCTGCTGGGAAGCTGCAGTCAGCCACATGCCTTTCACCAGCCAGGCAGTGATTTATTAATAAATTATATGCACTGAGGTGATGTGTGCAGTTATTTCTACATTTCCAGAGTATAGTCATCCATGCTTTGATGTTTGAGTGATAACACCTCTAAACTTAAATGTAGCACCCACAAAATTATAATGAGAAGAGGTAACTTTGGGAATCATGTGTCTTGTAAATAATTCTTTAGACAGGCATTTTCCTATAAATATTAATGCATTTTAAAAAGACCCTACTTCAAACAAACATGGAGCTAGAACACTGTTTGAAAATACTTGAAAATGAAAGATCTTTTCAAAACTTGTTTTCATCTGTGATCCCTGAATTATTTACTTCAGGCTTTTCAAAATAATTCTGTAATAGGATAAGACATTGGTATATCAATTAGAGTTAAATAGGCTTTCTTTAAATGAAGAAAATCAGGCTTGAAAATTAGGCTTCATATGAAAAATAAACTTCAAATTCAGTCTTGAAAAATTCTTTGATTACATTTGGCAACCAAATGATGAATTGTGAACAGATTAATAGGAAATTAGTTGAGATGTACGTATAATTGTGAAACCTTGATCCAGCTTTAGGATTTATCAGCATCCAACTTGTCACTTTGATTTTGTGAATAAACATTACACTTTTCTCATAGATTATATAAATCTTGCTTATGTGATAAACTGAATTATCTCCTTTGAAATTCTAACAAGTCAGCACTGATCACTTACATTGCTTATTTTTTTGTTTCCTCTCTTTTTCTTGTAGTCCTATTTGTTGTTGTTCTTTCTTTACATTAATCCATTCCAAACAAATTATTATTAGTGTTTCTCATCTAAGTGTTTCAAAAGGTTAAGGAAATAAAGAATGACTTTACCCAAAGCAAGCTGTACCAAGAGAAAGCAACTGTGATTCTTGTCTGTAATATGGGCGTTAACTTTATTTCAAAAACACCTATCTTCTCCAGATGTCTGTGTAAGCAGTCTGTCAACCACCCCCAGCAGGAGTCTTTCTGTACACAACTGACCTCACTTAGCCTCCTCTGTAGTGCTTGCCTTGTTGTTACCTATTTTTTGCTTTTGACTCTTTAACTTCTTTCTTTGTGGCTACCCAAGCCTTACATTATCTTTCTATCTGCATCTCATCAACTCCCCATCTCTTTTCCTGTCTGGTCTGAAACTCGGTATCTCCTCTCCACAGCAGCTCTCTGAAGTTCCCTTTCTGCTCCTTGTTGCTTGTGTCACATTTCTGCAATGGAGCTGCGTAACTGCACAAGGATGAGGGCAAAACTTACTGGTAGAATACACCCTGTGAAACCTATCTTGCAGGCAAAAATCACAAAAAGCAGGAGAAGGTTTCCTACCATGGTGGCCATATGGATGACCGCTGTCACCTGGTAGAGAGCATGGATCAGGGCTAGACCATTCATCCCACTGTGGCTTTGCACAATGGGAAGGAGGGTCAGCAACCACCAGAGGTTTTGTGTTTTCCTTCAGCAGCTTCTTAGGATTATACCCTAGCCCACTTCTGCTTCCAGGAACAGGGTGTACCTCTGCTGTGGAGGGTTCTTCACCTGTTTTTACTGCTTCTGGAAAGGCAGCAGGCTTTCAAGGTTGGCCCAAGGCATGACCAGGACATGCCTATACAGAAGCTTTGAGCATACCTGTTATACAGCTAATCTTAGGCTTGCCTCTAAACAGCAATGGGGGCATTGGTGCAATCTCAGTTTCCTCATGGAAAAGTGTGGTACCTGCTGTGCCTGCTGGAGGTTGTATGGAGATCTACATACTAGCAACATGAGTGGTTGTGGGAGAATGCAGGACAAAAATTCTGTCTGTAATGTAAGAATTGGTTCAAAATCAAGAATTGGTATCCAAGACTTCTTTCTGTTGCTCTGGATTATGTATCATCGTTGTACATCTTTGTTACAAACTGTGCATGTTTCCAGTAGCTAGAAACCCTACCATGAAGAGTTTAATACGATTGTGATAATGATGTTAAAATATGTTCAGAAGAGTATTGTAACATGGGTATAAATTACTACTGAGGATTAAGTAGTGCACGGCATTGTGGATAGTTGTGCTTTTAGCACCTGAGGATGAGCAAAGTCAAAGCCTTTAATCCAAACAGTCTGTGCTTACTTGGAAAAATGTTTGTCTGACTGCAGGCATGGAACGCGTTGTGCTGGAGAAGTGGCAGCCACAGCAAACAACTCACACTGCACAGTAGGAATCGCCTTTAATGCCAAGATTGGAGGTATGTGAAACAATCTCCCACCAAAAAAAAAAAGTAACCAAAGGGCCACTTGTGCTAAATGGTACATTCAGACCTTTCTCAACAAGAGAAGGAGATTTGTATTGATAACAAACCTAGCTGTGTTAGCAAGTAAATCTTAGTTGTAGAGTGGTCATTAAATGCCAGTACTGAAGGAGTTTGTCTGTGGTGACACTTCTCCAGTGCTCCCTGGAACATTGCCTTCCAGTACATACAGAAAATTACGAAGTGAGACCTTTGATGAAAACACAAAACCCAGAATTAGGACATTTGAGTTTTCTCACAGATTCAGAACTCTAAGTGGTGAACTTTGACAAACCAGAAGTAAATGTACACATCAGGAATATTATCTTGCATATTGATCCCAAACAGAACACTGTCAAAACATAACAATTTTTTGTGGTTTTTGGCTGTGGTTGGAGCAAATCTTCTTTTGATCCCTCTGTGTGATCAGATTATTGCTTATTCAATGAATGAATTTTTGTTTATTCAGCCAAGAGATTCCAAGCAATTTCTATGAATTCTTAGTCAATGGCTGCCCAATTCAGACCTTTGCCTTAATTTATAGATGTGACTGTCAAGATGTCATCTATGTGTCTCCTAGGCTGTAGCCTGCCTGTGCCAGATTTCAGTGCTCCAAGTGAAATTTTACCCTGAACTTCTGATGAAATCATGGGATTGGTATATTGGCTTTCAGTAGAAATACCTATAGCTCAGACTCATTAATTGTTGATTTTCTGTCCCAAAATAAAGCCCATCTGTGAAAACAGAAACATGTTTACCTATATATACACAGAGGACAGTTCAAAAATATGAGCAGGCAGAGCTGAGGCCATATTTGGACAATTAGTAGTACTGTATCTGTTCTCTACTGGATCAGTACAAGTTTGATCCAAATCAAATGTCAGCAAAGCTGCATTTCAATTTAGACAAAGCACACAGCACCATCCTAATGTCAGCTTTCTGTTTTCCTGCTGGCTTCAAGAGTATAGACAACACCTGATGCAGCTTAAGATTAGAGTGATGCATAAAAACAATTTCTCTTCAGGTGAAGAGCCTGCCTGCACAAAGTTACCCTGTCAGGGTGGTTTAGAAAATATGAACTTGCCAACTGAGTGAGTTTGTGGCATATTAATAGGTTGTGTCATGTGGATATGCCATTTGGTCATGTACCAGCAGCTATGAAATCAGATTTATTGCTTTGTCAGACCAGAGTCAGAGGGGAGTTAGTGCACTGATAGACATAAAAGATGGCTTCTGGAGAAGTTTCATTTGTGAGTTGGATAGTGTCACAACCTGCAACAGCTTAGGCATGTCCTTGAAAATTTCTCCATTAGTGGCTTCTGAATAAGTCATTACTCATTAAGCATTAGGAATGTGTAATAATAATGTTTTAGAAACCCTCCAGGCATATTAGCTGAATCACAGCCTTTTCTAAATATAGTGTAAAAACTGATGCAGATGGACATAGTATGAATGTAGTTAATTTCAACAGTAAAGACTGGATATGTATGCTTTTTTATTATTAATTAATTAATTAATTAGTACAAAGAATATAACAGCCTTCAGGAAATTTCTCTGGTCTAAGTGAAATAAAAATTTTATCCACTCTGTTTGTCACCATGATTCTGGAGAGCAATCACTAACATTGTTCTTAAAATAAAGCTGGAAAGTAATAACATTGTGTAAACCTCACTTGAGGTAATGTACCAGCTTTTAAAAGTGAATATGCAGTGGTTGTGTTCCCTCTCTGCAGGCCAGATAGAGTGTAAAATGTTGAATCATATCATGCTGAACTAGTGTTCAACTTGCTTGTTTCCCATGGATTTAAAGACCCTCCTGGTACCTTCTTGGAGAATAAACTAGAGTTGAGGTAAAGCAGTTACATTCTCCTTATATAGAGGAGCATCTGCCAACAGTGATGTTGACTTTGCTCCACCAAGATATTTATATTTCAAACCAAAAAGCATCTCTAGACATGTAAGGGATAGTAAGGACTTAAAGCAAAGGGGAAAATAAATCCTTTCCATCAAATACTGGCCGTTGAACAAATCTGATTAATGATCTTTCTGATGGGAAGTCGTTAACAAATATATCCACCAGTAATGCTCACTTTTTTCTAAATATGTTTGTACTCCTTGTTTCATTTCCACATATTTAAGTACCTCTGACCACATATAGGTCAAAAATGGGATCCTTAGAAAGTCTGAGCCTTCTCTTACAGCAGTGTAAATGGGGATGTAACCTGCAGGTAAGAAAATTTGAGTGAAATTGCAAGCTGGACCTTCAGTTCTTTTACAGGTTGTGACATGTTTCTTAACAAGAAGTTATGCACTATGCTTGCAGGTTGTGCTTAGCTAAGCTACAGTCCCTTTCACTAAAAGACAAACCAGTGCACCATACGGGTAGATCATTATTAGATGTAAATCTCTGCAGTAATCACACATAGCAAATCACCATCTACAGAGCTTGTGAGGCTTTTTATAGGAAGGGATGGTTAACATGTTGTTATTGCTGCAGATTGATTGTGGAAGTTGCACAGCATCTGTGGGGATTTGGGTGCTTAGTTACTTGGCAGAGCTCGAGTCCTGACAGGAAAACAGTTACACTGAATTATGGCACAACAGATGTAGATTGTCTTCAGCTGACGAGGAATTAGTTCAGCTGTTTCTTTAAGTTTAAGTCAGATGCTGATTAAAAACAAACATTTTAAAAGAAAACTTGCTTTCAGCTCTGTTTTGCATGTTTCCTGTGATTCATTGAAAGTTTGTTCTGACTAAAATGCCACTTAATTTTGGCAATTACTGCAAATATCGGAAAAAGTTTACAAAGCTCTAAAGTCTTAGGTGGAACAGTCTGCAAAAGCAGTCTGTTAATTGCCTTCTGGACAGCTTTTGTTGCACCATCACCACATGCCAAATGCAGTTTGGACATTTTGTGATCAGCAGAACTAACTACTCCAGACATTTGGGGGAAAAAACAAAGAGAAAGAAAAAGAAGGAAGGAAGGAAGGAAGGAAGGAAGGAAGGAAGGAAGGAAGGAAGGAAGGAAGGAAGGAAGGAAGGAAGGAAAGGAAAGGAAAGGAAGGGAGTTATTTTTGTTTTAAATAGCAAATGAGATGTCTGCTGTTCAAAGTCACGCTTGAAGCATACCTATCAGATGCTGGCTGGAGAGAGCAACACCTAAGTCACAGCCTTGTCCATGTTGCTTTAGATTTGACCACTTCACCATTAGCAAAAAAAAATGGTATGAATTATTTCAGGTGCCAACGGCAGAATTTGGATTTATTATTCACCAGGTGCATGTAGTATTATTTATGCTTGCTATGCAGTAACAGAGACATAAAGGAAAGCTTTATTTTCATTCTTTCAAAAGCAGTGTACCTTTTATTGTCTTTATTTAGAACTAAATGTATTTTAATGTGCCTGAAAGAAATTGAGAACACAATTTCCACCCATCGTTAATTTTCTGAGATTATGCTGAGGAAGAAAAATAAAACCTGAGAATCCCAGAGTTGGTTTAATGACTTTTTTTATAAAGTAAAGTTCATAGTGAGATCACTGTTTGTAAAAGTTTATTATCTCACAAAACATGGGCAGGTTTTGTGTGAACTTAGAAATATGATCACTTTTCATTTTTGAGTAATTAGAGTAAGAAAAAAAAAAACCCTCTCTCAACAAAGCACCCCCTATGCCTTTTGTTAATTGGAAGTTAAGGTCTTGGTAAATACTCGAGTTACTTCAGTCTGAGCTCACAAGCAAAATGAAATGTGTCTGTAATTAAAAATATGTAAATTTGGCTGATAAATAGCTGTGGCCTTTTAAAGGAGAAAGAGCATCAAACTTGTTAATTGTGGAAGTAATCATTACTCAGTACTATCGTACAGTTACATGTTAATTATTATTTAATATTTAACATCTCTTTGATCAGATGTCACACTAGCTGTATGTAGGTCCCTTCTCTTGTTTAGGTTAAAAGTGGCATTATCGTTTTTCTCAGTCAGAATTAACTTCAGTCAATGTCTTACAGTTAGTCAAAAGAACTTTAAGATTTTCTCAGTTCCCAAATTTAAGCCTACCTTATTCAGTCTAGTGATCTTAAAACATCATGATGCCATTCACTTTAGAAGGGCTGACACATTGACTTGTCCAAACCCATATGAATTAATTCTTTTAACACAAGAATTTCAGATTATACCTTACAAAATCTGCACAGAGGAGGATGCTCACAGTGTTGTAGTTTCAGATTGAATAATGTTATATATAGGGTATTTGTTAGTAACTTCCTGTGATCACCTTGCTATTATGTACGGTAATCAGTCTGTACACAAAAGCTTTCTCCCCAGTTTCTCCTTTGCATCCTCATACAATGATGGAATAATCCCATGTTTATCTGTCAGCAGATATCCTTTTATTACATCTATCAATGTAGTTAGGACTGTGAATGACTCAAAGTAGGTGCTGCAGTTTCCCTGCTGTATAAAAGGAGGAAAAAAAAAATCATATATTGTCTTCAAGTGAGGCATACAAACATTTCAAAGTTCAAGTGTCTTTTTAAAATTTTCTTTAATGTAAAAGTGTGTTGTTGAAGTTCAAAGGCTGTATAGTGAATAAATTTTTAAAACATGGAAGAAAAAACACAATATTCCTTCCTTTTTGTGTTTTTTTCATCTAGAAACTTTTTTGTTGTTGGAAAAACACATATCCAAACAGGTTTGTTTTGGTTTTTTTTAACAACAGTAGAAATCCTTATGATCATTCAGTCCAATGTCCTACAGAACAATTTTCTCTGGGAAAAAAAAAAAAAAAGCAGTGTTTTGATTGGTTGGTCCTGTTCATTATATCTTTCATTCTGAAGGTGTACGGATGCTGGATGGAGATGTGACAGACATGGTAGAAGCAAAGTCTTTAAGCCTTAATCCCCAGCACATCCACATCTACAGTGCCAGCTGGGGGCCTGATGACGACGGTAAGACTGTGGATGGACCTGCTTCGCTAGCACGTCAGGCCTTTGAGAACGGCATCAGAATGGTAGGTTGGCATCAGAGTGCATCTCCTGGATCTGCTCTCACGTGCAAATGTAACGGTACACGTGCCTAGTACATGCAAGTGCACAGTATGGGGAAGAGAAAAGGAATCTGAAGGAAAGAAGAAAAGCTTCCTTTGTGTAAAACTAAAACACATTTTGCTTCTATAGTGACCTGATGGTCAGTCCTTCCTGAAGTATCAGCTCTGTTCATTTTCAGCTGGAACACATCATCCTCAGCATCCTTTAAAACTGCTCTGAGGTATTGATGTAATTCTGCAAGAAAAAATTAAGACTGAAAAGTGCTACTTGCACAGCAGTGCCAAATCATCAAATCTGAATTGCAATGAAATTTTAAAGCAAAAGCCTTGACTGTTTTTCCTTGTTTTGCATGATTTCTTAATGGAAGTTTGATGATTTTAATAGGGAGTTGGGGGCTAAAAAAAGTCTACACCATGTTTCTTACAGCATTTATGTCTGGTCTCAGAGAACTTATACCCTATTTATAACTTACATATTCATTTCTCTACAAGTCTGTACTATTGCATTTTCTCTGTGATATAACCCAGAGATCTTCAATAATACAACAGACAAAATCCCCAGTGCCCCTATATGAAAAAATCTAAGATCTTTTAAATTTTCTTTAATAAGTTACTGTCAAACAAATGAGACCACAGAAGGAAATGAGTAGTTAGAGGAACTTTTGATGTCAGAGGCCAGTTTTTAGTTCTTCCTTTTACCTTCCTGCCTGTTAAATAGATCAGGGAATTCCTTGTCTTCCAGCGCTCACGCCTATTTCCACTATATGGGACTGGTGGAAAGGATTTTGAAGCTTTGCACATTAAGGTCTGAACATTATTTTGAATGCCGCAGGAGACTTGCTAGTTCAGAGGTGGGTAGCTCTAGGATCAGAAAAGAGATTAATACAAAACATTTGTTTAAAGAGACTGAAACTGTTGGACCAAAGTGGAACTGAAAAATAGTTACTGGAACATGGTAACGTTGCAGTGAGATCGGAAAGTGCAGCTGTTACTGAAGTCAGTAAGTGTTTTAACTGGGTATGCCAAGACTGATTTTAGCAAACTATAGCTAACGTTTGGCCTAAAAGATTTGTGCCGTGTGTAAAAGACAGTGTCTGCCACTGAGAGACTATTTAAGGTATACTATGAAAAGCAGACATAATAGTAAACAGGGACAATGGGTCCAAAGGGGTAATAGACAAAGTTACAAGAGCACCTAGTCAAGCTGACAGTCTGTATGCACAGTGCAGCGTTTCAGGTGATTTACAGTATACTTGACTGTAAGTTGTAAATAAATACATCACAAAATTGATACCCATTATCACTATAAACAGTGCCTAGCAGCACAAGCCTAGGAGGTGTGAATTCACATCTAATCACAGCTGCATCCTTAGCTTATTTCAGTTCCTTGATAAAGTTGGATAAATTTCTTATTCTTCCCCCCTGTCCTCCCTGCCCCAAATGTGGATAATAGTACATGCTCAAATACCTAGCAGGTAAGTTATGAAGAGCAATTACTGAAATACTAAACTAACGACAGGGACTGTGGGCTTCCTGTGCTATGTGATGTTAAAGACATGTCTCAAACTCAGTTCTGTGAGTGCTTTACTAACCATGCTGCCACAGACCACTGCCTTCCTTTCACTTGGTCATGTGATGACTATTCAGTGTGGAGCTGCAGATCTACTCTTTTGCTTGTTGTAATATGTGAAGCCTACCATAGCAAAATACTCAGGCATGTGCTTTACCCTGTGAGAAATTCCAGGGGCTTAACAGTTAAGCACATTTAGAGACACTGACAGATTCTGCCCCAGAGAACTCTGCTGTATTTAGTAATCATTACTAAAATAGTTATTGAAGTGCTCTTAGAACAGTATAACAACTATCTAGAAGGCAAAATACATCCTAATTACTGCTTCCCATGCATAATCGCTCCTCCTTTTAGATGCAGTATCAGTGCTCCCCATCACCCAGCTAGAGTTTACTGCTGTTTGACATTGACCACAGAGAAGAAGAACAATAAAATGATGAAGGGGACTGTAATGGAGCTGCAGGAAGCAGGGGAACTTGAACAAAATAAGTTTTATGCTTAAACATATACATGGGTTAGTTTAAATGTCATATTTCATGTAGGTGAGACAATCATGAAAAGTTCAGCCCAAATTTCTGTACCAGAAGTACTCAGCCATTTCCTCATTGAAATCTCAAAATGGGGATAAATCTGGTAAAAATCAAGAATGGGAATAATTTGCCAAGAGCGTAGATCTTGCCTACAAGCATTATTGTTCCAGTCTTATTATTAGAGCTGTAATATGAGAGGATACCCTACAGAACCCATATGAATTTCATTTTACTGGCACATTGTTCTGTATTTTTAGTAAGTATCAGTATATAGTGGAAACACAGTATTGAATTTTAAAATTCTGAGGCGGTCTTTTTTTCTGATAACAATGCAGAGGAAGAGTTTGGTATATTTTTTGAGAAATACTAGAAATCATATTTGATTCAAGTCAAATTATTTTTACAACTTAGCTTCTCTTTCGTTTTATCAACTTTTTGTTGCTCATGCAGAGTTGAACAGATCTAAATATTTCCATATATTTGGAAATTCTGACTAGCTCTGACTATGAAAGCTTTTTCATTTCCACTAGGGAAATAAAAGTTCTCTTTAAAGCTTATATAAAATCATACTGATAGGAAATACAAAATGCTTAAGGTTAATCTCTAATTTTTATTCTTTAAAAGGTAATATAGACTGAAAGATTGTAAATGTATATCTCAATTACCACCTTCCTTAATAGGATTAGTTTCCAGACCAAAAATTACTTTAAGATGAACCTGTTCTTGTTCTTTTTAATAAACCATACCTTTCCATGTTCAGATAGAGGTAATTTTTCTATACTTCCTTACACTGTCGTAAGATGTGTCATTTTAAAAGATGAGGCAAATGGGAGAAGAAAAGATGAATTATCTCTGTGCCAAAATATTCCTAAAATCAGATCATTGTCCAAGTTAATGACTAGATACTCAGCCAAACATAGATTTCCCCAAGCAGTCACAGTAATTCTGCAAATAATAATAGGCAGACAAAAATGCTTATTCCATTGTATACAGATCTTGACCTTCCTTTTTTAGAAATATTGAACTGAACAACAACAGTATTATATCTAGTATAGCATCTGTGATGTAAATTAAAGTAACAGTAGAGGAAAATTTGGCAAGACCTTCTTTCAGATCTACACAAAGGTTCAAGATTGATACTCATTTATTGTGCATATGCATGCACAACTTGATATTATTTTTTAAAAATGGGACAGCAAAGGGAAAGGTCAAGATTTTTTAAAAGCATCTCAAAAGGAAATTTTGCTCAGCTAGTTTAATTAGAAAAATCAAAGATGGCGCTGAATAATAACTTTGAGTAGAGTATAATTAAACTGAATTATTACTTTTTAAAAAATTATACTCATGAAGTAAAAATGAAGCAGATGCAAGAGCCACAGTTTCTTACTCAGTTTGCTGAGAGACTGGGATCCATGAAAATTGCCTGGTTTATCTTTAGCACATATTATTCCAATTAACAGCTCATGTAGGGTGTTTTAGAACTATTATTATTTTTAAATCTGCTGAGCTAATATGATTGCTTCTTCCAAATCCTGCAGAAAATAACAAAGATAAATGACTGTACAGTTTTTCCGTAGAGTCCCACAGAGACAGCACAAGCCATGAATTGAAATAGACAAATTATTTAAAGAAAGGATACTGAGTAATAACTGAGTTTATGAAATGACAACCTAACCCACAAGTTAAATAAGCTTTCAAAATCCTGCCCAGGATCCAGGTAAAGGAAGAAGAGACCAATTTTTAAACCTGTCTCAAGTACCATGATTTTCTGTCATCTTTAAGGTATTTTGTTTAATTCTATTGAATTTGCATACTTGAGTTCAAAGAGAAACCTTGGAGACTTCACTATCAAACAATTTCTATGCAAATATAAAAGCTCCCTTTATATCATGCTTCTAATTGACAAGGTCTTTTTCTTGGAAATAGTGTAGTCATAAGGGTGGAAAATTCCAGAGGCCTTTGTTTTAAATACCAATGTATTAGAAGTTGTAGACCTAATAATCTCAAAAATAATTCCATTATACTCACACAGAACAAATTAGGTGAAGGGCAGTACATCCAAAAGTAACATATTCAAGAAAAGATTAGGTATGCTATGTCACATTTCACCCTGTGTTCAAGAACAAACAGGCTTAGCATTGCAAAACATGATTGTGGCCAAATCATGTAATAAGACTGTGCTGAGTCTGGGACAAAAGGGAGAAGACAAAAGCCTTTCCTTGATTCAGAAAGGTAAAACCATAGTACCATTAGACTTTAAGATGACTGACTCTATCTCAGAGTCTAAAAGCACAATGCTATAAGCACTTGAGAGACTTAGGCTTGCTGATTCATGGCTCTGTGATACAGCATTCAGACTAGTTCATTTCTATTCATACAAATAAGCCTGTTATTTTGGGATCAGTCTCAACATCATTTGGAGAGTAATGCATTTTAGATATTCTGACTTGTTCTTTCACTGCTGTTTGGCAAAGACCTAATAGTCAAGTTTCGGGATACACGACGCCAGTTGATATTTTACATTGCAGGTTTTCAAAGAGCTGGTTATCTCACCTCTCCAAATGTCTCACCAACTGCATGCTTTATATTGTTTGTTCTGCAGTACCCATAAGGTAGTCCAAATCAGTGACAAGGCAGGTCATCCTTAATATAACCTAAGAGGGTGGCGAGGCAGGGAAATCTACAAGGAAACTTTTGGCTTTCTGCCTGTGTCAGCACAGGGCCCTTCATCTTATTGCCATGACACCATTCTATTTAGCAAGCTGGACACAAGCCAAAATGTTTGATGGACATTAATGATCAGATGCTGTGTGGCTGAACCTCTTGTGAGAACTCGGCTTGGTGCCTTCCCTCCCATCATCACTGCCCCTTCTCATCTCTCTCGCTTCACCAACTTTGGCCACAGAGTGTGTGTTCAGAGTGTTTGCTGGGAGCAGGAGGCTCTCTTACAATCACTAAACAAGCCTCCTACCCACATGGAAGAGAGAGAAAGGCAAGGGAAGAAAAGGGAAGAGAATAAAAGGAGAAAAGAAAGAAAAGGTTTTCACATATTTTTTATTATTTCATTTTCACTATATGTTTCTACTCCAAAGAGGAAGAAATTGTTCATAATTAGCAAGTGTCCCAGCAAAAGTTTGCTGCCTGTGTTGTACCACAGATGTTTCTCTTAAATTCATTTGTCCTGTAATCATCTCTCTGCATCATTCTGAGTAGGATGTGTTGCCTACACAAAGAGGAGTTACTCTGTTCTGCTTTGCCAGAGAATTGCACTATAAAAATCAAAGACAGAAGTTACTGCAAGAAGACCTCCAGTCAAATGTGTCAAAATACCTTCCAAAATGGCTGTCATTTTATACATTTAAATATTGTGATGCACAAAGGTTAAGACCAGATTTATTAAACTGTGTGTTGTGTTTGTTCACCTTGTACAGCTGCCCTTTGAGACTGAATAACACATATCTGTGTGTGAGCATATCTCAGATTGTATATAGGTACATTTTGCATGTACAAGACCTCCTGTGCATTTCTAATTAGCTGGGCAAAAAACACTTGCTGAAGATCAATCAGAAGAATTAGTGCTATGCTTAGGGATGGTCTCAAAAGGCATGACTTCCAGTATGCTGATGTAACCTAATGTTAGGTCTTGGGATTAATCTGTTATATGATTTGCATGTATACTGTGTATCCCTATTGCATCTATGATGTAATATCTGAACATGTGATGTTATAGTTACTTCAACATGCCAAGTTAAACTTTGGGTGGCTTTGTACTACAGGTGGGTGCTAACTATGTACCAGAACTGGAAAAATCATATGGCGTTTTAACATCGTAATTCTTCCTTCTGATGTCACAAGACATAGCACCATTGGCTTGAAATAATATTCATACTGCTAACATCAGAAAAGGTGAATATTGTCTAGTCCTGGCCTTCATCATAAGACAGATCAGCAAAAGTTCATCAAATTATTACTGTATCAATATCCCTGTTTTCTTGATCCATCTATTATTTTCTGTTTTCTTTACATCTTTTGGGAAGAGCCAGTCTTGACTGAAACCTGCTATGTCCATGGCTGTGCAAGTGACTATTAAAAATATATAGCTTGTTATTCATCTAAATTTCTTCATTTCTACTGTAAAATGCTTCTTCTGCTATATTTATGGTGCATATTATGGTGTTAGAAAACTCCACATGTAAGTAATTACAGATTTTGGCCAAGTGATCTCTTGGATAAATTAAATTGGAACATAGGGACCTAAGACAGGAAATGATCACGTAGGTCATCCAGTACAGTTCTCTACTATTGCAGGCATCATGTCCTATAAATACATTCAAAAATTTCTATTCTAGAATGAATTAGAAAGTTTTTCCCCTCTATGTCTGTTGGGAGACCATTTCACAGCCATCACTATTCTGTTGGTTAGAGATTTTCTTCTGAGTTGCAACCAGGTTTACTCATGTGCAGTATTCTGCCCATTTGTTCCTGGGCCAAAATTGTGCTTCAGCTCCTTCCATTTTTGTTTCTGACATATTTATAGAACACAGTCGCCTCGCAGACTTCGTTTTGATGTGACAAACAAGCCACACTCATTAGTCGCTTAAAAAATAGGCTGTCCATCTCCTTGCTTATCAGAGTGGTGTTCCTCTTCACATCTTCCAGCCTGAATTATTTTCTTTAATGCAGGTGATCATAATTACTAGATTTACTAACATGTTCTTTTTATGTCAAAATCACCTAATAACTTCGTTTCCCTGACTCAGCCTTAAAATACTCTATTAGTAACTTCCTTAACCCCTATGCTTCTCTAGCACAGCCCACATCATCACCAGTGCAACTGTTTCCATCTCCACCTTGGTGTTACCTTAACCTTCTTTTTTGTTTCGTTACTGATTTCTTGGAGGGCTCATCACATATTTTGCAGAAACCAGACAGACTTGTTCTAATACATTTCTCTGCATAAAATAAGTTACCAGAGAAAAACATAACAGATTTACCTGGGATTCTATAATACATGTTGCATTTTAACCTGTTCCTATTAATGCTGGTGCCTCTTACTCTGTCCTTCAAAATATGTTCTGCAGCCTTAACAGTAATCTTTTGTATATTCAATTTCCTTCTGTTAGTCAGAATTTCCAAACCACAGTTCATTCCTGTAGTTCTTTCTGAAACACTTTCTGTTTCCTGGCATTATTTTTTCAAGTGTGGGTACCAGAATGGCACATGGAAGTTGTAGCTTTCTCTGTGCACACATAGTACCATTTACCTTTTCCCTGCACACGTTCATATTCACCTTCTGCTTACCGACCCAAGGAGCAGACTATGTTTTAGGATAGTTCATTGCCTGTTCGTTATCTTCCATGACCCTAAACTCCCTTTCAGAGTTACCACTTCCCAAGAGATTGTCCACCTTCCTGTGTGTTTTACTAACAAACTTCATTTCTAGGTCTTACTACCTTGCCTTTGGCTGGTACACATATCTCAGAATACCTTAATGGCTTTGCAGATGTGGTTTATACTTGATATGATTTAGTTTTCTCCAAAGTGAGATTGCCCAGCAAAAATAGGTTAGGTGACAACCTTAACACATCATTAAGCTAATAATAATTCTTTGCTCTACCATTTGCACGTAGTTAGCAACTTTCAGTATTCAGAATTAGGGATATTGCCTTCCAGTAAATGAAATAAAGTTTAGGCTCAGTGTTATCTGGATGAACTTTGATACTATGCACTTTATTTTCTTTTGGAAATATATAAACAAAACTAACCTTAACATTTCTCTCCTTTGCTTTCTGTGAAAAGTGAGCTTTTTCACAGGCAGCCAACGTGTAGTACAAAAATAAAAATGCAGGAAAAGAAATAATATACCAGAAATGTTCTTACATTACTTTCAATGGAATATACAAATCCTAAAAGGCAAGAAAATTTGGAAAGAAAATTACAGGAAAATATACCTCAAAATGTCCAGTTTCCTTACAATCTCACAAAGTGTGCTGGAAACGAAAACTGCTTAGTTACCTCATCCCATCTCACACATACATGGAAACTGTTGTAACAAGCCAGAATAGCATTAGTGCTTTTGGACATATTGTCAAAAGTGGCCTCTGGTTTTGGGTGCCCAGCCTGAAACAGGTGATATATTTGAACATAAAAACCAACACCATGCTTGTTGTGGAGCAGTTCTTAATTTGGAAAGCCAGTACTGAAAAGCAGCTTTGGCAATTGGGTCTCTTTCCATATACTTAAGTATATACATTTCAGAGTGCATTTTTGAAACATGGATCTGGTTACTTTATAGGGGCAAATCACATATCCACCTTACTCATATACTTGAACAACAGCAGAATCTATGTATTTCTATGTGCCATGTGGGAAAAAATAGATTTCTGAAAGGCAAATTGCTGGTAGTTTGGCATCAGGAGTTTTCTGTGCATAGAATTTAGTATTAGTTTAAGGCACAAAATCGTGAGGGCAATGAATTTGCACACAGCCTGAGTGTGTTATATCCTCCTAAACATATGCTATGGAAGACAAACTGCACTAAGTGATTACTACAGTCCTCAGTCTTCAGAGGTAGAAGTGGACCAGCCTTGTTTTCCTGCTCATCCTCTGAAAAGAGCTAAATTTGCAGAAAATTTGAGATTCTTTGTTGAACCTCAGAAGTACAACAGACATCTCAAAACCTGAAGTTTTCCATAACAAAGAGCCTGATGTAAGTATTGAAACAACAACTGTTTGGATCTGTGGCCATGGGCTCCTCTCTAGAATTTTTAATCAGACAGTACTATAAAGGCAACGAGAACTGCCTGAATCCACTCCATAGAATGGGTGTCTTTGTGTGAAGTCCATCCCATATCCAGTCCTGCACAGGTATCTGTTTTGTGCACTGCCTGTTTACTTTGGCTTTGAATGCAGAGACAATTTCACTTATCATTAGCTAGAGACTCTTAGTGCAACAGAAATTTTGGAAAACCCAGCTCTTGTTTTATCACAGGTGTATACAATTTACGGCTTGTTTTGTCCTTGTTTTACCCCAGTAACAATATCAGAAACAACAACAATAGCAGTACGAATATGGAGAGATAGCCTGAACCAGAACTGCAATTCATACAGCCCTTTAGCTGGCTCTATTTTGTTTAGGAAAATGAGAAATTCATTCCAGCATTCCACAGGTTCAGATTTCAGTTTCAGCCAACATTTCTTTTGGTTGCACTTTAAGCACTAATTATAGCTCTGTGGGGAATATCTTGGAGCTGTTTAAGCTGTTGTTCTAGTGGAGAGTAAAATAAAAAATACACCACATGCAAGGGTGCATGTTGAAACGTTCCACTGATATATCCCAATAATTATTGTGTTAATGCATGGCTGCTTGTGGTTATTAAATACGTAAATTTTTTATGTACACATTAAAATATTTTCACACTTCAGTATTTTAAAGGTATCATATCCTATGAGCTAATAAAATACGTTTTCCTTCTTTTTGTCATGATAAATTGTCTTTCCTTTTCTTAATTAAGAAGCTGGTTCAGAAGTAGCCAAAAAGTTTAACTTTATTAGCAAAACTTGCCTTTTCAACAATATAAGGTAATCATTGCTTTCTGTAAGTAGTGACAGATTTTTGTGTTGCGTATGTAGTGTGTGTGTGCCTGTTCCAGCACTAGGAAATATTTTCTTGACTTCCTGGTTTTCCTAAGAGTAAAAACATGGCTGCTAATATAAAAACACAAGACTCAATTTTTAGACATTCCCTCAAACATGTATCTTTAATTCTGTACACCTTACTCATTTCTTCAATGATAACATAGGTGAACATTTTAAATGAATTGATGCACAAATGGCAATTTTTCTGAAAGTGTAGATACCTCACAAGAATTAATGGCCTCAGAAATTTCTCCATTTGTTCATGAATTTTTACTTTTAAAACCCAAGGAGGATGTTTTAATAAATAGTAAACTGTTTGGCTGTCTTCTGATAGCACTTCAGAATTGCTGGCTTGGACTCTCAGCTTACCATTATCTGTTCTGGAGAAATGCCTGCTTCCAAGTGAGAATGTTGTGCAGTCTACAGAAGTCTTTTAAGAGTGGTGTGCCAGACTAATCTTCATTCCCAGATTAGAGGTTAAGTGGACTGGTAGAAACTCAGCAGGAGCTGGGAGATGCTGCTTCTCAAAACCAAAATGCTGCCAGTCAGCAGATTGGCAGCATTGTGCCTCTACACAGGGCAGCAGCATCCAGCTCCCAGGGAGCACAGAACTTGGTGGAAGCTGGGAGCAAGGAGATGCTGCCTCTTACAGGTGCATCTCTCAGGATGCTGTGAACCTTAGTGACTGATTCTACAGTGGTTATACCATGCCGCACTCAAAATCATGCCTACATAGTAGTTTCTTTAGGTCTCCAGAGTACTGACCTCTGTTCTGCACATTCACTTATGAACACTTCCTCTTTAGGAATTAGTTTTTAAGGAAGAGGTCATAGCATGGGCTACTTTTTCTAACTCTCACATAAGGGTCAATTTCACTTCCCAGCGGTAGTTTTTGTTCTTGGAAGCCTTAAGTAATTTTAGAACAATATTGGGGAGAATAGGGGAAATTAAATGTTTAGGGTCTAGGTGTGGATCGAGTGTCCCTCCTCTCTGTGTTTTATATTTTCATGATTTTACCAGCATATTGATGCCAAATTAGCTTTCCCTGTCTGCAGCCCCTGTACCTCTAATTACTCTGCCTTTCCTGCTCCTTCACATTACTTCCCTGTCCCTTGGTAAATTTGGTCACTTCAATAGAGACAGCAACTCACCTCAGAGGCAGGGAGGGTTATTGAGGCATTTGATTCCTGGGCAGGAAAACATCAGGATTCACAGGCTGGATTAAGGCAACAGGACTTGTAAAGCAGTGAATGAATGTCCCAGTCTAAACTTTGCAAAAGAATGTGAATAAATCTTATCCACTGGCTCAGACTACACCTCATAGATGGAAGCTGTTTTTATTAGATGGAAGTGTGCTGGAAGCAACTTTAAAGTATGTGGGGCTGCTGGTTGTCCCTAGATTAGTGTGTGAAGACCTTTACCTTATAATGGTTCCTGCCAGTACCACTAAGGCATTTACTCATAAAGAAGTGGTTATATGTATACACACACATACACAAGCACATGCACTTGGAGCACGGGATGTTCTTTGAGTAGCGTAGGAAATTCTGCAGATGTCATTACAAACATGTTCGTACTGGCTCTGGTTCTTGGCAAAGTAACCATTCTGTGCTGTTGAACTGGAAAAAAAAGAGCTTTCGTATCACTTACCCTGCTTGCAACTTGCTGACCAAGGAAAAGAAGGCATTAGCAGGAAAAAAGTGGGAATGCCCCAAGATTCTTGTGCCATGCTTTTACAGGTGCAGTTTCTCCCTTGAGGACTTTTTGCCAATGACCTGAGTCTGTTTCATTCAAGGTCAGCTGCCTGTTGACATACTGGCTTTGCCCAGAAAATGTGATAGAAAATTGGACTGTGATTAGGTCAATAGCAGCTTAGTTGTCAGTGAAAGACTTTTTCTTTTCCATAATGGAACACTTGATTATTTTTTTTAATTATCTGACATTTTACGCAATTTAAGAAAGTAGACAAAACAAAAGAAGAACATTTCATAGTGGTCTGACATGTGCACTGACAAGCAGAAGTGCAGTTATGGACACCTTGAAGAATTTGTAAGAGGGAGTGCATAGCTATTATTGCAAATGGAAGGGGAGAAACAGCACTGTGCCTAGAGGGAAAGGTAATGCATTTTTAACATCATGGGATAAGAACTGAGCACACTTTGCTGCACACCCGTTCCTCCCTGGTTTATGCCTCTGCTATAGTTCGCTAATTCTTTTAGTTTTGCTCAAGTTGTACCCACATGGTTTGTAAATGCACCTTTGCTTTTGAGTAATAATGACACATGGCTTCTTTGGCAGCTCAAGGCTTGACTTTTCATCCTGACACCCTTGGGCATCTGGCAGATGACAGATGATAGATTTAGACAAACAGTAAAAGCTACAGAGTGCCTTGTATGTGTGTTTATCTTAACTTTGTAACATGGTCCAAATGTTATTTAACTTCACGTATTTAAAGGAGACCAATTGGGAATGGCATTCACATACAGTAGGACAGCTGATGCTGTTGCTCTAATTACTTGTTTGGTATAGTTACTAGCAAGTTTATAATTTCCTGAGCATGACTGGGTCTATTGAATTAAAGCAGGGTGTTTGGAAACAGGGAGAAAGAGGAAACCAAATGGTAGTTTAACAATAGGCAGTAAATGTAGAACAGAACTTACTTGACACATTAGTTTAGTCAGGTTGAATTTAGTTAGGGGGGTTGCTTTTATTTATATATTTTTTTTAAAGTTGACATTTGCTTTGCCAGATAGCTTCTGGGAAGAAGATCTTTAGCATGTTTTCTAGACTGAAGGTAATGCTGTTGTTTTCTGTGAAATGCTGAGTTATTAAATGTGCAGTATTGCAGTATTTTAGAGGAATGGGAATTCTTTCTTTGTATGTATTAGAAAATATTCTTTTCCATTAGTCAATGTACCTGGTACTTTTTATTGCAATAACAGAGATGTTGATACTTTATATATTTGCAGGAGACATTAGTTTTGAAGAAATATTTGTTATTTGTTTACAAAAAACTTAGCATAGAAAGGTAAATTTGGATGCAGATGTCTGTTATTTTGAATGCCCTGTCATCACTATTAAAATCTAAATTGGTATTTATAATCTTTAAATACTGCATCACAGAATTTCTAACATCCATTGGCATGTTTTCATCTAGACTGCATTTTGTGCCCAAAAATATATTCACATATCTGTTTCTGCAGCTCATTTTTCATTATTAGTACAGCAGCATAAGTATGCATCTAAAGAAATATAGACACATTCTCTGTTCAGAGAAGCTAATAATTCAAGGGTTACTCCTGCAAAATTTACACATTGCATGAGTAGGACAAATCATGTTATACTGCTGTTTGCAGACAAAACCAGATGATGATGACAGCAGAAAAATGACAGCTGGACTGTTATTGATAGGTTATTTTTGTATATGCGTATGTTTTTGAGAATGTTCTTTAAAAAACTTTTTTTTTTTAAAGTGGAAGATAGACTTTCAGACAAAATATTAAAATATCTAGATTCCATTTTTCTTCTCCTTGGATGTGTAGTTTGATTACTCTGAATTTTCATTTCTTCTCTCTTGGTTGTATCGGTGGGTTACTCTGAATTTCTCAT
This sequence comes from Elanus axillaris, assembly GCA_026212715.1. Lineage (NCBI taxonomy): Eukaryota > Metazoa > Chordata > Aves > Accipitriformes > Accipitridae > Elanus > Elanus axillaris. The sequence goes on from JANZLQ010000079.1 coordinate 45,490,558, forward strand.
GGGGTTCTCATTTGGCCAAATGTAGTTACATAATACTGTGCTTTCAAGAAACACACATGAAGAAGAAAAATGTAAAATTCTCCAGATAGCAGATATTTATGAAAATTCAGCCAAAAAAAGGTTTTGATGGAATATTTTGACATGTTCTGGAGCTAGAAGTGTGTCCATATGATATGCTTTTTTCTGTGTATTCTACCTGCCTATGCATATATTAACATTGTTGGGGGTGGGGGGTGTATGTAAGAGAGAGAGAAGCTGGGTTTTAAGGGCAATGGAGGACCAGACAGGAATCTGTACATGACTCTGAAACAGATGTCAGAATTGATGAACAAGCCAAAAAATGACCATTGAGGAGACAGAAGATGAAAGCAAATAATAGAATACTGCTGGGAAGCATGTTCTAATTACAAGAGATGATGGCATGAAACCAAAACAAAGCCAGTAAAAATCAAGCAGGAGCACATCAGAAAGTAGAGAGCCAGCATATCTTTAGCATAATCCTCCATCCCTTTCCCCACAAACATACAGAGGGCCCTAATTTCTGGCTCCCTGACCTGCTGCAATAAAAAAATCAGTGAATATGCATGAAATGATTTTTCCATTTACCCTTCCTTTTGTCTGTCTCATCAGATGTTTTCAGAATGGAGGGGTAAGAAGTAAAGATACGCAAAGGGAGATGACAAGATTGTAGAATGCAAGAGACGTGGTTCATAAACCAGTACCAGCCCCATGAAGTTGCAAAAAACACATCCCACGGGCTTTGGGAGTCTCTGAATCAGCCCCTGCAGAGAGAAAAGCAGGCAGAACAAGAACCCCAAGTGGAAAGAGGGTTTTGATTTGGCAAGAGTTCCTCATTGTGAGGAAGGAAAGCTGTAAGACTTCATAAAGGTTGTCTTTAAAACAACAAAAAATATTGCTGGTTTGCATCTTTTTGTTAGTGTAGTAGCTAAGATCAACTGAAGGAAGTAAAAGAAGTTGAAATAGTTACACTTCCCGTCTGATAAGACTGATCTTGTCTGGAGAATGTGGATTTTATAATACATTTAACTTGGCACCCTGGGTTTTTTTTCTCTGCTTGAAATGTTTTTTTAATGAAAACTTGCATTTTAGAGACATAACCTTATGTCAACACTAGCCAGGAGAATTTGATATTTAACTTATTTTGCTGGAGAGAAGAGTCTCTCTAGGTAGTATACTTTTATTAAATGCACAAAAAGAAATTCATCAGTGTTTGAGAACTCAAGCCTGGATTGTGAACTTTGAGGGTTTCTTATGTCTTACATAAGCAATGTTTTACATTGATGCCGATTCAGCTATGCTCAGCACAAAAAGCCCTAATAAAACCTCTCTTGAGCATCTGGATTAAATGAATCTTTGAATTGCTAATTGTTTAAGGTTGACCTGGTAGATGTCCAACAGCAGGTTTTTGTGGTACACAGTTGCACTCCGTTCAGAAAAAAAGACACAAACAAAAAACCTCCCCCCATGGTCAAGCTATTAATTCATGCACAGAAAGTGGTGTTTTATGCCTTAGAACATTTATTTATCATACAGAGGGGTGGGCCTACCCAAAAAACAGGTAGATACTACGTGATGAGTTGCAAGCAAATGAGGTATAAATGAGACTATTAGCATAATTATAACTGAGAGGGATGTCCCATGCTTTGAGAGAATGTCATGCAAGAAAAGGTGACACTATTTAGTTTAATAAAAGATAAGTTTAGCAGTTTGGTGAACCTTTCTATCTGAATGGTAAAATGCTTCCAGACAGTAAGTGCTCATAATTAATGCAGATCATACAGTTGTATGAATCTGAATTTCATTCACTGGCATGAAATACATAAATATAAATAAGGAAAAACCCAATAACCCATATATTGGTAATTGTCAATTCCCATATATCTGCTATACTGGTTACTGATCATCTTCACTTTTCATATCAATGCCTATTTAAGAGTACTTGCACCACCAAAAAACATTTTGATTCATGTGGACAGTATATAACTTTGGTGTATTAAGAAAATGTCAAGGTGAGGTTATCTGGTTTAAGTCCTCATTTGAAATAATGAATATGCCTAAGTAACTTGCCCAACTAGTCATATACTTAAAAATCATGCTGAACTAATGCTTTAATGCATCATTAGAATAGATTTGTAAGAAGCTTTTGGTTTTGTCCATTTTGTTTATATATTGTGTTGTGCATTTAGTGTTCATAGTGGACTAGATGGTTTGGACTAGTTAATCTGAGGTCCCTTCCCACCTCAAGTATTCTGTGATTCTGTGATTTATAGTGTCTGTGAAGCAATGATGGTCTGGTTCACAGTATACAATGCTACCCAAACAATACCTAATGCTACCAGGCAAGCCAAGAAGAAACAGCTGAGAGCACTCTAATAAATGAAAGGTATCATGTGTTGCAAAGCGTTCTAGTTTCAAATATGGTATTTCTCTTTTTTTCCCAACCCAGTATGATGTTTTAATGCTTCCTTTGAGTATTCAATGCCTCTTTTTTAGTACAGCTGGATAGTGTAGATGCAGAACAACAGGCACTGTATAAAAGTTGTTTCTAAAGCTGTGTTCATACCACTCATTTTCTGAATTTTTCTGATGTCTGATTCTGAACTCTGCTAAATCCTGTTTTCATTTCAGATTCTTCTCAGTGAGCTAGTTTCTTTTGTTGTCTTTCATCAGATGTCTTTTGGTGGGAGACGGCCTATTATTAAGCAGGTGAGGGGAAAAGAAGAGTTATTAATCAAATCTTTTGTGCCATTTCCAAACAGGGACGAAGAGGCTTAGGTTCAGTCTTTGTTTGGGCATCTGGAAATGGTGGAAGAAGTCGAGACCACTGCTCCTGTGATGGCTACACCAATAGCATCTACACTATCTCCATAAGCAGCACAGCTGAAAGTGGGAAGAAGCCATGGTATCTGGAAGAGTGTGCATCCACACTAGCTACAACATACAGCAGCGGGGAATCCTACGACAGGAAAATAGTATGTTTTTTAAACTTATTTTTTAGGCGTATGGGTTTGTGTTTTGCATTGTGATTTTGGGGGGAAGGAGAGAAAGAGACCTCATTTATACTAATTAATGGACTGCTTTAGAAAAGAAAACATATGTGAGCAAGTTCATTTAGCCCCAATGTGTTACTTGGTTGGAGTCACCATACTGCTCTTTGAAACTAGTATGGGTATCTCTGCGTGTTGCAGTCTAATGCAGTGCAGCTATACCCAATTCATAGCAGTTTTTTCCACTCACCTAGTTGCTGTCAACTTGAGCGATGCTTTCAAAGATCCTATTGCCACTGCCACTGAAACAGATTTCTTTCATTACCAATATATCTTGTGGCCCATCAGTAGGCCTGAGAATGTATCTTCCTTTTGTTTTTAATCCAGGTATCAATAGTTTTTGTATTTTACACACACGATAATAGCAATTTTCCTACATACTTCTCTATTTTCTCAGATTTATTTTGATCCAGCATCATTCCTCTTTTATATTCAGTGATGGTCAGTTATTAGTCATATTGCTGCCAGTTCCAGCTAGCTGATATATTGTAAGCAAGATTAAGCTCAATGCTCAGCTTTCCTGTATTGTTCCTCATCTCATTCCTAAGCAGCCAACATCCATTTTCCATTATGTTCTCATCTTGGCTGGAAACCAACAAATTGCTTTAATTCTGTTTGATAATCTGTTGATGCCATTTCTGTTTGTAGAGTGTAGCTGCTTTTTCAATTTGAGTGCATTCAGTATGCTTTCCAATATTCAATATACTAGTCTTTTTAACCTTTTAAACCCTTGTACTAGAATTAATCAGGTTTGCTGATATTGTTCTCTTCCCTGCTTGTTTATTCTAGTGTATAACTTGATACCTTAATTTCTTCCTGATCAGAAAATTTAGAGATTTGGGTGTCATCGTCCCCCTCCCCCCAGATGTTTTCTTAAGCACCCATCTAACATTACCTTCTTTCTGGTCCTTAGCAAACACCTCTCTTGGTGTCAGTGAGGAGTTAAAAATTCTAGCAGCTATGTTTTTTTAATACTGTCTGCCTTGTCTTTAAGGATTCTGGGATGCTGGCCATCCCTTCTTGGATTCTTCCTTATTTTCAGATGATCTAATTTTTGTTTTAAACTTGTTCTGAGGTACTTCTTCATTCCAGTAATTTTTCTGTTCTTAACTTGCTTCTCTCCACTGAAACCTTATCTCTCTTCCTGGCATGTTTCTTGTTCTCCCTGATAAATAATAATAAAGAAAAGAAATTACTCACTCTCCTAGAAGTCCTCACTTCTGTGATTAAATTCCCTCTGCTGTCCTTTAAAAGACCTTCTTTAACTTCTTCATGTTTTAAGTGAGTAGATGAGATTGCGGTTTGCCAGCCTGACCTCTTGTTTAGCTGAATCTGTAGGACTTCCCTGAGTCCTTCAAATCCAGCAGCTGCTGTCAACTTGACAATAATTTTTATAAATACAATCAATCTTGCTTTCAAAGTTTCCAGTGACAGAAATTCCATTTAAATTTAGGGCAAGTGGTTTTAATTACCCGTTGCCATTTAAAAACTTCTCTTGTTTGCTATCTGAGCTCCTCTAGCTTCAATTTCTAGGCATTTGGTTGTGTCACAGATTTTATTGCTAATATGAAGGGCACTCTAGTTGTCTAATGTCTTCCTACTCATGTAGCCTGATGAGTTAATCCCTTTTGATAAATGAAGGTAAGTTTCTTGCATCGTTCTGTATAAGGCAAGTTTTCTTAGAAACACTCTCACATTTATGAGCCTTGAGCACCCAAACTGGACACACCAGTCAGGTAGTAGCAGTATCAGTGCCAAATGCACAGGAAAATTTGTATCTGTGAGTGCCAGCTCAGTTCCACTCTCTTTATACATTAAGCCTGACTGAGACATGTTAGCTTCACTGTCATGTAATGTGTTTGTTCATTGTTGTGTGATGCCCAACCTGCTTTCAGAGCTGCTGCTTCTCTTTTCAGAGATGATAGTTCAAGGACAGATATGAGGGTAGTTATGGTCTCTTTATTGCACCATTTACTACTGGGTGTACTGGTTTACTGCTCAATCCAGACTAGCCCTCATCATCACTTTCTTTTTCTCAAAAGTTTCTTCAAGTGCAACATTCATCAGAAGGTGCTGGTGTTTTCTTCCAGGTCTTTGATAAAAGCTTTAGGTCATACTAAGGCCAAGAACCAAATTGCAGAAGGCCTGATCAGAAACCAGGCTCATTTCTTGTATGTGCTATGAGCATATATGTAATTTCTCTGCTTCTAAGCATGTATCTGATTTCTCATATATGCTTACATTTTGAGACCTCATAATTATCCCATTTTATATCTATGTATTATGTGTCATGTACATTTTTAATCTCTTAAATTTAAATAATTTTAATTTTTTTTTAATGTGCAGTATCATGTTATGTGTCTTGTAGGATCTTGACTGTACTATTTTCAACCAAAGTGGTGGCCAGAAAAAAAATACTGAAGCACTTTGGCAAGCTCTCTTTTCCAGCAGCTTATGTTCTCCACCATTAAATACACTACTAGTTAATTCATTTATTAATAATTAGTTTAAATTCTGTATCAGCTCTTTTACACCAGATAAAAACTTGGCAAGTAGATGAAATTATTAGGACAATACTGATTACCCTTTCAAAAGAGTGACACTGTGTGGTTTTTCCTTCGATCTTCTGGAACTTCTCCAGTGTTCAAAGACTTCCTAAAATCAACAGTATAGTCTAACATGTTCCCTTTCCAGCTCTTGTAAAAGTCTTTGGTGCTTCCAAACTTCCTGATTTAAACTTGCTATTTAAAATAGCTATAAATAGGAAGATGATTTATCAACTTTGTAGGCTCCGAAAGCTGCATTTAGATTTTTTTTCCAAAAAGGAACATTCAGTGAAATAGCCATACTATACACTGCTATTAACTATTCTATTATTTCTGGACAATTAAAATAATATTAATTTGGGGATTGTTTTTCTTCTTATATATGTGAAAATATAACTTCCTTATACTTTATTCTGCTCCTGTAGGCTTCATCATTTGCCCTTTGTCTTTCCTAACTGCCTCTATGCACCTTCTATCTACTAATTTTCATTCATTGCTATCCATGTCATCTTTTATTCATTTATTATTTATTTATTTATTCTTGCACATGTCAATACTAGTTTTGCTGACCTGTATATCTGTCGTGGTTTAAGACCAGCCAGCAACAAAGCACCACAAGGCCTCTTGCTCACTCCTTCCCCTCCCGGTGGGATGAGGAGAAAATACAGAGAAATGTTCATGGGTTGAGACTAGGACAGGGAGGGATCACTCACCTATTATGGTCATGGGCAAAAGACAGACTCAACTTGGGGAAAAATCAATTTAATTTACTACCAATCAAAACAAAACAAGGATAATGGGAAGTAAAACCAAACTTAAAACACCTTCCCCCCATGCCTCCCTCCTTCCCAGCTCAACTCCACTCCCGTTTTTCTCACCCTCCTCTCTCCAGCAGCGCAGGGGGATGGGAAATGGGGTTGGGGTCGGTTCATCACACCTTGTCTCTGCTGCTCCTTCCTCCTCAGGGGGAGGGATCCTCACTCTTCCCCAGCTTCAGCGTGGGGTCCCTCCCATGGGAGACAGTTCTTCATGGTCTTCTCCGACATGAGTCCTTCCCACGGGCTGCAGTCCTTCATGAGCTGCTCCCGTGTGGGTCCTTTCCGCAGGCTGCCGTCTGTCAGGCACAGACTGCTCCAGCATGGGCTTTCCCATGGAGTCACAGCAGCCTTCTTCAGGGGCATCCCCCTGCTCTGGCGTGGGCTCCTCCCCGGGCTGCAGGTGGGCATCTGCTCCCCCGCTCCCCTCCCTGGGCTGGGGGGGGACAGCCTGACGTCTCCCCACGGGCTGCAGGGGCATCCCCTCCTCCCGTGCTCCTCCTCCCCTCCTTCCTCACTGACCTGGGTGTCTGCAGAGGGGTTCCTCTCACATTCCCATCTCCTCCCCCACTGCAGGTTCCCCTTCTTAAATATGTTATTGCAGAAGTGCTACCACTGATGGGCTCGGCCTTGGCCAGAGGCAGATCTGACTTGGAGGCAGGGAAGCTTCTAGCATCTTCTCACAGGAGCTGTCCCTGCATCCCCTCCCTCTGCTACCAAAACCTCTCCACAGAAACGCAAAACACTTGGGCAGTCTGATCAGCGTTTTTATAGATCAGCAGTTGGTACAATGGTATTTGAAGCATACAAATGTGTTGCATTTAACAAAATATTCCAGAGTTTCTCCTTCTCCCCACCCTGTTGATAGGAGTGATTGTTTCATGGTGCTCTCAAATCCTTTATTGTGATTAATAGTGTTGCCCTTATGTGGTTCAGGAACTTGGGGCACCATTTTTCTTCCTGAAACTTGCTCACCTGTTGGTGGCCCTGTATACTTTTCTTCTCAGGGTAGACGTGACACTTCTCTGACAGTGAATCCATAGTACTACTGAAAAACTTGCCTCAGATCTTGGAGGTAATTTACACCAAAATATCTCAGCTCCTGTCAGTAACTTTCCTTTGAAATAGATCAGATGGGATTTCCACTTAGGAAGGTTTCCCTACACGTTTTCTGCTGAAATATATGCTGAGTGAAAGAGGGAGATAAGGGTCTGTAATTCAAACTGCTGCCACAGCATCCACTTAGAAAGTGAGACACAGTGTTGTCAAATATGTGACATGTTTTACTGTGCTCGATACCTATAGCTACAGGACAATAAAAACACTCTGGAAGCATGGTCTTCCAGTGGATGAGAAACACAGATAGCACAATGCAGTGTGCTTTTCACTGTACTGAGAGAGGCAGTCTCTTAAGGAAAAGCTGCTATGAGGGCAGTTCTACGTGCCTGAATTCTCGTAGGCTTTGCTACCCTTCGGTCCTCTGAGGAAAGCACCTCCTGCAACACTTTTTTGCAGGGGACAAGGTACCAGCCTACAAAAGAGACAAGCATGTATTACTCCATGTTTCCACCCTCTCTGTTTCCTGGCTTCCCATCCATTCCTTGCCACAGCACTGACCAGTGTTTTTCTAAATGGGTTACCTGAATCTTCTATGTCTCTATTTGGGTGCACGTAATCCTGTAGTCCTTGGACATGTTAATCCCACCTGCAAAATCACTACTTCCATTTGCACACATATGCATAGGGCTGTTCCTGCTGTACTTTCATGTCTTAATATTGTCAGGGTATTTATAGAATTTGCATGCATAAAGGTTTTTCCAACGCTATTAATTTTCATTGTCTAAATTAATACAGTGTCAGTAGGAGAGAGGGCAAGAGATAAAGAAATTATATGAATATTTTATTTATGGGGTTCAACTTTTAACTGATGACAGATAAAAGAAATTATTTAACAAGGTATCCATTTAAGAAGTTTATTAAATAATAGGGGGAAAAAAGGATCTTTCTAGACTTCATTATTCATGAAATCTGGCCTTTGCTTCACTAATTTAAGGATATGACATTATAAATGCTTTAATCCATCTTTTTCAACTTCTAGAAGCTTCCATTTTGTCTCACTTGTTCACTCCTTGCTTTCAACAATCATTTCCTGGGTGCTGTTAGCTCGTTCTCTATTAGAAGTCTTTTGTGTTAGCTTATGTATGCTTACATGTTCTGAGAACTTTCAGCAGCCTTATACAAATTATGTAATACATAGACTACTGAATAAGGCTAATGCAACTGTGTGAAACCTATACCTCCTACATGCAATTGCTTGTATTCTGCCCAGATGGAATGTGGCTGGTTTTACAGATAATAATTTGCATATCTTACAATTTCAAATTGGCATTTTTACATGCACTGTGTTTTTTTATGATTTTCCAATCCTCTAATCCTCTCCTCCTCCCATCTTTATGCATATCTGTGTTGCAAATGAAGTATGATACTAGTCAATTCGAGGAAATGGAGACACAATAATTCTGTATACTAGGTAAGAAGCTGTGTAAGTAATCTTCTCTGCCTCGGGCGGATATGTTATTTCTCATAGTGGCTGAATCTCAGGGATCAGCTGAAATGCTGAGAATAACCTTTGACATGACAGGTCATTCACTCTGCCACCTTTATGGAAGTTTCCATGCTGTGGACTGCTGTCTGCTAGGAATTGTTCTCAGGTCTGTGTGGATTTTGCTTGAGCTTCTGTTAGGTAGTCATGACTTCTTGTATTTACTGCCTTGCTCTTCCTAGGAACCACTTCTTTGGGAAGAAGAGCACAGATTAGAATCACTGTAGATTAACATTGCCTGAAAGAAGCAGAGTTTAGACTAAACATGTTTTCTATGTGATTTACTGTCTTACATAAAGAATCTGCCTAAAATTCATTATAAGATAATAACAACCTAACACTATGTAGAAGACTGTGTCTCTATTTGGTATTGCACATTACAGTTTATACATCCACTTAGATTATATATAAAACTATGTGGCAGCATATAATTAAGCAACACATAACAATTTAAAGCTGCAAATAAGTAATTGACTGGTGATGTCTAGGCCAAATATGTGATTATATCAGGATTTTCCAAAGAAATGATGCTTAATTTCATGTGAATTATTGCATAAGGCATGAAGGAAGGATTAAACACGGGGCTTAGCATGAGCCCAGCTGTACTCTACTCTGTCACATACTTCCAGTGTGACTTAAGGCAACCTAATTAACCCCTCCATAATTCTTTTATAGTCTCTAAAATGGGTATAACCAGTCTGTATATAAGGAGCGCTGTAATATTTAGTTTGTTCCAGTTTGTAAAGCACTTTGAGATTCTTGGATGGAAAGTGCTCTATAAATGCAAATAGAAGGGCAGAGTTCTAATTGCAGTTTTAAACCCCTCTGTTGTTTTTCTGATTTACAAGTCTTGTTGTTGATCATGTCATGAAAATAACAGAGACTAGGTTATGTTTTCAGTGCAATGCAGGGAACAGTTCTCCGAGTTCACAGGTGACTTCAAACTCAGAACATCTAACGTCATGTATTCAGACACCTTTTTTTCCTTTCCTTGCAATGAAAGAAGGAAATACCCTCCACGTACATGCGACTCATTCAAGCAAATGAAACCTGTTCTGATTTCTGAAGCTGTGTTCTAAATTTCACACATTCAATTTCTTACAGATCACTACAGACCTGAGGCAGCGTTGCACAGACAGCCATACTGGAACCTCAGCTTCTGCACCTATGGCTGCAGGCATCATTGCACTGGCACTGGAAGCAAAGTAAGATCTGAGTTATACTCTGAAAAAAAAAAAATTAAGCATACGGAAAGCTCTTTCTCACTCATCCAGTACCTTTATCCCAGCATCTCAAAGTGCTTTGGAAACCTTGTAGCAATTCACAGTATGCTTCCAAGGACAGGAAAAATCTGTGTGCTTATTTCACATGCAAGAAAGACAACACCGTGGAATGATGACAGAGTACTCAGTGTTGAAATAACTTGAAATGGTGTTGAGCACAAGTATTTTCCAATAAATGATGTACAGCATCCTCAAAATATCGTACAGTACCCCCACAGTGCTGCCCAGATCTGCTGTAATCTGCAGGCTATTATAGGTTGCCTCTTGCATTCATCAGGTTCCTCTTAGCAGTGTCCATTTTTGAACACTGAAGAAATAACTAACTTTTAGTTAGATAGTTAGTTTTTAACTAACTATCCCTAACTTTTGGGATAGTGTTAGGCTACCATGAACAGAAGTTAATATAGTATGAAAAATAAAAATTCTCAACTTGTGCTTGCTGACATGTCTGTTTTTTCTAATGGCTTAAGTTCCTCAGCTGTAAAAACCATAGATAGTGTAGCTCCTTAGTCCTTTTATCTTTAGCTCAGTAAAGTTTCCGTCTTACAAGCAATTTCTCAACTGCAGGATTTTGTCCTTTGTGTCTAATATATATCTTTAATGTGCTTCATGGAGCAGCAGAAATATTGGAGATTTATCAGGTAAATCTGTATTTCAGAACCTTTTGTATTACTTTGCACTATGTTGGATAGTATAAGCAGGTCTAAGGTGGAATGCACTTCCCCAAATCCTGCTTGAAATTAAACATTTCTAAGTGCTAGGAGATTGATTCTATTAAATTCTGAAGAAAACTGGTTTCCTCTGGGGGCAGCCAGTTCCTCTGAAGGAAGTAAAAAATTTGCACACAATAGTAATTTCAAATTGTATGTAATTCATTGTAGCAGAATTATGTTTCCATCTTTAATATTGCTTTTTTGAAAAAATCATGGACCAATATTCAATACAGAATACTTTTTTGCTGTTAAGTATAGTCATAAGAATAAGAGTTAGTAATTGAACAGCTGACATAATCTTCAATGGTGCAGTGCTTGTATCATTATAATTAGATTTTTCTTAATGAAGTTAATAGAAGCAAAGGTATTTTGAAAAGTTAATATAATGCTATTGTTTTTAAAAAAAGCTTTTAAATCTCTTCTTAATCTCAGCTTTTAAATCCGTAAATTCATTCTAAACAGTCTCCCCATGCAGATAAAATTGCATCTGTGTAAATTTCACTCTGCTGAAAGTTTTTGTAATTATTTCTTCACGAACAGAGGTTGCTTGTAATTTATTGTTTGTATTTTATATGATATTTTGTGTGCATTTTCTAACAAATTATTGTTGTAATTGAAAGTTTCAAAGAGTTATAGCACACAATACCTACAACCAAGCTATTGCTGATGTAACATCTTAAAACACACTAAGAAGCTTACACTTTACACAGCCTTTTTTCTCCGATAAATTTGGCGACTATACCAATGGAAACATAACATATAACAATAACATAGGCATGTTATTGCCTATGGACTAGGGTTTTTTTTTTCCCCAAATTAATAGTGGCAAGATAAGAACAAAGACAAGACTGTATCAAAGCTTCACATGCGGTGATGGACACAAAATGTGCCAGTGACTAAAGATCCTAATCACTATTCTGTATTTGTAGTACTCTGTTGTATGATGCTAACAAGAGATTCAGAGTGAAAATTGTATTGATTTTGCCTCCTTTCAGTGCCAGTATATGGAGGGTTCTTACTTATTTCCAAATCTTAGCCTGTGTATTTGAATAGAGCCAAATGAATTATATTAATAATACCATAAAGATGGTTTTATTAATTTGTATGCTATTCACTAACATTTTTCTCCTATGTGTACTTACAACCAATTTTCTGAACACAGCCATGAAAGAAAAAAAAATTTAAAAAGGAAACTAGGGAGATAAATATTTCCAGGTTTCCCATGCTGATTTTTCCCATTCTTGAGAAACCTTTGGTCTTGTGAAGTTATAGATTATGAAGTAAGGCCTTTAATATTACAAGGAGATCATATCGTAATAGATTCAATTTTAATGTCTAGGATTTGTTTGTATGAAATCTTCAGATTATTTTAAGCAGTTCCCAAATGGTAATTCTTATTTATTTACCTTATTTGAAAATTCAGGTTGTATGTTTCACATGTGATATCTGCCAATTTAGGTGATCCTAATTAAATGCTAGGAATTAAAGTATGCAAAAAGAACTTTTGAAGCCATCTTAGGTATTTCTGCAATACTTTTAAAGTATATGGCTTGTAAAGGACACACTATATTGTGGCTTAGCATAAGAGCTTACTGGAACTAGTTTGCATTCAAACAGTTTGCTTTTACATAGATTCTTCCTTAGATTCCATATTAGTGCCTGTGCTAATAGCACTACTGTTTAGATGAGATTTTTTAAAAAGACTAGTTGGAAAGGAGTTTTGCAAAGTTAATTATGCTCTTCATGCAGCAGACCACTTAAAAATTGGAGTACTTAGTCCTGAACACTTCTTGAATATATCTGTAATAATGTGTAGTTTCATTCCACTTTGTGCTGGAAAACACAACAAATTATACCCTGAAAGGGTTTTGAGCCTATGAGGTCAGTTTTCCCCAGTAGCCAAGTTCTGTTTCTGGAAGACATCAGGAGGTGGACAGAGCACTACTCTGGCCTGGATATGAGTTAGAACAGCCACGATGTTGCTTCAACTCACATGCAAAGGTACATTAAACCAATGGAAAATGAGCAAGGCAGATTTCTACTTCAACCTGCCACTTTCTTTCTTGATTAAGCCCCATATGGTAAGATTGGCAAATAGCTGATAGGGAACTTCTTACCTGCCTACTGATTTGAACTCTCTTAGTTGTTTTCTTCCAACTGGGATCTGCTCCTGAAATCTTAGCAATAAATTGTTTTGGGATGGTGGTCTGTTTACTAACCCAATTTCAAATAATGTGAACATATAATTTTTTAATTTTGGTCCAGTATTTGAATATCAAGTGGCATGTTTTCCTTAAGGAACCAAAGAAGTGTAACTGAGTTTCAGACTTATTGGTTGGAGTCTCCAAGGGTGTAATGCAGAAATGTAGATATGCAACAACTGTCATACAAAGAAAGATATCTCTTGATCTTAATATTCTATGGTTTTCTTATGGTATTCAGGTAGTTAATCATTTTATCTGGTGGTTTGCAGTGTATCTACTATCTTGTTCAGGCTCTATGTATAAATGCTTGCATGTGTATTGCACTTCTTGGTCATTACTTAATGTTGAATTTTGCTAATTGTAAACCAGCAACTATGATTGTAAATGATATAGTCAGCAGAGGCAGCAATGTTCTTGCTAAAAATAAGCTGTTTGTATTGCATAGTACCATCTACTGTTGATATCAGAAATGCCCTTTCTCATTGACAAAACATATGAGTTTGGGATTTGGGTGAATCAGAGTCAGGAGAGACAGTATGCCCACATTTGTTCCAGTGGGCATTGTGCCATGTTCCTTTGGAGAAGCCAAATTAAAAAAAAAAATCTTGCTGATGGAAGAATACATTATACACCCCCAAGTGAACAGCATGCTCCACTGTCTGTAAGCCACTGCATGTTTTCCAACCCTTAGTGTATAAACTGCAGTTTACATGAGTAGAAGTAGCACCTGTGCTGTGGTTTAACACCAGCCAGCAACTAAGCACCATGCAGCCACTCATTCACTTCCCCCCACACACAATGGGATGGGGGAGAAAATCAAGAAAAGAAGTAAAACTCATGGGTTGAGATAAGAATGGGTTAGTAGAAGAGAAAAGAAGAAACTAATAAAGACAATGATGACACTGATAAAATTACAATAGTAATAATAAAAGGATTGGAATATAGAAGTGATGCACAATGCAATTGCTTAACACCTGCCAATTGACAGCCAGTTAGTCCCCAAGTGGTGATCCTCACACCCCCACTCCCCCCAGTCTATATACTCGATGTGACATCCCATGGTATGGAATACCCCTTTGGCCAGTTTGGGTCAGCTGCCCTGTCTATGTTCTGTGTCAACTTCTTGTGCCCCTCCAGCTTTCTCGCTGGCTGGGCATGAGAAGCTGAAAAATCTTTGACTTCAGACTAAACATTACTTAGCTACAACTGAAAATACCAATGTTATCAACATTCTTCTCATACCTAACTCAAAAACATAGCACTGTACCAGCTACTAGCAAGACAATGTCCTGAAACCAGGACAACCTGAAATGGAAGAATTAATCTGCTGTGTTTTTACTGTGTGGTATATTAAGTGCTATAGCTTTGGAAAAAGTCTGTTTTCTTCCATTAATCTCATCACATGAGCTATGTACTTCATTTGTCTTTGGTTGCATGAAACCAAGGCTAGAACAAGGTAGTGCTGGGAAGAGATAAAGACTTTCAGTGAGTTCTGATACCAATGATCCATTCAGAAAAGTGGCAATGCGCTGCATTTCTCTAAAAGGCAGTACAACCAAGTCTAATCACTGAGATGAGAGGAAAATGGAGTTCATATTGCAAGGGGTCAAGAGTGTCAGAGGAAGATACTCTGAATTTCTGAAAATTGATCAGACACTTGCAATACTTCCCTTATTGATTAAATTTCTTACAGAAAAGATAAAAGCAGTTTACTGTCTGGCAAGGGACCTTTTTGGATGCAGAGAACATATTTCTGTGTCATCAAAGTTATGAGGGGTTTGCTTGTTCATAAATATAGTCAGAGGCTAAAGGTGATGAGACAGTTGACCCAAAATCTGGAAGTGCTGTCAAGAGACGTCTCTATGTAGGCTTCCAGTGTAAGAGAAGGAGAGGTTATCATTTAAGTCCATCAGCTTTAGCTAGGTCTTTGCTCCATTGATTGACTGCCTGTTATAAAAAGGAATGCTAGAGGCTGTGAGTTAGAAATATTTTTGTGAGTCTTTGCATTTTTTGGAGTAGTGTTAAAACAATGATTTTAATGGTGAAGTATTTGAAAAACATAAACATAAATAAATGCTTAATTTAGAACCTGTCTTTCTCTTGAGATTTAACCACCTGCACTACTTATACAATTTCAGTTATTATACTGAGATTGACTTGGAAGTACTTTTCTGAATTCAGGTTGCCCAGTGTTTCCCAATGTAAGGTCCTCTTTTCAGTTACGTGTAATTTTGCCAAAGAATAATCGTTCAGACTGAAATTTTCCATGTAACTTGCTTCAAAAAGGTTTTAAGAAAATTCCATCCAGACATTTCTTAAACTGAGTCTGGGTTAAAAAAAAAGTTTGACTGTGATCATTTTTAACTTTTTCACTGAGTTTTACTGTGTCTGTGCTTTGGAGCAACAGCTAGAAATAGAACAAGTGGATAGCTGTTGTTCTGGTGCCAAGGCAATGCCTTTTACTTTTATAAGCTTTTCAAAAATCTCCATTGGCATGTGCTCATTTGAGAGTTTTAAGAGTTTGGCAGATCTATCCCTTGTAGTTTCTTGGTCCTCCAAATGTTCCCCAGCCTCAGCTTTTAGAGGCTGCTTAGGGTTGTCTTTGAAGTTGCTCTTAGGGGTGCTGCTGGCTGTTCACTTTGAGAGCTGGGAGCCCGTCTGTTTTTCCTTGTCTGTGTTCTTGCAGCGCGAGGAAACCGAGGAAAGTGGAAGAGGAGCAGGTTCACTGGATTCTAGTCTCTCTGCAGTTTTTCTTTTGAGATTCCTTGCACCACAGTGTCATAGCTCAACTATATTAAAAGTGGTCACTATTGTTGGACTAGGCAGATAGGTCAAATTAATAGCCTAGGTACCATGCTAATCATAATTGCCTGCACTGACCTAAGATAATGTACGGCTTCCTTCCCCACATGCACAGTCACAGCTGGTTCTAAAACTGCCAACTGACAAGGTTTTGGTTGCTGTTGCTTCCACACTGTTGTCCATCAGCAGACTGTGCACACTGTCTTTTGGGCAATCCCATTTCATTCTGCCTCTGGCGAAGGCATAATAAGGGATATGATTCAGGTACCTCTCTCTCAAGGGATTTATCCTCAGAAAGTCATCATTATCAACCTGCAGTTGGGTACTGATTGCTTTCTTTTTGGCACTTAGGATTTTCTACCTCTGGGGAAAACAATACTCTGTAAGCTCTGGAATCTGCCACCACTGTGTGCACTGCAGATTTGACACAAATATATCAGAACACCATTACTGGTGGATGTATGCTTATCCTGCTCTTCATCTAAAGGAATGTATCTGTCATGTCATATCACAACTTGTCTGTGTTCTGTCCTAAAAAAACTATATGAAGATAATCCAAAAGATGTTTCTAGCCAATGCAAAAGACTTGAAACACTGACTCAGGAAGAGACTAGGATGCACTGCAGAAACTGTGGAGATGCGCACAAATATAAACTGAATGACATAAAGTAGCACCAGACATAAGCTGACAAAGATTATGTGGTACAGGCAAATGCTTGAAAAGATGTTCAAAATGCTATAGCTTTGAATGGAAAATTCTGATATTCTAGCATTTGTGAGCTTGAGATGTTTAAGATTAATACATTTAAAATATGAGTGATGTACTGAAGTTACTTAGTGACTGTTGAAGTGGGCGGATCCAGTGCTTCTTTCCACAGTGAAACTTGGCAAATATCAGGACACTTTGGAATGCAATTGGTTTAAATTATATGTTCTTAATGAGTATTAGTGAGAAATTTGTTTTCAGATGTATATCACTACTCTTCTTTGTCCAGTTCCTAAATTAAGCTAATAAAGGAAAAAGAGGAGGAATATGACAATTAGTGTAAAAGGATACTGACAGCAATTTTGATCCTAGAAAAATATTTTCCCAAAATTTCATTAGTTGAACATCTCTTTAGACAGAGGTCTATTGCATATGCCATTAATGCTACTAATAACTGACCTTTGACTTATAGTATTTTCAGTTGCCATTAATTTTATTAAGGGATTGTCGTCTTTAGTCAGACTTGGATTTTTCTTTCAAAGGAATCTGATTGGATAAAATTAAATGCAAATCAGAAATTAGCAGGAAAAATGGCAAATATCTGACAAGCAATCTGGAACCCAGAAGAAAAGGTTGAGCAAAGAAGGAACTGAGAGCTAGCTCTGGAGTAACCAAATGATTTTTTTTTATAAGCTAGGTGAATGAACAGTGGTTTACCAGGTCAGAAAATGACAAGGCTAAGTGAGTAGAAACTTAAGTTTGTTTACAGGGAAAGAGCTACATGCTTATCAGCAAGCACATAATATTCTTTACTCTTCTGCCAGGAACTTAACAGGATTATTTGCAGAGTATATGACAATTAAAACCTGGAATGGTGTCAGACATGTCAAAACCATGTGTTTTGGTTTTGTATGTCCATGTGTATGCATGACTGGATTGTTAAACATTGGGGTCCATTTTTGTGTCCTATTATTTTCAGGAATGAAATGGTTATGGTGTAGATAGACCAGTTAGACACCTATGCACAGGACAAGCACAACAGTCAGAGGCTCTCTTAATGTCTCATCCCTCTTAAAATTCTATGCTGCAACAGGCATCTTCACACTGACTCTTTATGCGACCTGGGAGAGAAGGATGTCTCCCATTAACATAGCTAATAATCCTGTCCATGATGCTATCTTTGGAGTCATTAGGACAGGTGGTAGGTTTGTAGATCTCATGGGACAATTCAGCTGACTTGTAAGTGATGGGAATGTCTGAATAAACCAGGCAACTATTTATTTTCTTTATAAATTTATCATAAAGCCCTTAAATTAGTGATTAAAATGATCTCCTACTTCTCTGCAAGATGTCAAGGGCACAAAGACTCCATTTTATAGCAGTAATTATCCATGTCTGTTCTCTCATAGCCAAGATTTTCAAAGGTTATTTGATACTTCCAGATTGAATGGTGATCCTCTTCTTAATCCACCCTGTGATACTATGTTTTCCCTTGATTCTTTGGAGAAAAGATTATTCTATTTTCCCAGCAATTCTCATCAGACTCTGCTATTTTGGCAAGAAATATTTTTTTTCACATAGGCCACCTTTGTCACATGGCTATGAAGATAATCTAGCAATCATTATTCATGTTGTTAACCATATCATTTTGCTAACCAAAACAAAAAAACCCACAAAGTTTCACCCTATTTGTTTATTGCAGTGAGTGAATTTTTTTGCTAATTGTCTCTCTTCTACCAATTATTTTTCTGAACAGTTATTTTTGGAACAGTATCATTATGCAAAAGGATAGAGCCTGAATTCTTTACTGTTTCCAGGATTAGCCCAATTGTCAGTAGGGAGACTACTTGTGGAATGAAGAAATCAGATTGGGGCAAAAATTATGATCTACTATTTCTAAGCTGTCTGCTTAAAGATACAGTTAAATCTCAAATGAATATTACTGTAATATAATTTATTTGTCCTATTTCATTTTTTCTCATTTACGTTGTTTCATAAACATTTTGAGAAGCCTGAAAGAAGACAGCTCTACCTTAGAGTACAACTATTGGTTAAGGACACAACATTCAATATTTTTTGCCTGCTGTACAAGCAATTTTGTATGTAATTGCTCTCACTTCTGCTTATTCTGGTTTGATTTTGAGTATTGTCTGGTATGTGTAATCCCAAGGCAATTTCAGATGAGACATTGAAAAAAATTTCTGGAAGGAAATTGCCCATTTTTTGAAATCAATCCATTATCAAACAGAGTTAGTACTGTTCTTGTTAATGCATTTGTTCGTTTCAAGATGTTTAGCCATTAATTCTTCTGAGATTAATCAAGTGGTAAATCAATTAACATCAGTGACATCTTGTCTGGATCTGGGGCCCATATGGCTAGCAAACAACTATTTACTCACTTAGGATCCAATCTTGACATGTTTTACAAGTATTTGACCAATTCTGTGATTTTTCCAGGTGCCTTAAAATTGGCTGCTAGATTATCTTGTTTAAAAAACAAACCAAAACAAAACAAAAAAATCCCTCTTCTTTCTCCAAATGAACTGCTATTTTGACATCATTCCAGTTTCTTTCTTTTTTTTTTTTTCTTTGTTAAAGTTTCTGAAAAAAATTATGTGGAAACAATTGCAGACCTATTTTGTTTCAAATGAGGTGTCTACTGTAGAGAGAAAATTTCAATCTGGCAATAGCTCAATTCTTAGTATAGTGGAGGTCCTATAGTAAGCTACAGAAATTGGTTTGAATATTGCTCTTACACTGTTAAATCTCTTAGATATAAATATGCCCAAACTGCCATTCCTTGAGAAGAAAACATAAAAATATTATGAATTACACAGTAAGCAAGCAGATTTGGAGGTACCATAAAAGACAGACTGATTAACTATATACCACGTTGTTTCCTCGAAATCAGACCTTTAATCAAGGTTTTCTGCCCCCAAAATTCTTACATTGTTTTTTATGATTGGATAAGGATAGTAGATATACACCAGTGAATGGCTCATTTTTGGTTTTAGAAGTAAACCGTGATTCTGAGACATAATTTCATTTGGTGAGTGACATAAATCTGATTTATGAGAGTTTAGTATCATCAGGTGAAGACTGCTATATCTTTAGATCCTTTATCTAGTCATAGTTAGATCTGCTGTTAGATCCATCATTCCTCTTTCAATAATCCATTGAGTGTGCCCTATCTTGAATCTCTCCCTTAGAAGTTGAGAGAAGTATTTTAGTGCCTTATTTTTCTCCAGAAGCATGGACAGCTTGCTTTATAGAATAACAGATTGCTTAGATTCCAGATTATAAAGAATGCAGCTCTCTGGATTCCTGGAGGTCTTCGTGAAGCCTCGGAACATGTTTTTCTAAGATTTTACACAGGCTCCCAGTGAAATTCCGGAGCTGGTATAAAATCATATTGATTTTTTTTTTTCTTGAAGCATGTTACGTGACTGTCCAAGCATACCCTATCTTACAAACCCCTAGTGCTCCGTACATTCCATGACATTTTCTTGTTTTCATTATTTTTACCAGCTCAGCTGGATAAACAATTACTCTCATTCTAGTTCAACTGTCTAGTGTGAGAAATTCCACTTTAAGAAAAAAAAAAGTATCTATGGGCATATAGTAATGCTTTAATAAAAGTTAGGGACAGAAGGCATCAGCTTTCCTTAAAAATAACAGAATAATTTAAGCATGGGAATACCCTTGTTTCTTGTAGCCAAAAGCAGAGAGAAATTAAATAGCCATGAATTGGTAGAGCTTGGAAGAAATTACAAAGAATTCTGGCTACAATTAATAAGAGATTCACTTAAAAATCATCTTTCTTCTTCAGATTATTCCGTCTTCTCTTCCTGTTTCAACAAACATAAACAGGACTTTCGGTGTTGACTCTAGAAGAATACATGCCACTTCCTGTGGTGTCCCAGCTGTAGGTAGAAAGGTGCTAGGTTACAACAGTATACCCATGGTCCACACACACCCACTGGGAATTGTTCTGCAATGGAAAAGATACATTCAGAATTAAAATCATATTACCGCAAAGGAAATGAGAACAATGTGTGTAGTTAAATGGTTTGGTCACTGTCTTTGCATTATTCCTTACAATCTTGTTACATAAAAGAAGTAGGCAACTCCTACTTGTATTCAAGCATATGGATGATAAGGCTGTTGGAAAGTAAAATGTGTAGAAATCAGTTACATGTGACTGAATGTCCTCTATATCCCAAGTTTTTCTCTCCTGTATGGAATTACCGACCATGGTGCTGAAATTCATTTTCATTTTCAGTAATACCACCAACACAGGTGAACTTCCATTGCTTAATAGCCATGAATATATGTCTGCATGCACACAAAGGATAGGCTACGAGCAAGTTTTTCTATAAACAAGTTAACTGCAGGTTTGCAATAACTTCTGCTTCCCTACTGTCTTCTCCTAAAGTTCCATCTTATGGAAGCTGAAATTTTTCACCTGAAAACCTAAATTGATGCATTTTGAATGAAAAAGATAGTGCTCATTTTTTCAACAGATTTTCAAATGTATTCACAGATTGCTTCCTAGTAGCTTGATTTCAGCTCACAGGATAAGCAGGATTCTACTTCCATGTTTAAGCACCATAAAGCACTGATTACTCAAGTATTTCCAAAAATATATTCTTTTGACAAAAGAAGTTCTGGAAGATGTGAAACAACGTGTGCAGGATGCCAGTCCACACAACAGTTATTTGTGTACAACAGACAGAGACAAAGGAGATTTTTCTGTGTCTTCCACTGTCAGGAGACTTAGAGAAGAACAAGATGTTTCCACGTTTGTTGTTACCCTGCATCTGCTTTCCAAAGAAATTTCTTGTTGAAATTTCTGGTAACTGGACTATGTGTCATTTTAAGAGTGTAGAGTTACTCCATGTGGTAGCAATGTCCCACTCATCCCAGAAAGTGACCTACTCAAAATCACCCATGGGTTGACCTTCCCCACATTTTTATGGCTGTTGGCTTGGTGTAGTTTCTACCTGCAAGAGCCCGAGTATCATGCCTTAAAGATAAGCGCTGAGAATAAGTCACTTGTCTGCTGGCCCAAGTGACTTCTTGGTCTGAAAGACAAAAGAGCATGTGTTAAGGAACTAAACCAAGATTTCCCACATTTTCAATGACTGCCTAGTCCTGGACAGTGTAGACAGCCAATGCTGGGTCTGATAAACTTCATTCTGGTCTATCTTCATCATTACAACTCAGTGGAGTTGTGCCAGTGTGTGTAACAGGGGCAGGGAATGATACTCTTAAGAATGATACTGAGTGACTGGTGTTCTGCACTGCAATACTTTTTTCCTCTTAATTATTTAATGGCTCAGTTTATCATTACCTCTACGAAACTGCATTTTTAAGTGGAATACTATTCATCTTCTTACAGATGGTAGAAAAACTGAGAAATTGGAAGGAGAAAGAAAAAAGTACACCAGTAATGGCTGTGCACCTTTAGATTGTGTTCTACAAAAAGAAATTCTCCTTGGGGTGGATCTAAGAGAAACAAGAAAACTATAATCTCTCTAGATTTTCTCTAGTCCTGCAGGTTAAATGGGTATTAATGTCATAGTGAGGATGCAGATGGCACCTTCTTTCACCTTCCTGGTGGACAGGTTATTAGGAATCCCTTAAAGAAATGGACATCTGTGCAATCGGGCACTTCCTCTGTAACTATTCAGATTCAGTGCTGGCTGCTTGGTCTTCTTGAAGAGTACATATAAACCCTCAGTGAATTCCAAGACCAGGGGTAATAGACAAATGAATAACAACAGAGGCACCTGAAGTAGCTTCAGTAGGAGCTGAAAGTCTAAAGGAATTGCCAACTTGAGCACACAGTTAGCAGGATTTAGTAGAGCTTTTCAGCAAGCCGATTTTGCTTTTTTTTCCTTTGCACTGGTCAAGGTAGATAACATAGTAGTTGGTGGTCATACAAATTTCCTCTGTGTGAAATGTACTCCTTCATCTTCCCTTAAGTATTATATAATAGAATATTATCATATGCCATTATAATCTGCTTAATGCAAACATCCCAGCTATATAAATAATTTCATGTAGTAGTTCTGTAAAATTAGGACTTGTTCTTTTGAATGGAGCAAAGGAAAGCAGAGAAATGAGGATTTTTTTTGGTTTGGATACTTTTTAGCTTACATGACCTTGTATCCTTACATTCTGGTGAAATATGTCTGATCCATGACTTTATCTTTCCCCTTTTTCATAGTCCATTTCTGACCTGGAGAGACATACAGCATATTATTGTCAGGACTTCACGTGCAGGACATCTGAATGCTAACGACTGGAAAACCAATGCGGCTGGTTATAAGGGTGAGAGCTTCCTTTCTTCCTTGCCATCAGAGGCAACATCTTATTTGATATTTCTGAAGAAGAAATAATCTCAAGTTGTTTGTTTGACCCTATGTTGTGCATAGTTTTTAGACTTTTCAGGCTCAAACTGAAGGGGCCTATCTTCTCTTTTTTAAGGAAAACCTCTTAGAACGACTAAACCCAAAAATGGCAGCCACAGAAGCCATTGGCCAGATCTCAGTCCCTTTCAGTCCTATTTCATATACTGCTGGCAGAAAACTAAGTAAATTGGTGCTTTTTAGTTTTTTTCTTGTATAGCTACTATTCTGATAAAAGAGTCTAGAGTTGAAGATACAGCAATTTCTGGATTCAGACCATGTTCTCATACAGAATTGTTGACAATTTTGATTAAAAATAGAAAAATAGTATTTTCCAATTTCTGCTTTAAATGATTCAGCCTACAATATTTATTTTTAACATTTCTGTCAGATTTAGCATAAAATCAAATCTTGAGCTATGACAACTTTTAATGGGAGAGAAATCATACTATTCAGTCAGCTGCCGTGTAGGTTTCTAAACTTTTGTACAGTTTTGTAATTTTGTATTAAAGGCCCATCTTAGCTTTTTTTCTCTTTTATAATGCAAGCAAAGGTCAACATTTGTGCCATTAAATAAGATATGTATTTTCAAGATGCATAAAACTGGACCTTGAATCCATACAATGTTGTATTTCAACACAGATTAGCTTCTAATTTCCATTCAGTAAATTCTTACTGCTTTCAGTTTGGACTGCATCTAAAAAAAACCCCAGAATGGCTTATTTCTGATTCTCTTTTCATGAGAATTCCACCCAAGGCTGCAATACTTCTTTTAAGATGAGATTTGAACTGTTTTGTGCTAGGAAATACTGAGAGAATAATGTAATATACAAGAACCATCAAATCTTTACCCTGGTTTCACTTTAAAACTGAAGCCTAGCTTTAATCT
Source organism: Elanus axillaris (assembly GCA_026212715.1). Classification (NCBI taxonomy): domain Eukaryota; kingdom Metazoa; phylum Chordata; class Aves; order Accipitriformes; family Accipitridae; genus Elanus; species Elanus axillaris. The sequence goes on from JANZLQ010000079.1 coordinate 45,514,599, forward strand.
ATTTCAGATCAAGACACTACTACCACAGACCATCTTTAAGTATATCATTCTGACCTATGACATTTCTGCTGCAATGGAATAGAAACCAAACTAAAAAAACTTTCTTTTTTGGATCCAAACCAGGCTCTGACGAGGATAGATTTAGAAATGGGTATTTGACTTGAACCCCCTCATCGTGTGAAGGTTCTGACATTCAAAAGCCTGGTTTTGTCCTATTTACAAGTGCATGCCCACACACAGAACACTTACATAGTGAGAAATAGATATTTTCTTAATGGCAGTAACATTACAGTATTTGTTATTGTGAAACATTTCCCAGAATTTAAAAAGTTTTGGTGGGAGATTGTAGCTGCATTTTCATTTTGCTGGAGCTATCTGAAGTTCAAACAATATTTTTCAAGTAGCATAAAGTAGAGCATTTTTCTTTCGTAATTCACAAATTCCTATATTTTTGTATTTTTCCACCTGTTACCCATGAGAGGCAAAAACTCTGTGAGGCATTTCACAGCAGCTGTCACTCATTATCAAAGGAGAGGTCACATTAACACACCAGCAGTAGTAGCATTGGCAGCAGGACTTGCACTGTTGCACCACTGGAGCCTGCTTATTCTGAATCCTTGGAGCCACACATTTTTCTATGCATTGTAGCAAATAGTGAGGGAAAGGGCGGAAAAAAGGTTTCTCCTCTACTTGTGCAAAGTCACAAACATAGATAAGCTCAACTGGGGGCCTGGGATTCAAGAAATACAACTTGAACTGACAGAGGTCTACTGTAGACCTCATGGTGAAATTGAAAAAGAGGAAGACAAACTAAAAGTGCCTTGACCTCTGTGGAGCTCAGGAATCAACTTCAACCCAAATAAAAGCACTAGTTTTAGCTAAATTATTTTGGCAACTTAGGCTGAGCAAATGTTTCCAATAAAAATGCAGCTCTCTTTAAACTTCTGTTGGTTTCAGAAAAAGGAGAAGAAAAATATATAGATTAAATCACAACATCCAAACCTGAATTCAAAAGAGCATTTGCACACCACTGCTGAGAAGACTGAAACAATTTTTTTTACTATTGCAGGTGGCAATATTTAGTATAATATTACACTATTATCCCTCACTGTTGCCAAGAGTAACAATGGAAGTATGGTTTTTCGTAGATGAATTACTCTGATCAGACTAAGTTCCTTAAGGAATTGTATCATAATTTTGTTGATGGCAAGATCCATATTTCTTCCACAGCATGTTCTTAACAAGGGAAGGATTGAAGATTTTTTTTTTTTCTAAATTAACTAAAGCAAAGACAGTCACAAGAAACAATCTGTCTTTCTTCCATGCATACTGGGAAAGAAAGAAGAAAACAAGAAGAAAAAGAGAGACAGGCTTGCTTCTTTAGAAATGTGAGCTGAAAGGGTGAAAACAACAAAAACTTGGAAGAACCTCTCACTCAACAAAGGGTCAGCAAGAGCTGGTAGTTGAAAGTGGGTCAGCATGCCTTTTCAGGGAGCTGTTTTGCTGGGCTGCATGGCAACCCTGTCCCTCGCTATAGTCCCGGGCAGTGTTTTGCCATTGCAGAACACACAGAAGGAGCTCACAGATGTCATTACTGCTTGTAAAATCTCCTTTTTTCTTTCCTCTGTCTTACGTTCATAAAAAGAAAGATTAATTAATGAAGAACACTTGAGCCAGTTAGTGATTTGCTAAAGCAGTGCCTGTTATTTGTTTAATTTTCTGGCAAGTAAACAGCATTTGTTAAATGCATGTCAATAGAATTCACTCAGGAATAAGCAAGAATTTCTTCTTGGTAATTTTTTTATTACTGTTTTGTTGTCAGCAGGCATGTATCTTTCCTCAGGAACTTATTACCTGGTAGTCTCAAAAAGAAGGACTTGAATACTTATTTTGGGATATTCTTTGGTTAGTCAGTGGTACACATAATTTGTCACTAAAATCATAGAATCACAGAGTGGTGTGAGTTCGAAGGAACCTTAAAGATCATCTAGTTCCAACCCCCCTGCTATGGGCAGGGACACCTTCCACTAGACCAGGTTGCTCAAAGCCCCATCCAACGTGGCCTTGAACACTGCCAGGGATGGAACATCCACAACCACTCTGGGCATCCTGTTCCAGTGCCTCACCACCCTCACAGTAAAGAATTTCTTCCTTACATCTAATCTAAATTTACCTTCTTTCAGTTTCAAGCCATCACGCCTTGTCCTATCACTACATGCCCTTGTAAAAAGTCCCTCTCTGGCTTTCTTGTAGGCCCCCTTTATATACAGAAGGCTGCTATAAGGTTTCCTCTGTGCCCTCTCTTCTCCAGGCTGAACAGCCCCAATTCTCTCAGCCTGTTTTCATAGGAGAGGTTCTGCAGCCCTCTGGTCATCTTCATGGCCCTCCTCTGGACTGATTCCAACAGGTCCATGTCCTTCTTATGTTGGAGGCCCCAGAGCTGAACACAGTACTCCAGTGGGGTCTCACAAGAGCAGAGTAGAGAGTAAAGTTGACTCAACTCAAGTCCCTTGATCTGCTGATCATGCTTCTTTTGATGCAGTCCAGGATATGGTTGGTTTTCTGGGCTGCAAATGCACATTGCTGGGTCATGTCGAGCTTCTTGTCAACCACTAGATAAAGAGACATGTTATGCTCAATTATTTTTTTTTATAATTAGAGCAGTTAATTAACTGATTATATGGAAAAATACTAAAGAACATCTTTTTTTGTGATGATATCAGAACTGTTGATCTGTTTTTGCTATGGCAGATTGGTATGCAAAGGCTCCTTGTTCTGTCAGTTGTTTGGTCAACAGCAGAGCATGCAACTGCATTCATAAAAACAGAACGCTGCATTAATGCCAACTTTTCTCTAGATTGAAAGATACAGAATGAAACACTGCAGTTTTAAGAACAATGATCAAATCATATGAACAATTCTTTATCTGTAAGTGCAGCTCCAATTATTGTCAAATACTGTCTCTGGGGAAGCAGACCATTCACAATGAAGGAATACTATTAATTTGCAGGGAGATTTTTAGAGAACATCCTTCACTCTGCCTGGCTGCAGAGTGTAGACAATAACACTTCAGTACACTGAAATAAAATGGTACTGAAAGATAAAGGGAAATCAAAACTCTAGTCACATTTTTTTTCTCATTTTCAGGCCATTCCTAGGTCCAATGGAGCTATTCTTCCTACAGAAACCAAGAGTCATCTCATTTGCCAGGGAGTAACAGACTACCAGAGTTATCTCACACCCCTTTAGATTAGCCAAAGTATCTGCTGCTTCCACTGGATAATGACCACTGGAGAGAACTGGTCACTTAATGTTTTATGGCCTTTTAATATAATTGATTAATTACAATATTTAATAAAACTGGTGGTTATTCTTGTTGTGAGCAGAGCATTACCAGTCTGGGAGTGCGAAAGAGACAGGCCTATCTAAGCTCCTAGATAGGAGACCTAGATTGGCCAGATTTAAATTGCCGTAGGGTGACCAGTAACCAAGCACAAATTCAGAGACCAGCAAGAAAATCTTCACAACAATGGGTATATTTCAGAGAAGACAAATAAACTATTCATAAACACCCTGCTGCATGTTTTCAATAGCTTTAAAATTATATTTTTAAATCATTGTTAGAAACTGGCATAAGACTTCTGAAAAATAGCAAGCACTTGTGAATGGTTATGTTAACTAATCAAAGCTGTTCATGTATCAAAAGACCTTTCAGTGTTACAGATGCTAGCTGGTATTTTCACATGCCATTAGCAGCTAATACCAACTCCTACCCACCCCTAATGCCCATGCACATGGTGCATGGAGCAAGTGAAACATGAGCTTTGAGGTTGACTGTTGTAGTACCCCAGTTTGTGGTAGCTGATGATCTGACACCAAACACATGAAGCTGCCGTGGTCTTTGTAGGAGTGAGGAAGACCATATCCTATGCAAGCTAGACTTGATTTTTTGTGCTTGAAAGATTAAGCTGATATTTTCAGGTAGACAACGCTGTTGTTAAGTTTCATGTCCAACTTGTTGATGAACATGGGCAAATGCAAGCTATCTCACATGTGACTTGTTTTTCTTGCTCTTGCAGCCCTGTGTTGGCTCAAGGCAGTGTTTCCTCACCAGGAATACCCCTAGCGCCATGCCCTCTGGCTACGGGCTCTTCTCAGCAGACCCATGGCTTCATTGCCAAGCCATGACACAGAGCTATTCCTGCAAGTCTACACCACCCAGGGAATCCCCTTAAACCAGATTTTGTCTCCAAACCTATTAGTCCTTGAAAAAGGCTCCAGCTCAGTAGTGTCACTCTCTAAACCAGTGGTGTAATGATAACATATCAGAAGAACCTGTCATCTAGAGTCCTATTTACCAGACATTAAGTTACATGATTTTAATGTGGGAACTACATTTATCAAAAAGAAGCATACAACATACCATTGCCAAATGTGAGCCACACAAACCAGAACGTTACTAAGTAAGGGTTTTCATGTAGGCAGTGATAAAGTTGCAACCCGAAGTCTAAGGGCAATCAAAGGAGACTTCAGGGCCTTGGGACATCTGGTTAAGTGATCAGGAGCACAAGTAGTGTTCTTCTCTATCCAGTTGCAGGGAATGATGAAGGAAGAAACAGAATGACCCAGCAGATCAATAACTGCCTCTGAGACTGGTGTGACCAGCAAAATTTGGGTTTTTTTGATCATGGGTCAGTCTACATGATACCAGGCCTGCTGGCAGCAGACAGGGTACACCTGTCTGAAAAGGGGAAAAGGATCTTTGCACAGGAGTTGGCAGGGCTCATTGAAAGAGCTTTAAACTAGATTTGAAGGGAGAAAGGGATACAACTAGGCTCACTACGGATAAACCTGGGGGCACCATACCAGTGTTTGAGGAACAGTGTGCTAGTAAGGTACTCTGGTCTGCTCCCCAGTGTGCTGAGTACAATAGAGCACATTTGAAATGTCCCTGTACTAATGCATACAGCCATCTCAGTAGGGCAGTGGATGGAGATCTATCTGACAGCAAAGATGCAGGGATTGTTGATGTGTTAGAAATGACAGAAGCACCTGAGAACACTCACATAGGAATTAGGGCTTCTCCCCCCAGAAAGGTGGCAGGACCAATAGCCCAACTGAAGTGCATCTACACCAATGCACACAGCATGGGCAATAAACGGGAGGAGCTGGAAGCCATTGTGCAGCTGGAAAACGATGATATAGTTGCTGTCATGGAAACACGGTGGGATGACTCTCAGAATTGGAGTGCTGCAATGGATGGCTATAAACTCTTCAGAAGGGATAGGCAAGGAAGGAGGGGCAGATGGGCAGACAGCCTTGTATGTTAAGGAGTGTTTTGGCTGTCTAGGGCTTGACTGTAGTGATGAAAGGGTTGAGTGTTTATGGCTAAGAATCAACGGAAAGGCAGATACTGTGGTGGGAGTCTGTTATAGACAATCCAGCCAGGATGAAGACACAGACGAAATAGTCTAGAAGCAGCTGGGAGAAGTTTCATGATTACTAGTCCTTGTTTTCATGGGGGACTTCAACTTCCCAGATGTCTGCTGGAAATACAATGCAGCAAAGGGGAAACGGTCTAGGAGGTTCCTTGAGTGTGTGGAAGGTAAGTTCCTGACACAGTTGGGGGAGTGAGCCAACTAGGGAATGTGCCCCTCTGGACTTGTTGTTTGTGAACAGAGAAGGACTCGTGTGTGATGTGATGGTTGGAGGACATCTTAGGCCTAGTGATCACAAAATGATGAGGTTTTGACTCTTGGAAAGTAAGGAGGGGGATCAGCAGAACTGTGACCTTGGATATCTGGAGGGCAGACTTTGGCCTCTTTAGAGGCCTGGTTGACAGAGTCCCATGGGAGGCAGTCCTGAAGGGCAAAGGAATCCAGGAAAGCAGGACATTCTTTAAGAAGGAAATCTTAAAGTTGCAGGAGCAGGCAGTCCCCTTGTGCTGAAGCTCAAGCCAGCAGGCAAGACCAGCCTGTCTGAACAGAGAGCTTTGGCTGGAACTCAGGAAAAAAAAGAGTTTATGACCTTTGGAAGAAGGGACAGGCAACTCAAGAGTACTACAAGGATGTCGTGAGGTCATGCAGGGAGAAAATCAGAAGGGCCAAAGCCCAACTAGAACTTTATTTGGCTATTTCAGTAAAAAACAGTAAAATATGTTTTTATAAATACATTAACAACAAAAGGAGAGCTAAGGAGAATCTCCATCCTTTATTAGATGTGTGGGGAAACATAGTTACAAAGAATGAGGAAAAGGCTGAAGTACTTAATGCCTTCTTTGCCTCAGTCTTTAACAGTAAGACCAGATGTTCTCAAGGAACCCAGCTCCCTGAGCTGGAAGACAGGGATGGGGAGCACAATGAAGCCCCCATAGTCCAAGGGGAAATAGTGACCTGCTAAGCCACTGAGACACACAGAAGTCAATGGGTCCAGATGGGATCCACCCAAGGGTACTGAGGGAGCTGGAAGAAGTGTTCACCAAGCCACTTTCCATCATTTATCAGCGGTCCTGTCTAACCAGGGAGGTCTCAGTTGACTGGAGATTAGCAAATGTGATGCCCATGTACAAGAATGGCTAGAAGTAGGATCTGGGGAACTACAGGCCTGTCAACCTGACTTGGTGCTGGGGAAGGTTATGGATCAGATCATCTTGTGTAACATCACGTGACACATACAGGACAAGGCAATCAGGCCCAGTCAGCATGGGTTTATGAAAGGCAGGTCCTGCTTGACTAACCTGATCTACTTCTATGACAAGGTGACCTGCTCAGTGGATGAGGAGAAGGCTGTGGATGTTATCTACCTAGAATTTAGTAAAGCCTTTGACACTGTTTCCCACAGAATTCTCCTGGAGAAACTGGCTGCTCATGGCTTGGATGGGCATACCCTTCACTGGGTAAAAAAGTGGCTGCAATGCCAGGCCCAAAGAGTTGTGGTGAATAGAGTTAAATCCAGTTGGCAGCTGGTCACAAGTGGTGTTCCCCAGGGCTCAGTATTGGGCCCAGTTCTGTTTAATATCTTCATCAATGATCTGGATGAGGGGATCAAGTGCACCCTGAGGAATTTTGCAGACAACACCAAGTTAGGCAGAAGTGTTGATCTGCTCGAGCATAGAGCTCTACAGAGGGATCAGGACAGGCTGGATCGATGGGCCAAGGCCAATTGTATGAGATTCAACAAGGCCAAGTGCTGGGTCCTACACGTGTGTCACAACAGTCCTATGCAGCACTACAGGCTTGGGGAAGAGTGGCTGGAAAGCTGCCAGGATGAAAAGGACCTGGGGGTGTTGTTCAACAGCCAGCTGCATATGAGCCAGCAGTGTGCCCAGGTGGCTAAGAAGGCCAATAGCAGCCTGGCCAGTATCAGAAAGAGGGTGGCCAGCAGGAGCAGGGAAGTGATCATCACCCTGTACTCGGCACCAGTGAGACGCCACCTTGAATATTGTGTTCAGTTTTGGGCCCCTCACTACAGGAAAGACATTGGGGTGCTGGAGCGCATGTAAAGCAGAGCAACAAAGCTGGTGAAGGGTCTAGACAACAAGTCTTACGAGGAGCAGCTAAAAGAGCTGGGGTTGTTTATTCTGGAGGAAGGGAGGCTGAGGGGAGACATTGCTCTCTACAACTACCTGAAAGCAGGTTGTAGTGAGATGGGTGTTGGTCTTTTCTCCCAAGGAACAAGTGATAGTATCAGAGGAAACATCCTCGAGTTGTACCAGGGCAGGTTTAGATTGGCTGTTAGGAAAAATGTGAAAGGGTTGTCAAGCATTGGAACTTCCGAGGGAAGTGGTTGAGCCATCATCCATGGAGATATTGAAAAAACATGTAGATCCGGCGCTTAGGGACATGGTTTAGTGGTGGACTTGGCAGTGTTAGGTTTATGGTTGGACTTGATGATCTTATGAGCTCTGGAAAAGATAATCTAGCCAAAAATACATGATCAAGTCTTCAACAGATTGATGCATATAAAGTCTGAGAGACATGTTGGCACTTACTTGCATAGGTAGGCATTAGTCTTACATTAGCTGAACTGGTTAGATTAATCAGAATGCTTCTTGCCTTGTAGCCCCTGCTTGAAAGTTGTTTGAAGTCAGAGAAGCGTTTAGTTTAGCACCGGGAAAGGAGAGAAGCAAACCAGCTACAATTAATTGCTAGTCTAACAGTAAGTGGAAGTGTCTCCTCCAGCAGTTGCAGAACAGGTATGATAGGAAAAGGTCTGTGTCCTCAAGAATCTTAAACCATGTTTAAATATCATAGGAACCACAGGGTCAATACCATAACCTTTATCATTGCTTTGTACAGAAAACATTCCTGTAGTTAGAGAAAATACTGGAGGTGGGATTTGGAAATTAAGATAGTTATCCTGGATAAGTGGGGTAAAACCATACAATTTTTAGCAGCAAGTTTAAGGCATTTGTCTTTTCATTGTATGGTCACTGCAACCATTCTACATGGTTCATTTACTTCCCACATGCAGCAGTTCATCTCACAGCTATAAAATTTTCTTAAGTGTAATATTAAAATTGCATTAGGAATTTTTTGGTGGTTTATATGTTAAACCCAAACAAATTGCCAGGTATCTGAAGTCTGCTAGCCTTGAGCAAGACCTAAAAAATCTCTTTGGGATTTTGGGGAAGGTAGATGGGAAATGAATTGAATTCTGCAGCCTAGATCATGGTTATTGGATTATTTTCCCCCCCTAGCTCAAATTGAGATCCACACAATGTTGCTTCCAGTTGAAAGACATGTAAAATCAGGAATAAACCTGTATAATTTCAGAGATGGAGATGTACAAAGGAGTAGAGGAAATTTCTCAGAGAAGTCAAGGAGGTGTCATTACTTCTCCCAGCCTCAAACTCTTCATTATCAAAGCTTCTCATTACTTGTCAGCTCTGCAGCACTCTTGTTTTCTGCTGGCTCTGAAAAGCAAGGAATGGAGCTGTGAATGTAAAATGAAGTCTAAGCAGAAACGTTAGGCCTGTGCTGGGATACATAGAGAAAAGTAGATTGACATTTTGTGTTACAGTTGGTTGCTTTCCTGGGGTTGTATATTGTGAGTCAAACTTATACATGCTTTAAAATGCAAATGGCTCTAAAGCAGGAGTAACAGCAGGCAAAAGGCATAATCAGGCTTTAAATTTCTATTACAATAGCACTCAGAATTGTCACCAAACCATGATTAGCATAGCAGACAAAGAACTTAAAAAGATAGTGCCTCTGCTCAACAACTGACAGACTTGATGTCCATCTGTCCTAGATGTAAAGCTATACACAATTACTATGATCTGCAGCTCCTGACATTATTTGACATTGACATTATTTTCTTTTAACAACCCCAACCTAGACCTTTAGCGAGGAGGAAGGGGAGGGATAGACATTTTCCCCTATGGACTCATAACATAAGAGTTTGCCACTTAATGTGAAATGTAGATTTCCATTTTGCAGTATTAAGAAAGAAGAACCTGGATGAACAAATTTAAAAAGTGAATGATAAACTGATAAAATCCTCCAAAGCAGAATATTTTAATTATAGACAATGAAGACTGCATTTCAAAAGTCCTTAAAAGTTACATGCATTTGCATGACCTCTTGATATACTAATTGTCAAAGAAGTACTCTTGTGAGAATGTTCTAGGCAAATATCTAGCCCTACTTATAAACATCCATGGCAATGGTGAACATCTTGTGCATGGGGTAGTTCTGTCTTTTTTAGAAAACACCACCTGCCTTTGAGAACACCAAAGCTCTTCATTGCTGTTGCATTGCTATAGTGCATTTCAGTAATTATAAATCTGGCCATTGCTTTATTATCAGTGTATCCACTTTAGTGGAACTAGGATTCAGGCCAGTTAGGAAGCAGATCACACCACCACACATACAGTATTTTAAGCACTTAGAGCATCCTCTAAGTGATGTAGAACTTCTAGTAATAAAAGGGAAAGATAATGGCCTATATAGGACAACTTAGATGACTTAGATGCCTGAGGTTGTTTCTAACAGTACCACTATTTTCTTCCAGACAAATCAGCTTTTGGGGGGTTGGTTTTAAGTCAGAGGATGAAGAAATTCATCCACAAGGCCTATTACCAGCATTACTGGTCGAGCTATCTGTCTAGACTTGGTTTATTGTTTAACTTCCTTTTGCTTCAGGTTACTGGTCAGGATCTACTACATGGTTCTATGGAGATAGTGTGAAGTCTGCTTAGTTAATTAATTATTTTTGTGCTTTGGTGTGAGGTTAGTATACTTTTAGTTCTAAAAATCACTATCACTATTATTAAATAATTTGGAAACCACTTTGTTATGACTTTCTGAATATTTGTGTATATCCTTCCTCTTCCAAAATCTGCTGTAGTCCTATGCTCACTGAGGAATTAGTTTGAGTGTAAATATCCCTCTGGAGCACCAACACTTCTGAACAGACTCAGCCACTGTGAGAGACAGAGCAAGAAGGATGTTCTGCACCAAGCGTCTGATACACCTGACAGCACAGAAATGCTTTGTGTCTCCTGCTAATGATCTGTCAGCATTTCCACTTACAGTGCCTTTGACTCATCTGTCATCATCTGTTCTGAGATGAAGAGGCTCTCACCAAAAGGTGTTTTTATTGTTTGATAAGGTGAAATGACATTTGGCTGCTTTTGAGTTACCAGGAAATCCTAAATGTACCTCTGAGGGTAAATTTACTCCTAATAGAGGAAATAAGTATATTTTCTTAAAAGGTATTCCGTGGTGCAGTCACAAAATGGCAATTTTTGTTTAAATAAAACTTGCAAGCTGCCATGTTTTTCAATGCATCTTTGTGCTTTTCAGAAGAAAAAAAAAATCCCATATAAAAAGACTATAACTAGTTAAAAAATTATAGCTTCTATTACTGTAGATGTGTCTTAGCCAACTTTATTTCGGCAAACTTTTTTTCCCTTCTAAATGCACATAATCCTCAGATTTATTCCATTCACATAAGCTGGCTCATTTCAAGCTATATAAATGAATGTCTTCAGTAGAAGCTTTACAATTTACAGCCAAATGCTGTTGCAGAGAAGCAGCAGCTTCTCTGTCTTAGCAATCACCAGCCAGAAGTAGTCAGGTTTTCTGTTTCTATCGTAACTCTGCTCCTTCAGAGGCAGGGAAATAAACCAGTCTTCCAGGTTCCTCTGCTGTGGTTTTCAGCAAGGCTTACTGGTATTTACTATGACTCAGGGGAAAATGTCCCCATACGCAGGGCACAGTAGATACCATGTGCTCTGAGGACTGCATTTATTTGGCTTACTCATACCTGAACAAGCTCTGAGAAATAAATGGGGAACTGATTCAGGTCTTGCTCTGGGCATGAGGTGACTTGGCATGGCCGTGCTGGGTATAAAATGGGCAATCACTGCTGACCATGAACCATGGGGTGGCCGAATCCCAAGGCCTCTGCCCAAAGGCTGTTAATATTTGTGAGAGGGGGAAGTATTGAGTGCTACTTGCTGTCACTAGTAGTAGAGTCTGACTCTGATGCTCCAAAAGTGTATTTTGCTCTTAGTCCTTTTTGTCAGCCAGTGTCTATGCTTAATAACCATATGTGTTTTAAATTCCTGAAGTAGAGAAATACTGACAGGATGTCAATGCAAATGTGATCTTGAATTTAATTCCTTAATGTTTTAAGATGGTGTGTTTACAGGCTAATTTTTAAGTGGCTGCCAAGTCTCATAGCAGGTGATACAGTGTCAGAGTTGCATACAAGAACTATTCACAAAAGTACACTGGCTACTGGACGTTTAGCTTCTACTAGCCGTCCCACTAGTGTTCCTGGGCAATCTATATTTTGTTTTATCAATGAATAGGAGCTTTTTGTCAGACAAAAAAATGTAAAATCTAGAGGGCTGGTCTTTATTGTCAAATCTATTGTCAGGTAGATCCAGGTTAGTATATTATTGAAGAAATTATTTGTACTAATACAAAAATCAGAAATTTACATAAATACAACTGGAAGCTCAATCGAATAATTTTTTTCAGTATTCTGTTAGCACCTTTATGACTACAAAAATGGTGAGAGGGCTCAAACAACTCTACTATGAAGAAAGGCTGAGAGAGTTGTGGTTGTTCAGCCTGGAGAAGAGAAGGCTCTGGGGAGACCTTATTGTGACCTCTCAATATATAAAGGGGGCTTATAAGAAAGATGAAGAGAGACTTTTAACTATAGTCTGTAGTGACAAGACAAGGGGCAGTAGTTTTAAATGGAAAGAGGTTGGATTTAGGTTGGACATAACAAAGAAAAATGTTATGAGGGTGATGAGACACTGGAACAGGTTTCCCAAAGTTGTGGATGCCCCATAATTGGAAGTGTTCAAGGTCAGGTTGGATGGGGCTTTGAGCAGCCTGATATAGTAAGATGTCCTTGTCCATGGCAGGCAGGTTCAACTAGATGAGCTTTAAGGGTCCCTTCCAACCCAAACCATTCTCTGCTTCTATGATTCTATGATATAGAGGCCCTTCAGTTTCTCATTGTGCATCTTTGTAGATGCCACTTTTAAGACAACTCTATGGGGCAGCTTTCTGTCCTTCAAATCCTTCTCTGGTGTGATAGTAAGTGTAAGAACTCGATATTCTACCATCCCTGCTGAGTCTTTAAAAATATCTGCATTTCAGGGAATTCTGTGGGGAGGGAGGACTGAATTTGCTTTTTGCTTTGTCTCTAGAAAAATTGAGGGGTTGGTTCTTTGTAAAATATAAAAATACAAATGATGTGTTTAATCTAAAAAGCATGAGGTTTTACAAGCAAGAATGAAAAAGAATGTTCTTGCACATTTGTGTTATTGGCTTTTAAAGCAGTTATGTGTTTCAGGAATCACATCCAGTTATCACTGGTCATAGGTTGACACAAAAAGGGAATGTGCTAAAACAAGATGAATTCTCATTCAAGGTCGATGTTCTCTTAGTTAGAACATGACAAAACAAAATAAAAGTAGTTTCAGCTATGTGTCATCATTTCTCCTTTTTTTGTCCCTTAATTTTCTTTAGACAATTGTCTTTCCTGGTTGAAGCATTTTGATATACTAAGCCAATGACAGAAACTTAAAGTAATATAGAATTAGAGCTTTATATTTGCAAATAAAATGTCAAATGTAAAAGAAATATTTGTGTTGGTAAGTTTGAAGTATTTATAGGGTGAGAGTAACTCAAAAGTCTCACATCTTCTAGTCTTGCTAAGCAACATTTAAGAAAACCACAGTATAAGGGGCATTTTAGACTCATATTTTGTTGGTGTCATTCTGGATGAGACTGGATCAAGATCCTGAAGTAGCATAAATGAGCAAGTAGTAATAACTTACATATAAAACAGCTGAATCTAGTTTAGGAAAGCTGCATATTCCTCATTTGACAAACTGAAGTTATTACTATTTCTCTCCTTCTGATTTAGTATTTGAAATGTGTATACAAAATATTTATAGTTCCAATGCTGCTTTCACAGTATTGAAAATTAAAGGCCAAAAAATAGTAGGGAGAAAATATTTTTCAATGTTTTTTGTCAGATGAGTAAAATAGCAAGAGAGGCTTAGCATCTAAGCTACTGATGAGACATCTTGATGACAGGCAATGAAACTGCAGCCTAACAAATCAAGTTTAGCTGCACTGAAGCACTGGAAAAACCATGGTTTTGGTATCTGGGCCCAGTTTTCCTGGACTTTGCATGATTCTGTGTTATGATTTATCAACACTAGCCATTCATATTTCTCTTAGTCAAGTCAAGTGGGATATACATGCTGCCTTTAGATTTGACGGTAGCTTTACATATTCTTTGTATATAAATGAGAAAGTTATTGAATTTTCAATAGCAGTTTCAGAAAAAAACAAAGGGATTATGAAAAAGCTGGGGATGTCTAACCAGCAGGTGAGCAGGCCTTGATTTCATGGTGTGCTAACAGAGTAACTGCTCCAGGGATAAATAAATGAACTCTAGCCCCGAGAAAATTTATTTTCTTTAATGATAAGAGGAGTAAAGACATCAGCTAAAACTTAATATTTACTTTGTGCTGTGGGAGGGAAATTTTTTCTCTGAAACCTGTCCTGTATCTGTAGAGCTCTGTGTATGCTTGTGATTTTGCAGAATAGGAATAGATCAGTTTGCATTGCTCCATGAATGAAGAGCTGATTCAAGGACAGTTCTGTCCATGGACACTATGATCGCAAGGACATCACAGTTCTCAACCCTTCAGCTCAACAAGAGCAACAGTCTGCTCCTTGTCACCAGCTTACATTGCAACAACCTCACATTCATATTCTGTCTCTGAAAGACAAATATATTCTTACAAAACAGCCCTATATCCCCTCTGACATGCTCAGTGATTCCTAGCAACAACTCACACTTAAGTGAGTATGGGCAAGGGACTGGGGCATTTTGCACTCGCAGTCAACTTATCTCACTCTGCAATCATCAGTACCTTTCAAATATTGCTTTCCTATCTGGGTTAGCAGAATTGAGCTCAGTACCATTCATGTACAAATCAGTGGCATTCCAGATGTTTCCCAGAAGACATTTATGGCCACATGGACCACTGAGGTAATTTTTAACTTCTGGAAGAGGCACCCTGGCATAGAGTTCACAGCAGTACTAGCATGTACACAGATGAAGGGGAACAATTTGAAGGCAGTAAGAAATAAAATCTGCTTTCTTCTCTAAGACACATGGGTTCAACTACTTTTGTTAACTCTATGATTCTTTCCTAAATTGCTATTATTTAGTCTTTGAAAATTATGGGCTTCTGCTGGTACCTGCAGCTGCTAACCAACCCACTGGATCAAGGGCTTTGAAGTGCTAATGTTGCAGACAGCCAAATGTCAGCTGCCTGGAAGCTTCCCACATGGAAGGATTTAGGAGTACCCCTGGCTATCAGGAAGCTTTTATTTCAATGGGAAGGCCTTTCAGGGAAAAAAACTACTTCTCTTTCAGCTGTGGAAAAAAAAGCCATCAGGTGCAGAACTTCTCCCTCCCACCTCTGCTCTCATGTAAGAGAGTTTAAGCATTGAATCATGCACAATTAGCACAACCACATAACCTTGGGTGGTAATTTTTTCTCCTGGATGAAAAATGAACACAATTCTATCTTCCAAGTAATTTTTAGGGTAGAAAAGATAGAAAGTTCACAATCTAGATTTTAGTTGTATTTCTAATGTGCATATTAGGGCAAAAAAAATCTAGGGTGAGGTGGCTTAAAATTGATGGAGTAGAAATTTGGCTCTTCTTTGAGCTCAGTAGTTGGGCCGAACACACAGCGTCTTACAACTGGGCATCCTGAGCACTAACCCAATGCAAGTTGCTAGCTGTCAGGAATTAAAAATGTGTTTTCCATGGGTTAGCTCAAAAGATTTTTCCATTAATGAAAATTTAATCCCTCACTGTTTAAATGAAGTCCTATACAGAGTAACTGTGTATAGTTACAGACCACGCAAGTTAAAACTCTTGTTCCTCCCACTGTTCTTCAGAGCAGACAGAATGATTATTAATTAAATTAAATTATTAATTGAAATTTTAAATATCAGAGTGATGCGTGCAGTGTAAGAATAGATAAATGACTTCACAGATAAATACGCTCTCAACAGCAGGTGCAGGTTTTGCAAGATGACATCTATGACTAAGGAGTTTTTTATCACAGGAACCATCTTCACAGTACAAACAGTTTCTCCACCTAAGCTTTCCTTGCCCTTTTTCTGGCTGCCTCCACCCATGTGTAAAAATAGGATGTCTCTTTCCCTGTCCATTTGTTTGTGAAATGCATTAAAGAGAATTCAGAAGGCTGAAGGAGGGCTGAATTTAAGTATTTTCATATATTTTAGTCATTGTGTTTCATTTCTGAAAACTATCTGCCTCATTTGGCAGAAGAGCTGTGTTTAGCTTTCTCCAAATGAACATTTCCATGCTATGTGCACTTCAGTTTGGGGCTGAAGGGGAGGGAGATGAGAAGAAAACCAGTTCATTACACAGTTGTTGCGCATTGCAGTATTTTCTATTGAGGAGCCTTCTTCACTTGGCAGTTTCAGACAGTATTAGATACTGCCATATTTGGAAGATGGGATCCTTAAGCATTGATTATTTTATGCTTTGAACTGTTACTTGTTTGACAAGATTGGGATTTTATTGGATGGAGTCCTCTGAATTCTGGTTTGGCAATGAATAGAGGCTGCTTTCACAAATTCTTTGCAAAGTGCAGTTGGAAAGAATTACACTATGCCTTGTCGCATTACTGATTAAAATAGCACTTAAGTTTTTCTGAGGGCTTTCTGGTAGCACTGTCTGTGGTAAAAAGCAAAACTGATTTATTAAGATTTGTGATCTAAACTCCTCCCTCTGGAAGCTTTTTTCTTTCACCTTCTCCTGTCAGAACTTTAGCAAGAG
The DNA here is from genome assembly GCA_026212715.1 of Elanus axillaris. NCBI lineage: Eukaryota > Metazoa > Chordata > Aves > Accipitriformes > Accipitridae > Elanus > Elanus axillaris. The sequence continues at coordinate 45,530,970 of JANZLQ010000079.1, forward strand.
CATCGATTTGTCACAATGAAACAACATAGCTAGCAGCTCTTCTAATTCATCAAAATCCATTTGCAAACTTCTGTTATGATTGGAACAGCAACCAAAAATACACAGCTGATTCAGCAAGTGAAACTTAGCCTTTGTGAACTGCTGGAACTCTTGAAATAGTTATATCAAGTTAAGAGCTCTTAAAATTACAAAAAAGCAAAAGATACAGAATTGGCACAAGGCTGTTGGAAATACTTCACCTTGTCTAGGTGTTGGTCATTTGAAAGTTTGATTTTTTGTTTCCTAAGAAAGATGATGCTTTAAAGCCTTCTGCTTCTTTGAGTAGAAGGCATTCAGGCATTAAAGTTAAATTACTAGGCATGAGTTTCTTGCATGAAGATAATTGTTGGCTCTCCATGGCATGAAAAATGGGTAGAGGTGAGCATGAAGCATCCAGAAATTACTGTCTCAGTTACCTTCAATATTTGCATACATGCATGTGGTATTTGAGTAACAGAAATAACCCTTCTCTGATTCTTTACCTTTCAATGTTATGTCATATAAGAGGACTGGGCTGAATTAAGGCACATAGACAAAGGGCAATTAGAGGCAATTTTACTCGCTGGCGTTCTGCAGTTCTGGTCCATGCTCCTTGTGGTAAAGCAATGTTATTCATGATGGTCATTTACTGCTTCTGTAATAAAGCAGTGAACAGATTCAGTGAACAAATTATATATAGTCATTATTGTTTCAGGCAAGGAGATTTTTAAGCTTTGTGCAAAAGCAAGGAAGAATTAGAAAAGAAGCTCCTGTTAGGATGTGACTCTCAGGAATTAGTCTATGATGAAAAACAAAGTTTATGTTATAATTGCATCCATTCTGTTTATACTTTGCAGTGAGCCACCTCTATGGATTTGGACTGATGGATGCTGAAGCAATGGTGATAGAAGCAGAAAAGTGGACAACGGTCCCTCCACAGCATGTGTGTGTGGAGAACACGGATCGGCAAATCAAGTAATACCTGCTGCCAAAACTCTTGCTGGCATAAACTTATGGAAAGAAATTGGGTATAATTTACCCCTCCCTTGCATTGTGTATAATGTGTCATTTGAAAGGTATACTGGAGATGTCTGTCACATTCACACGTCAGGTCATTTGCCTGTAAACATTGTTCCCTGTAGTGCTTGGAAAAAGGCCATACTTTAAAGAATGCCCCAGACCTTGAAAGTGTAAAACAAGCCAGGCTGAATAATGATTGATTCTTGTATAGATGATGCACCAAAGAAGAATGTTTGGTTGTGTGCACTGCAGTCACCTTTGTAAGATGCATACATAATTATCAGTCCAGGATCTAACAAGCAAATACACGTCTCATTAAAATACTGCATGATATTGTCTCTCTCAGACAGCCTCAGGAGAGTCTTTAGCTCAGAGGCCAAGACTAAACTGCTTTCCACTTGCTAGGATAGCATCCCTATAGAATCAGGCTTTAGAGCAAAATTCTGTATGTGCATTCTGTGGATACAGACATCAGTCATAAGGCACAGTTCCAAAGCACTAATATTACTGTTTGATAAATATTCTTGACAGGCTTGATCCATAACTGGTATAGTCTGCAAGAATGTCGTGCCAATTTAAACCAGCTGAGTCAGATGCTGTTTGGTACAGTTAACATGTAATACTTGCTATTACGTAAGCAAGGATTATGGCTATGCCAGGCATTTCCTGGGGCTTAACAACCAGCTGTGATCCCATGACAATCCCAACAATTCTCAGCTGGCCACTAATCCACAAAAATGCTCTGTCCTAAAGGTTTATTCCTATTACAGATTTTTCACTGTCCTCTTTTAGCATGTGTACATGCTTAACAGAAAGCCAGGTAGTTGCCATTAGCTGCAGTAAAATAATTACCCTGTGGTGATAGTTTCAGCTGTGAAGTAAGTGTTAAAACCAATGGGTATAGGCTACTGACTTCTCAGAAAAAAATGTCCTGCACTGTCATTCATTACTAAGCAAAAAAGTTGTTGTCTTATTTTACAGAACAAGCAAGAAATGCTGATACTGTTTTATATGCTTATATTATAGAACAATACGACCTGACAGTGTTGTCCGTTCAATTTACAAAGCCACTGGCTGTTCAGATAACCCTAACCACCATGTGATCTACTTGGAGCATGTTGTTGTGCGCATCACTATTACTCACCCTCGACGTGGAGACTTGGCAATTTACCTAACCTCTCCTTCTGGAACAAGGTCACAGCTCTTGGCCAACAGGTATAGTATGACAACACAACTTCATAGTCAAGTCAGCATCCAGAGCTTGCACTGAGATTATAGCATCAGCAAAGAACAGTCAAGTTGTTACAGTAGCTTCACTGGCAGACACAGGCTAATTTTTTTTTCTGAGGGATGGGGAGAGTGAAGTGCAAATGAACTCAAAGATGGGAATCTCTGTCTTTATCAGTAGACAAGTAGGCTGTAAATCTGTTGAAAGACATAATCTCCAGAACAAAGGTTAGTCAATTTCAATAGTCTTGTGTGGCTCACCAATTAATAGATGGCTGGACAATGTGAAGAAAATAGTAACAGGATCAGTGTTACAGAAGGAAGCTCAATGGAAGTGCGTTTCTACATATTTTTCATTTTTCTCCTTTCTTATCCTCTGTTCACTAGTAATAAAAATCAGACAGAATAACAGTTTGCTACTACTATTTCCTTTAAGCTTTGTGAATATGGTTATGACTCCTGATGTTACCAATTTCCATATCCTTTTTTTCCCTGTGCACATTGAAGTAGTATGCTTAACCCATGAAAGGTTCATAGTAGGACAACTCTGAGAAGTTGCACTAGTACTTTGAAATTAAAGGGTCCATTTGTAAACAGCCTATTTAAAATTTTAAGTCAGCCATTTCCTTTGTCGCACAGATCTGTGACGGATACTTGCTTTTGAATGTCCAGCCACTTTTAACAACCACCACTAAGAAAGATCAGTCCTTTTTCTCATCCTGTCACCTCTGTGTTATGTTCTTGGAGAAACTGTGACACTGCATCAAATTGTCTCTTTTTCTCCAGATTGGACTCAAACAAGTATCTCTTTATACAATGCAGCATTTCCAACATTAGTACAATTACAGTCCCTGGAGGTGAGGTGCATCTTTAGTATTTGTCCTCATCAAACTGAAAGACTTCCCAGTGATATTTGTATTTCACTGGTCTACTAGCAGAAATTTTCAAGGAAGACTTGGCAGTCCTTCTCAAATAAATCTTGCTAACTCAGTGATCAAGAGCAACTGCCTCCTACCAGAGATGGTTAAAGCAGTAAGAAAACCCAGAAACCTTCTCAAACTCTACCCCATTTCCAAATGTGCACATAAGTTACAGTTACAATAAGAAATGCTTCTATACTTCCCCAACTGGCTAGAAAATCTTCTTCCTGATTGGACCATAGTATGATAGGGAAAATTTTTTCCTTGGTGAACTAGCATATTTATGTTACTGCCATTCTGTTGTACACAGAGCATGGCTCCCACAAAAAAGTTGATGTCAGCTGATGTTATATATCTCAGAAACAGCAAAGCTGCCATGTGTCAAACCTATGTTGTGAGAACTCTTCTGCTATCACACTCAAGTCTTCACAAAAGTTTATATCCCTAGTCCTACTCTACGGGGCTTTTAATGAATTGGGAGTGGCCAGCTTTCCAGACTGCCTTGTCATTCACATTCCCCAAGACAGATCCGCTGATAGAGTCACTATCTAGGCCTGGAGACTTCGTGTCTTCCTGTCCTTCTGGTAGAAGGACTTGTCTTTCCTCTTGAAAGTAAGGACATGTTTTGGAGACAGGTGGAGCTCAAATTGACTTGGTTCTTATTGAAGTGTGAACCCACATTTTGGTTAGAAATTAGGTTAATTTAAAAGAAAAGGTGTACTGAAAATACTCTTCAAGCTGTAGACTTTGATTCACCAGATGGAGAGAAAGTTGTCCTGGAATTCTGGGGCTGTCTGGAATATCTCCTGTGTTTCATTAGGAGCCTTGTCAGTGCCTTACTGATAAAGCACATGGGCACACACATCTATGTATCTCCCTGCAACACTGAGCAAAGAATTTGTCCCCTGCTAACCAGTGCAGAGGCAGACTTCTACCCTCTAAGCAGTTATGAAACAGGCTTTTGTTTTTCTGTTTCAAGAAATCCTTCTTCAGTTTTCTATTCCATTTTCATGCAGCAGTTCTTCCATGTTTCAAAATGAAAAAAATTAAAAGTCCTCCAGCTAGGTATCCAAACAAAATAATCTCGTGTAAACCCAGTGGTCTTAACACAGCTAACTTTTGGCTCTAGGCTTTCATGTCTTGCAGCTGACTCACAGCAAGTGGGAGATAAAGACATTCCAGTATTCACAGTTCAGCTCTGGTGATGACTGGTATGTGGAATGGGTACAAAGTTTAATTCAATCAGTCTCTTTGTAACCCTTGCACCTTAGAAAGTAATTATTTTCTGTACCTGTGGTAGACAGAGAGAACACAAATGTGTGTATTAAAATAAGGTGATGTTGAGCTGTTTTTATCTTATATTATCAGAAGGCTAACCAGAAAACAAAGAAACTTGAAAGGCCTTTTAATGTTTTGCCACTTTCCAAAAAACAGATTGTTCATGACAGACCAAATACTCACACCAGAAATTCCCTTCCCATGCAAGCTTCAGAGATATACTGACTCGTAAGTCACATATGGCTGAAACAAACTACTGTGGGCTACTAATATTAAGAAATAAATGTATTTTGCAAACTTTAGGTCTGAAATGCCTAGTATTCACAAGCCCTTTCTTAGGGTAAAGTGATGGATATGGGCACAGTACTTTTCAAAATGGTATTTCAAGGCTTATTTTATTTTGTCTGGCTGGAAGAAGTATTAGAGCTGAGTGGTCTTGCAATTAGTAGTATACTGAGTGTTGTCGAGTCTATATGTTTTACCATTATGTTATAAAATGAAACTTGGAGTAAGAGTGTTGTTTATTCACTAATATGAGAATTTATTTGTAAGGCATTTGTTTTTTAAAGTATTATTGATGAGGACATCAGAATAAATGCATTCAAGTACAAGTAGCATGCAGGGATGGATGGACAGCAAGTAGTCTGGCATTTTTTTTCTATAGGCAAAGGTCCCAGAGGCTGTTGTACATTGCTACTACCTGACTGAGATGCTTTTCTCAGACATACAAGACCTTTTAATGCACACGTACATGATTAATAGCTGGTATTGCTATACCAGCTGTTTTTACTGAACCCAAGGAAAACCTCATTGCTTTACCATTACTCATCTGGGTTTAATTTGAAACAGTTTGCTGGTAAAATGTCTTAACGTGCAAAAGGTATATTTTACACATGTGCACTTCCCCACCAATTCTGGAAGAAGAGTCATTGTGTAGTTTCTGGTGCACTGATGAGTAGGTCCCTCAAGGCAATATCTGGCCTTTTTTTCTGCATATTTTATCCTTAATGTTGGCATCCCCTAAAATTACTTCAGTAAGAAAACTTGTTAGTCAGAGGCGATGTGGATTCCTTTGCAGGCATTTGGTGGATTACACTGTCACTGGCTTGAGCCTCATGTGCATTCTTCAAAAACTGCATTACAGGGAACATCTGCTTTGTTGTTTGGAAAGTACTAAACATTATTACATTGGATGTACTGCAGCAGAAGAAAATACAGGCTTGGAAAGTGCTGGCTGCTGTGAGGATGAGGCTACAGTTAAGTACAAAGGGGAACAGTATCCCCTTTTAAAAACAATTGGCCATTGGATTTGGCAGCATGGGTTTCTGAGTGTTTTTGAGACATACCAAGGTCAGCTCTAACAAACATTCACTACAGCAGAGCTATGGAGGAGAACCCAAATACAAAGAGGATAGAAGAAGCAAACTTAGGGCTCGTTTGTCTCCCACTGAAGTCATGGCTTGTTTAATTCTTGCCCTTTAAATTTAAAGCAGCTGCTGCCATTCAAACTGCGTAACTGAAATTTTTTAGCCACGTGGTGGCAAGTTTCCAGGCCACTAGCTTCCTATGCTTATATGGCACTAACATTAATAATACCTCTGTTCAGTAACAAAGGGAAGTATTTTCATGACCATCTCTTTCCTATCCTGAAACCTTAGATAATCAGTAAATTTTAATAATACCCTCCTCTGTAGGAAACTCTTAGATGAAAAAGAAGGTATTCTCATCTAATCTTACTTGCTAGTTTGTTTCATAAAAAGCCTTGATGATCAGAAGTAGAGCAAACCTTTTCTTTATAGGAGCATATTCTGATTTCTGGACCAGTCCATCTTACATCTTTATTGCAGTTTACACATTATACTCTAATAACAAAAACTACATTTTGTTTATCCAAATATGATGAAAAGCATAAGGCTAACCTTCACACTGAGTCTCATTGTCCCAGTAACTGAATTGGACTCTGTGGTGGTATTATTAAGTCCAGGATGAGCAAATAATAATCTTCTGTTTGTACTATGTCTACAGGATGAAGCAGTTCTCAGAAAACTAGTTCTCCCAACTCATACTTGCTATGTTTTATTTCATTCAGGTTGTCTATATCTTTTTTTTTATTTTTTTTTTTTTTGGAGGGGGGACACGGGGCAGAGTGAATACTACCCTTCTATCAACCATTTGTTGAAGTACAATTGCAATGTCAATACCTCTAGAAATCTTTTCTTTTGTTATACCCTGGCAGTATTAGCAGTAGATAGGGTGGGGAGCTCTGGGGATACTACAGACACAACATCAATTTAAAAAAAAAAAGTAACTTTTTTTTTTGTCAAAGAGGGGAAAAAATACTGTTGATCTGCTCAGCTCTGCAGAAAAGACTAACGAGTTTTATGTGCAGAGGAGTAAATGAATGCCATATAAGTGACACTATTCTCCATGTAACTCTAAAATTGATCCTGGAACTTGCTCAAGAAAGACGGGGAAGAAGAATGAAGTGCAATATATATGAGATTTAGTGACACATGCCTTTCTTTGACAACTGAGACTAGTAAAGAATTAATCATGGATCTGTAGAGTAGGCATGTATTGGCTTTTAGAATCCAATACCTTAAGTTCAGTTTTAGTGGAAAATTAGAACACATCATTAAAAGTTTGACTTAATTTTCCATAGTCAAAGCAGGAGTGAAGACAAATAGCTAAGGACATATTTAGGATCCAGCTAAATGTCTCAGCTTCTGAGGTCTGCATTGAACCAAATAGAAAAGAGAGGAGCTGTTTAAGACAGGCTGAGGAAGAATGCATAGGATTTCTACTTCTTGCAGATAAGTTTGTCCCAGCTACTATAGTAAGAATGAATTAATCTTTTCCCAGCCTTTTGAAAACTAGCCCCATCTCAATCTTACTACAATGCTTACTACGTTGTGTTTCACTTGGAATAAACTGCGTTGTGTGATGGACAGTCAGTGTTCCCTACTGCCCTTACCCTAATCAGATGTCCCTTTTCAAACCTAGGATAGAGTAGGAAAAGTCTGTATATATGGCAACAGGTTCATTCATGCTCTTGCATTAGGATTTCTGCCTGTTTACAGTGAGGTTTCCTGCAAATTCAATAGGAAAGCACATGCAGCTTTTAAGAAGACAGCTGTTAGTATTGCCACACAGCTGGCTGACCAGTGTGGTGTGTGGAGCTCAGCAGCCCCACATGTCTATAGGTCATGATGGAGCATTTCATGTAGATATGTGTAGTCTCAGGGAATAAAGGTGGTGGTTGCTGTAGTATCCACTACTTCAGGCTGGCAGGCACTGTACCCTGTAGTTCATGCTACTCTTCTCCAAATAACTTTATCGTGACAGCTCAGATCTCCATTGCTTCATAAAATTAACTGTGATAACCAGATGTAAAATGGAAATAAAAAAAACCCACAACACTGTACACATACATTTTAATATATCTTCTTTAGATCTACATCCAGAAGTCTTAAGTGGTCCTCCCTGACATATGTAGGTAAGAAAGTTTCTGAAGTGCCTGTGTGCTCTCTGACCATTTTCTTTTTTCCTGAATACTTCAGTGCAGGAGGGCAGTAGGGTGTGACTGAAGCTTTGGTTTAGTCAGTTTGAGCTGTCTTACATCTCACAGGGCACTGGCGGTTGAACCCTGTGGAGAAGAGCTGCACTAAGGAGAATAGTTGACAAAACCATTTTCAGGTGTGCAGCGTGGGAAGGCACTCTGTACTTTTTTCAAACTGTAATCTCACTTGAGATCTTGTGACCAATTAGACTAGTGGGCAAGGACTACTTGCCTGTCAGGCTGCCAATTTAGTAGGCTGGAGCACGTCATAAAGACTGCTGCTACACAGGAGAAAATAGCCTTCTCTTGCCAGGTACTCCACTGCAGCCACAGCCACCAGCCAGTGCAGGGCTTCCTGGCTCTCGATGTGATCAGTTCAATATGCAAGCATGGCTGTCAGTCAGGTTCAGCGGCACCTTTTGAGATGAAAAAATGGTCTTGATAATAAAAAAGCTCCTTTTAGGCATTTACCTTTTATTGTTTGTAATGGGTGGTGGTGGTGTTACCAAGTGGATCCCCTACCCCAACTGCCTTTACTCACATAAAATTAAAAATTAAACCAAATTCTTCTGAGCATTTAGGAACTTAGAGATTCTTTGCTAAAAAGCTGACACGCTTGTTTGTTTTTTTAAAGCTAGTAGATTTAACTGTGAGAGACTAGCCTTATGTTCCCACTTGTGGAATTCCAAGAAAGTGGCTAATTGTCTTCCTCTGGGTGTAAAATTTGATTACAAATGAGTATTTCTGCTTGAAGTTATATTCTTAAATAGAAAGGTGATGCAATTTCTAGGCTGAAGTGGTGGCAGTGGAAGAGGCTAAGACTCTTTTATTTGTTTTAAGGGAATAATTATATTACTCTACACTCTGTAACATACATATTCTTATGTAGACCTACATATGGCATGTGATGAGTATATCATAACATTTCTCAGAGAGAGAAGAGTCATTATTTTTAAATGTAATGCTATTCATTGTAAGCAGCAGCCCATAATTAGTTTCTCTGGATATAGTCAATCATGTAGTCTCATCCACCCTAACTTGAATGTCCTGTTACTAAGAGAGCTCACCTGAGTAAGTGAATAACAGATCTGACATTCTGTTGTGGTTATGTTAACAAATAAGTTATAAAGATTCAAATGCTTTTACTCACTTTGGTACTTAAAAGCTTGTTACATATATGAATACAGATGTTGCAGATCTATATGATCATGGTCATAAAATTGATCAAATTATTCTAATAATCTTGTTTAACTATTTTAATCTATAATAACCTGTAATAGTCAACTAACAATTCATCAGAACATATACTAATAGTTTATTAGTCCATGATAAACTGTGTTTAAGTGTGTCCTTTATATGAATTCTGACTCACTACCAATCTGAAAATCAAAAAATGAATTAAGTATCTGGACTGGCTCCATGCTCCTTAAAAGATCCTATACCATATGTATTTCTTTCTGAATAAGGAAAAGTACACCTGAACATTTGATCATTTATTCATTACACACCACTGAAAGGGAAACCCATGTACTACCTTACAGGTTCTTTGATTTGAGATTTTAGTGAATAAGCAGAGCAACACAAAAATACTTGGACCATTGAGTATGTACAACATACACAAACAGAGCCTCAAGACTCAGTATCCTTCTACTTTTTTTAACTGTTCTTTTGATCTATCTGTGGCATTTTGACTCATTTGCAGATTCCTTTGTAGAAACACAGTTCATACATTAAGAGATTCCAATTTAATCCTTACTTTATAAAATTCAAACCTTTGCCAAAGAAGTATTCTTTCCAAAAGCTAGTCAATTTTCTATGAAAGAATATTACTGTATTTTCCCCATTTCCATGGATGGAAATATGAAAACTTACAGTTTCAGCCATAGCATATTTAAGGTAAAGGTAGTTTTATATACCTATGATAAAGTCATAAGGGATTTTTGTCTCTTCCTCCCAAAATTAATCAAAAGAATGACGCAATATTAAAATGGAAATCTGACAACAATTTAAAATTCCAAAACATGACAAATAAACACTATTAAACAAAAAATACTGTGGGAAATATTTGGCTCAATACAGTAAAAATAAACAGCAACTTGTGTTTTTATGTATGTGAATGGAAGCCCAGTGAATACAGAATTTACAATATAATTCAACAGTACTTGCATAATACTATATAATTTAGTTGCTGCAATGGCAAAGAGGAATATTGCTGCCTTGACGGATTGACAGGGTATTTAGAAAGTAGTATATTAGTTATCAGCAAAACATGGCATGACAATTTGACTAACTGTTGGAAATAGCCTATATAATGACTTAAATTGAACATATCCACATGCAAACACTGGATAATAACTGCATAATAATTTCTACCATTTCAGTAAATGATGTGTGCCATGTGTTTGCGAGATTTGCTGTATTCAAACAACTGATTTAACAGTTACATGAAACAGGCCAATTCTGCTGGCAGAATATACATATGTGTACACACATATAGACACACACACACAGAGGTACAGAAGTGCTTCAAAAGAAAATCTCATCCAATTATCAATGAAATTGAAGCCTAATTCTAAAAATAAATCATTGTTTTTATTTAATGTTATCAACACTAGTAAAAAAGAGTACTATTATAGGCATTCGTTTAAAATGGAGAAAGGTTGTACAAATGAGAACGTGAAAATCAGCTTTGGGCTGAGTCCTATAAAGTGCACCAGGCAGGCAGGTCCACAGAGGTCCTATTGCAGTAATAACAGATATGCAGTATGCCTCTGACTGACCAAAGTTTTCAGCAAGAACTATGGCATTTTATTCACATCTTGTGTGGCAATTTTTACCAGAAATTGACATATACTCACATTACTACAAAAGTATGCTGCTTTCCCAATATTTGCTGAACTTCACAACCTTTTGAGAATAAAGCTTGAAATTAGCTTAGAAAATAACAGTAAAGAATCGAGTGCAAAAAATATCACAATATTTTTGTAGTCCAGTACTAGATTTTTCTCTATTTTATGGAAAAGGGTTTTCAATCTATTGGGTTTTCTACTGCAGGCATCTTGTTTTGTGAAAAATATTTCAGCATAGGTATTACCAGTGGAATTTTCACACATAAAGACCAAATTAAAATAGTGATAAATGCATATACATACATACGTATGTATATATATATATATGCATATATATAAAAATAGATATACATGCATGTATATATATAGATGCATGTATATCTATATATTTCTATATAGATGCATGTATATCTATATAGAAATATATAGATACATATATGTAGGTTTAAATATATATGTATTTTTTTAAAGCTAAGCTATGCCATTTTATTGGAGGCAACAGTCTTGATTAGAATGCACCTCCCATCAATAGCTTTGGGGTACCAGGCAACACTCTGTGACCACTGAATAAAAGTGCAAATTCTATTGTATCTTTCCAAAATCTTGTTAATAAATTCCAGTTTTAGGTAATAAAATCTCTGGCCAGTCCTCTTTCCCCTTTACCCCATGGGACCAGCATCACATTGCAGCCTCTGAACTGGGCCCCCATACTAGGAATTACTGTTATCCAGGCCTAAACTCCAACCTCTTCACCCATGGCCTACGTAATTAAATTATGGTAATGTTGTTGGTTAGATGAAACCACCAGATGCCATTAGTCTCCTGGTTTTACCCAAGCTCAATTCTGTCAAGTGTTTGACAAGAGTGATACTTTGGTCAGTTACATTTTATTTCCTCACAAGAAGAATTGCCAATATCATCTCAGTCACTTAATACATTTTATTGTTTTTAAACCCCTTTTAAGTTCCAATCCAAAGCCAAAAAATAAATGTTACAGAAATTTTCCAAATTATGGGTTGTTTGTATTTACATCATGCTGTTAAAGCAACAGATATGCTGTGTTGTACACACTTTTCCCAAGACACATGAATTCTGTTAAGCATTATTAGCAATTTTTATTTTTGCATTGCATTCTCTTTCCATCCTCTTTCACATTGTGACAAATGATGGCATGTAAAGAATCTCTTCCACCAAAATGACAAGAAACTGTTGAATGTACTTGAAATATGTGTGGGAAAACCATCATCAGTAACATTATGTAAAGGCACAAATGAATGAATGGGCTAATTAGTATATCATTCAAGAATTTGCAGACTTAGAGGCTTAGCTCCCCAAATAAAATGGTTCACTTAAAATAATGTTATGATTTATTTTAGGCTATTCGATCATTCCATGGAAGGATTCAAAAACTGGGAGTTTATGACTACCCACTGCTGGAGTGAAAAAGCAGCAGGTGACTGGATCTTGGAAATCTGTGACACTCCATCTCAGCTAAGAAATTTCAAGACTCCAGGTATGACTCTAAGCTTTATTTGGGCTCAGTGAATTCAGAAGAATGCTCGTAGTTGCTACTACTGCTTTGACTCTTTTCCACCTTTTATTTACAGCTGTAACATCACAGGTTTTAGCGTGAATGCAGAGCTGTGAAAGCATTATTCTTAATTTCGGTTATCAATGCGCTCTTCATTTTTATGTTGCTGTTATGTGCCGTATAAGACATGTGCTTCTCTTTTATTCTAAACTTACTTCTGGTTTCCATGGAGAATTTCATCTTCTCAGGATTAAACTGCCCTTTTCTTTGCAGTCACATGTGTTGCCTTAAATTATAAAAAGAGACTTTGGCCATTTAAACCTACGTCATACCAGACATGAATTCTTCAAGCGGAGAAAGGCCCCTGTACTATGTGACAGGTTACTGAGAGTCAGTGCTTTAAACAAAGCCAAATCATTACTAGTCACAGTTTTCAAGGAAAAAGATACAAAACTGCATTAAATTGCATGTGCCACATTTGAAAGAAGTTACCGTATGTCCATCAATATGCAAGCATCTGTTTTCTTGGATGTTGAATATAGATTTATCAGACAGGTATTCAACATAAGTTAAAGCAGCCCAGAGTTACTCAGCTGTATTCATATTGCCTGTGACTTTCATGGCTGATATAAGGCCCATATTTACTTGGTCTATATCAGCTATATAGGGCCCATGGATTTATTTTTATGGGTTTTCTTCTTTGCTTTGTATTTTTTATCCTACCCATATGAAAAAGTGTCCTTTATCGCTGTTTACACAACTAGAAAATCCCACTATACAAGAGAAAGAAATTTATGGCTTGCTACCACTGATAGGTTGTGTCATGCTCCTGTGCGTATGGACAGAGTGCTCAGACCTCACATTCATCCACTCATGAATTGTGCTCCTAGTAAGAAGTTTTGAGGCTACAGATGTTCTTCTGCTTTTAATTCCCACTGCACAGTTCAGTTTCATTCACATATTTCAGTATGAGCACTTTGAAAGAAATGGAGATCAAGAGAAGGGCTTTCAAAGATACTCATGAGAGTACATGCTTACTTCTATTTGGTAGTTATGAGAGATGAGTATATAATTGCCTTTGGAGTTACTGAAAATTTAAACCTTAAAAACTATTTTGAAATAGATACATTATACACAGACAAAAATACCACTGTTTATGCATGAATACTGAATATAGTCCTTCCTTTGGAGCCCCACATCAAAGTAGGTGGAAACCCTTTAATAAAAATAATCAAAGATGAAATATCACTTAAACAATCTAGATTAAAACATGTTAGAGAGACAAATACTGCTGATGTATTCGAAATCATTTATCACTGATCTAAATTAACACTCTGGTTGGACAGCATGTCAGAATGCAGTAATATTACATTGGAAGCGACAAATCTATTTGCTGTTTTCTGATAGATAAAAATTAGTTATAAGAATTCAGCTATGAAATATATTTAGGACTACAATGGCATTAGCAATAGAATTAGTTTATAATTTAGTGAAATAAAAGATACTTTCCATCTTGAGCAGCTAAATAAACTCAAAAAGCAGTAAGATTTTTCTCACTGATTTGCTAAAAATCAATTCTGAATTTTAAGACATAGATGTTATCTTAAAGTACTTGAAGCTGTAAAAATATATCTTTGTGAACTTAACAATAGGGGATTTTAAGTATGTTTGTTTCTGAATTAGTCGGTTATTGGAAGTCATTAAAACTATTCAAATGAGCCTCGCTAAGTATAAGTACTTTCATTGTTTCTACTACATGAAAAGCACGCATAAAGAAACATTGAATAAAATGCCAATTGAAGTGCTTAAAAGCCTTGAGTTTAAAATAAGAAATGCTAGCGTGATAGGGCACATGCATGTAGTTGACTGTTCTAGAAGAATGTTAATTGTTTCAATTCCACTTTGTCCAAGAAAGGCCCATTAATATTTCTGCCACCATAGATGGAGTACTTTGTCTTCCTCTTGGTTGAAGTTTGGTTTGTTAAATTATTCCAATTGAATGAAGGCAGTGTGCAGTTCACTTGTTCCAGGTAAATGTACCTTTCTTGGAGGCCAGCTGGTCCAATTATTCCTGCATCCTACAAACTCAGTAGGACTATTTCCATCATGACTTAGAGCAAGCCAGGGCACAGGAGGAATTCTAATATGTGAACACAGAGTTGTTCTATCTCCTTCCTATTGCAATCAGTGCATAGGCCAAACTCACTTGGATTTATACATTTTACTTTGGACAAAAATGAACTCTTTCATTTCAAAATTATGAGAAAATGGAAGTGCTGATTTTATGCTGCTTGGATAATTTTCTGTCTACAAAATCTAACACACAGATCAGCCACACTCAGCTGCTGTTGAAATTGGAATTGAATGAGAATTTTAGTTCTTTATTTCTGCTCTTCATTAGCTAAATTATGTTCTTTTTAATGTGGCAGATGGCCAGATAGCCAATCTCTCTGCTTTTTAAAAAAGTTTCTCTGCCTGCCTGGCCATGAAGTCATATTCTCATTGCTTGTCCCAGTTGTCTGCATAACATGAATTTTTTTTTTAGGATGCTAAACCAGCAGTCATAGCCAAAATTTTTAAAACAAGTTACATAATATGGGGTCAATAAGTCCCTATTGAAGACCAAAATAATCAGTGTGATTTTCAAAACTGCTGAGCAGTGAACAACTTTTTATTAATGTCTGTGGTAACTCTAGGGTGGCCGGTGTCATTTAAATGTCAGCTGTATACTCAAGTGCCTGACTTTAAGCACAGCATTTTGCAAATCTTGATTAACATTCTCTAGAGCTCTGAAAGAAAAAAACAGCATTACAACACTTCAATTTTCACTTCATTTTATTTGCATTGATCACGTCTCACTGTGGTTTTGCAGTGGTAAAATGTTCTTAGCTAAGTGATGTTAATTGCACCAGTAAATGCAGAGCAAAGTTTCCAGTACACTAAAAAGGGGTATTCTTTAAATGTATTTGGAAAAGCAGCCCTAGACTATGAGCAAAACTGTTCAGGGATTCAGGGGTCTGTTTAGTGTTTGTTTGGTTTGTTTTTTTAATTTTCAGTGCTTTAAAATTTGATCAAGGGGAGGGTTAAACAACAACTATGTAATTTAATTTTAATCAGATTACTGAAAAGAGACAAAAATCAATTATTTTCAACTCCAGCTTGCACTTGTTATTCCTGACACAGCCAGGAACATCTCTGGCTTAAAGGACAAGTTAGGGTAGCTCTTCACCTGTGTATGTACCAGAACCCAGTGGTTCATCCAACAGGCATGAAGGACAGCCACAGTGCAACATGTTTCAGCTACTCCCCTGGCACACTCCCTGTACTAAAGCCTAGAAAAGAGTTAGTAGCATAGAGCCATTTTGCAAACTGTTCATCCTGGCTGTTCTCCAGACATCTTTTCCAGCCCCTTTATGTCACCAGCACAGTCTAAAAGCACCCAGCTACATTTCCAGCTTCACATTTAAAGCCTGCTGCTGCATCCTCCTGTTTACGTACATAGTTGTGTAGAAATTAGTGATTTATTGATATCAATACTTTATATATACTCTTCTTGGTATTACAGTAGCTAATCTCATGGGACTGATTTCTTTTGCTTCGTGAGGACTAAAGCCTAAAGACCCAACTCTGGAAGAAAAGGGGCAGTAAAGCCAGAGGATGTGGAGAGAGTAGACCTGCCCAACCAAAGGTTGTGGAGGAAGCTGATACACTGAAGGAATCCTGCTGCAGAACTTAATCTTTACTTTCTTTTAACCTCAGTGTAAAACAGTGCTTGAGACTGATTAGATTTTTACATGCATTCGGATTTCACAAGATGCAGTCTGGTTGTGAATTTAGATCATGGATCATTGTATACTGTCTAGTAATATGTCCCACAACTTTCTAGAGCAGTGGTTGCCCTGTGATGGAAGCTGTCCAGGCTGTTCTGAAAGATTTGAAAGTGCCTGCCTTATATTAGTGGTGGATAAACTCAGCTGTTTGGGCATGTTGGGATTAGTCTTCACACTGAACAGAACGTGAAGTAAACAAAAGGTGCTTAAACACAATTTATGGTGCCTCTCCAGTTTATCACTGTAGCCTGCAGTTTATCACACTGATATCACCACTATGCCTGTTTCTTGTTTCTGTTGTATGCATGTGTTTGTTTAGCTATTGAAAGGCCTTATAATTAAGAGCTGCAGTTTTCCTGTAATCAAATTGAGAACAAAGAGCTAACATGTCATCATATCCCTCCATTGGCAAGGTAATGCCACATCTGTTACCCGTAAAGAAATGCAGGGTCCAGTTCATAAAAGTAGTGCATGTGATTTCTGCATTTAATTCTGTAGAGTTTATGGAGGTGGACATGTGCTTGCTGTGAAACACTATGATATACCCTTTCTCCTATACATACAATATGGGACCTCTGTTACATACTAAATACAAGCAACATAAAGGATTATTCTAGCCAAACTAAATGATGGAATCAGCCAAAAATGGGGAAAGAAAGATTTTGGCTTAAATGTGTGTACTTTGTTTATTTATTATAAAAGCGTGTGTGTATGTATATATACTTAGTTATTGAAATATTTTCATTGTGCAAATTAAACCTGCCTTGAGGCAGGCTTCATTTATTTGCTGGCAAGTCAAATGAATTTTTCCCCTCTTTATTTACTGAACCATTCTTAAAAGGCAGCTAATCTCCTAAGAGACCCTGCATTATTCCCCTCCTTGCCCTCTTGCATTAGGTGTACATTCAAAACACCTATCCTTCCTGCAGTAATGTTAGTACAGGCCCTTCCATGTGTGTAAAGTCCAGACACAATACACTGTGCCTGAGGAGCATCTTTACCTGTGGTTATTTTTAGTGGGTTCTTGCAAATACTTTTTTCTAGTATTCAGTATTTTTACCAGTTTTCTGGAAGAAGTATAAAATCAGCCCTTGGAAAGTTTAGTGATCTTTGGAGTATGATAATGATGAGGAAGAAAAGATCTGAATAACTTAGCAAAGCACACTTTTTTTTTATTGCACCCAATATATTATTGTCCATATCCTGTAGACGTGGGGTTAAAACACAAGAAGGATAGAGACTTTATGTGGAGAAGCTGTAGCTTTGAAAAGGCTGTAGAGATGACTGCGTATCTGGTTAAAAATGAGCTCACTGTGTGATTCCTTTCCTAAAAAGAAAAGTTCCTTTAAGGACCCAGCTGAATCACTCTAAAGAACATTGAGAGGTAACTTGATGCCCACATGTTTATACAGGAAGAAAATATGTGATTTGGGTCTTTTTAATCTAGTGGGGACTAAAGAGCTACATGGCTGCGAGCTAGAGGTAGGAAAATACAATTTGAAAATAAGGTGAATGCAGTTCTACAGCCAAGGTTTGGCAGCAGGTGTGGTAGACTCTTCATCAGTTCATTTTTTAAAATCAGGATTGAATATCTGTTTTAAAAAAGTAATGCTTTGCTTTAGCTGTAAAAAGTTGGAAGCTACTGTGTGAAACAACTGTCATGTGATGTATTCTCTTGCCTATAGTTTCTTCTCAGAAACTGAGTACAGAGCAGAGACAGTTTTGTATGAAATGTAGAAATTTGTGTCCCAGAAAGATTAAACTGGGTTGGCAAGAGACAGATTCCCATCTTTAACCCCAGTACAAACCATTTAAAAGAATAGCGGTACCATCTGTCAGGTAGTGGTTTTGCTTATTGTGGCTCACTGCTTGAAGGATGAATGTAAAAGCAGAGACATAATATATTGTCTTGGGCATGTCAATGGAGGATACAAGAAGACATTGGGAAAAATACAGAAAATCACTTGTAAAGGTCAAAGTAATTTGCTTGCACAGGTTGAAAAAGTGCAAGTGAATAATATGACAGCTCAAATTATTGAATATCTTTGAAATGAAAGAAGAGGAAGATTGCTTGATTTTAACTTTGCATGAAGTATACTAAGTAAATTTCTTGAGAAGAGACATACCTGGATTACATTTCTTTTTAAATATAGTTCTAAGGGAAGAGTATTTTAACCACAGAACAGCCTCCAAAACTGGATCTTTCAAATCCAGAAAATAAATACTCCCTGTCTTCTGTTCCCTTTCTCTTCTGATGAGAATTTGACATTTACAACTAGGTACTTGAACATAGATAAATATAATCAAACAAATAGGTTAAGACCAAACTTATGTTCCATCTTTTCAAACAGGGATGTGTTTTTTATGCATCATTACTTTAGGCATTATTTCAGGGCTGACTTCTTGTGC
The DNA here is from genome assembly GCA_026212715.1 of Elanus axillaris. Taxonomy (NCBI): domain Eukaryota; kingdom Metazoa; phylum Chordata; class Aves; order Accipitriformes; family Accipitridae; genus Elanus; species Elanus axillaris. Next base: position 45,549,611 of record JANZLQ010000079.1, read on the forward strand.
TCTTTCACAGAATTAATTCACTGGGTAGTATGGGCAGAAATGTGGGGACTGGAAATCTCACACTTTGTGTCCTGACAGCCTGAACTGATGACTTGATATACATTTATCTTTTTATTCTTCCACAAAAAAAAAAAAAAAAAAACACTTGTCAAAACATCAGATAATGCTTCAGGGAGGCAAACAATTTTTTCTTTCTTCACTCAAGTAGTAAGTGGATAAAATATTAGTGATGAACACAGACAATGCAGTGATATATCTACCAAATAACTAGGGAAAATAAATAAGAAATTATACTGGTTTGGGAGGGTACTGTTCTACCATGTAGAGAGTAATGTTCTACCATGTAGATTTTAAAAGAAGTTCTTTCTTGTTCATCAAGGTGTGTCCTGTAGGCCAGTGAAAAGTACTCTTGAGTAATAAATGCAATGTAACCCCTTACTTAAGTCAGAATTCTGAATACAGCTAGTTGGCTAAAAGATCTCAGGTAATACTTACTGGATAATTAATGTTTTGAGAGAAAGTGAAATCCAGAGCAAAATATCCTTGTTGAGTACCATATACATTTTTGCAAGTAACTCTATGGCCAAAGTTATTGTTGTTGATTGTTTATATTAAGTTCAACCTGTGGTGCAAATTTTTACTAGACCTACAAGAGGCTGGACCACGATGAAAATAAGGTGTAAAAATCTGACTGAAGTATGCTTTCTCAGTTTGTAGGGAAGCAGCAATTGTACTGCCTATATGAAACTGAAGACACTTACATGAAAAGGAACATCTTCCATACCCACTCACAAAGTCATGTTTACAAGTGATAAGTTTTTGTAAGACACAGAAAATAGAAATGGTTTCTAAAACAAGATTTTAAATACTTAACTTCTAGGCAAATTGAAAGAGTGGTCCTTAGTACTGTATGGAACATCCATCCAGCCTTACTCACCAAGAAATGATTTTCCGAAAGTGGAAAGAGTGCGCTCTAGTCCAGTTGAAGACCCTACAGAAGATTACGGAACAGATGACTATTCTGGTGCGTACATTCATTTACTCTGGTTGGGCATTTACTGGACACATAGTAGGTTGAACTCTGCATATGTAAAATATTCTGTGAAGTGGATTCTTAATTTAAGATCAGAACTTCTTGTTTCATAATTTAAAGTTAGGTATTTTTATTTCATCCATGAGTTTGTAAGCGTGGAGTTACATATATTTAAGCTACACTTAACATACTATGAAGAATGCACTGCTTTTCATATAAGTATATAAAAATATATATGCATGCAGATTCACACGTATACATGAAGAACATTGTCTTTTACATCTGTGTTGTTTCTCACAGATCCCTATAGAAGTTTTTCAACCTTATCATTAGACTTCAATAAAGTTAGATTTGTGGCACTGCAAAATAAGTCAAGTTGACAGTTTCCTACATGTAATCCAACATTAGGAGCATCGTGTAGATAGTTAGGGCTGATGAATCTCAAGTATAGCTCTGGCAAGCAAACAGCAGGACAAAGTTCAGTTTCAAATTTTCTGTTATTACAGTCTCCTGCCACAGCATGTCAGACACACAGTCCCTATTTTAGATGGAGAGCTGCTGAGCTCCTTGTTTTGGTGATGAAGCACTACCATCTCTGCTGTAAAGGTCACTAACTTCTGAAGTTTTTGTATGAAGCAAACTCACTTCAACTTTACTTGATGTTAGCATAAATTTTAAGGTGGCTGGCAAGCTCAACACATTTAATTTATGAAAGAGCTGTGATCCTGAACGTTATAGCTTCTCGCATGGGCTTCGTTCACCTACATAAAGGCAGGAGTTGATGGTTCTCTCCTCCCATAGCAGGAAGGACCTATTTCAATACTGTAAGCATAGGATCATAGAATATCTCGAGTTGGAAGGGACTCATAAGGATCATCGAGTCCAACATGAGTGCAGGTGAGATGGAAGACTTGCTAATCAGCAAGTATTAGCCAAGGCTTTTTCAGCACGTAGCAGCACAGAGGGAAGTGCATCTGGGCCCTGGTGGCTGGTTCAATAGCCACTGGTAGCCACTTGGACCAGTTATTACCTTGCTGGTAACCAGAGTAGCCACTGATCATGTTGTTCATCACTTATGTTGACCTGCTTATTCTAAGTGTTTTTGCTAGTAAGTCCTTACTATGAACTACAGAAGCCTTTGCACATTTCTGAATAAAATTCAGAATGAGTTGTTACTCATTAGGAAGGCATCTATTTGGACCCAGAAATAGGTTCTTTTTGATAGATTCTATAGGAGATGCCACACTTGCTAAAAATTTTAACTCATTCTGAATAAATACTGAGGCCAGGATTTGCAAGGTCTTAAGGTACTAAAAAACATGACTTTTTGGTGGAGCCAGATTCCTATTTGGAAGTCAAATCAAACAGGGAAACTGACTAACTGCATTCTGCATCAAAATACTGTCTCTTAAGGGGTGCTAAGTACTCACTGAGAAGTCTTAATCCTTTCCACCCCATATTCTGGTTTCATTACAGGTCCCTGCAATGCAGAATGCAGTAAAGTAGGGTGTGATGGGCCAGGACCAGATCATTGTACTGACTGTTTGCACTACTACTACAAATCTAAGAACAACACACGGTAAGACCAAGAGAAAATAATCTTTACTTCATAGATTTCTTAATATATATCTTAACTTCTGTTCCTCTTCTCTTTGCTGCAGTCATGGATAATTCATTTTCCACTGAATTTGACAAATATTCTTAGGAGTTAAAAAAAACCTAGTTAATCAGAATTTAAGGGACAGCCTTCAAACACCCTTCTTTGATTATTTCCCCATCTCTTGATTATATTTTCATAAAAGGCTATATTTATAAAACGTGATAGCTACTACAGCTTTTGTGATTGAGTTTGAACGAGATAGGAAGAAATGTAGATGGTCAAAAATGTTACTGTATGACTGTCTGACAAGGCATTTGACAGTGGGATAGTATATGCTGTAGGGAAATAAATGGAAGAGAAGAGGCACCTTGATGCAATGCTTTGGAGAGTTACATCTTAGTAAATGTGGTCATTAGAATAGCAGCAATGCTGAGAAATACTTCTGCTTTGCAGTCATGGTCCAGGAGTGTGATGGCAGGTTATTTCATTAACGACTCTGCCTTCTCTTCCCTGCTGTCTGCAGGATCTGTGTTTCGACCTGCCCACCTGGTCACTACAATGCAGACAAGAAACGCTGTAAAAAATGCTCACCCAATTGTGAAACCTGTGTTGGAGGCCATAGTGACCAGTGCATGACCTGTAAATCTGGCTACTACCTGAATGAAGTAACCAATAGCTGTATTACCAACTGCCCTGATGGGTTTTACCTGGATAAGAGTTAGTATTTCTTGTTGTTTCTTTATTGTGGGCTACAGAATTTGATCTGGGGAGGTTGCTGGAGTACTTATGAGCAGGAAAAGTGTATGTTGATGCATCTATCTCTTATCCTATTCCTCTTACTAAATTGTTGCCAAGTGTGATCAGGAATCTCCTCAAAAATCTTCCTTTAATTTAAAAACTATCCTTAGTGGCAGGATGTCTTTTCTGCTTGTGGCTAGGAGTAACAGTAGCAGAAAGAGGGCCGTTCAAGAGCAGGTCAGTCGCAGGACAGAACAGGTTATCATTACTCCAGAAAGGGACATGCAGCACCCACATTCTGAACATGAGGAGTTCCCCATTCCCCCAAATTCATATGGTATTGCATCAGATAGAAGAGAGTGCTGAGGAATCTGCCATGGCAATTGAAGCAGAGCTCTACGAAAAGTAGGCTTCTCAGATATAAAACATGGTTGCAATTAATGTTTCTGGCAGAACTAAGTACCTGCACTGGTGTGCCAACCCAAGAGCAGTAATTCTCAGCTCTGTGAGACACCTGCCGTCAATTTCCTCCTGTGATTGCCAAGTAGACTGCCCATGTTTCATTTCTAGCTTTGGCTAGCAAAATACTTAGACATATATTCAAATGTATTTAAAACTGCAGTGACCTCAGTTATCTTTAGACACGTCCTTAGAAGATAAATATTTGTTCAGGAGCTTTGTTCATCCAGGTACCTAACCTTTTGCTTTCTGCATCATGAAGCTGTGTGTTTGAGAATTAGTAAAAACAGCTAGTACTTCCATTCTTACATTTTTCACTGTGTAAGAACTACAGTAAAGGGAATTCCTTTCCATCCAATTAAGATGGATAGATGAAAATTTAGGATTAAATGGGAACAGAAGGTTTTTCTTCTCAGAAAGGTACACAGCACTGCATCTCAAAAGACAGCAGGTCTGAAGAGAGAATCACCTTTTAAGGTAGGGAGCTCTTGAGATGAAAAGGCAGGTGTTAAGCAATTTATGTGTTGAAATCAGGAAGATGGAACAGGATGCTTGTGTTGAAAGTGTAAGAGGTAAATTGCAGGACAGTCTCTGGAACACACGGCAATCGCTACTGCATATCACTGTTATACAAAAAGGCAATTTCAGTCCATATTACAAATAGTTAATGTGAATTTAAAATGTTTATGAAGATTTTGTTAATGACCTCAAAGCATATTTTTCTCAGGGTACAACTATAACTTCAAATGTTTAGAAATAGATTAAAACATTTGATGTTTGATGGAAAAAGCTAATGATAGGCAGAATTAGCTATTTTAGTGTACCTTGCTGGTTCCCTTCCTGATGTCAAGCTAGAAAGCAATAAGTCAAGTAGTAATATATCCATATAGTTTTATTAAACACCACTGACCAAGGTTTTCTGGACTGTTTTCTTTTTTTCCTTTGTAGATAAAATTGTTTGCCGAAAATGTAGTGAAAACTGTAAAACGTGTGTTGAATTCCAAATCTGCACAGAATGCAAACATGGCTTAAGGTAAGGAAATTATTAGTGTTGCTAAACACAATACCTGAAGAGTCTTACAATGGTGTGGATACACAATGAAGAATATCAGATAGATATTTAATCTTGAGTGGCCCTCATTTCATGTGTTCCATTGCTGGTTAGTTTATAATATAGTATTTTGTTGGACTACTCTGTGCTAGTTTGGCTAACAATGGATTTTTAGAAGACCTTTCAAATAAGGTAAAATAAAAGCCACGGTTACGTGGAAAGCTGGCTTCTTCACTTTTTTCACCTACAGCGTGGCAGTCAAGGATTATTTTAGAGGTAGAGCTGATGAATCATATTAATCTTTCTGATTCATTCCTGTGATAGTTAGAAGCTGTTTTCTTATCTTTATTGTATTTCTTCATACATCCAGTCATTCACTTAAGTACCTCAGGCTCAATTCTGTTACAATATAGTGTGCACATATTTTAAACAGCAGTGGATATTTTTTCTTCATAGGGAGACTTAATCATTCTTGAAACTGATAGGTAAAACCTACAAAGCAGCAGTACATATTTCAAGCTCCTTTATGAATGAATGACCTTTTGATCCAAGAAGCAAAGGTCAAAAATCTTATAAAATTCATGACAGAACATATGCTGGCTTTATGCCACAAAAAATATGAAGTCAGTATTCAGTATCTGTAGGGGTTCTTCTTGCAGAATATGTGTTCCACGAATGTTTTAGCACTGAGCTTTTACCTTCCATCAAAGTGGATTTTCATGCCTTAGTTAGTAAAAGCTGAATGTTGTTTGCTCTAGGATATCAATAGCTGGATTCCTTTACATTTTGTAAAGCAATTCTTTTTCTTGTGTATTTATGTTGCATCTAGATTATCCAAATGCCTGCACAATATTTATTATGAATATCTCTATTTTTTTAAAAGCGACCCTTTGAAAAGGAAGTGTGATCTAATGGGAAGGAAAGCATGGGATCAGATCAGAACATTGGTCTATTTACACTCTCTGTGAAGTATGAGTGTCGGCTTCCCTTTTAAAAAAATGTTATAACATTTGCAGTCCATATTAAGATTCTGAAGAATTTTAACAGACTCAGCATGACCTTCTGTATATCTGCAAAATAAAATTAGTACATTAGCAGTTTAGAAGTTCCTACTATGGGCAACTATGTCAGGAGACCAAGGATCATATAGATTTGGGATCTTATAGGACACAGTTTCTATAGAAAACTTATGTCCGCATTTTCTTTATTTCTCAGGAACTGTTTCCCTGTCCGTTAACACAAACAGTAGCTTGTAGCACCACTGAAGAAAGTAGACAAGTCCATTCACTATGGCAAGAGAAGGAGAAATTGAAATATAAAAAATTCAAAGAACTCAAACTTCATGTTTTCTTGGCCAATGTTAGCAAACTGAGATTGATTTTTTGTAACATTTTGAAAAAAACACCATCTGTGTAGGTGTGACAGGTAAATGGAGCCTTGCAGGACACACATTTCATATTCTCCAGTTGTTCAAAACTTGATTTATTTCTTGGCAGAGTTATTGATGGGCAGAGCCCTGGGTGGGACTTGGGAGACCTGGATTCCAATTCTGATCCTGTAACTGGCCCATTAAATAAACTTGGGCAAATTACTAGTTTTCCCATCTGTAAAAACATAATAATGCTACCTGCCTTGTAAAGCACTGAGGTGTATGACTGAGGAAAAATAGTAAGAAAGCAGGGGTTCGTAGGTTTGTTGAATTACTAATGTAATTTTTTCTAAACTGGGACCATATACAGTCTTGAAAATTCCCAGTGGTGCTGAGCACACATGACTTTTGCTGGATGCAGTCTGTAAAGCGGGGTTAGCACTCACTCAGGGTGGTAACCCCCAGAGTTGAAGAGCACTTTTTGAGAAAGAGTTAAACTGGATGAAAGCTGAGGTTCCACAGAAGATGGCAAACATGGCAGAGAAGTCCTAGCTTAAAAAAGAACCTCACAAACTGCTGTAGTCATCTTATAACCTGAAATCATAAACAGCTACGTACATGGAAGCATGGAAATGTCTCTATGCTATTTCTTTTTCCTCTGTTACTCACTCTTTTGTGCTCTCTCTCAAAAGTGCCTGCAGGCAGAATACCTCCAACTATAATCTTGACAAATCTCCCCAGCCATGCAGAACTGGCATTCATACAGGAGGTTTCAAAGGAAACTGCTATTGCAGAAAGATTTGGTGGTGATTTCCTTCACTGTGAATCTATTCCTGACCTGTGCTGTAGCATAGTATCAGGAGATGCTGCTGGTTTTTCAAGAGAAATACAAGATCTTGTTAACAAGTCCCTTAGCATTTTTTTAATACAGTGGTGCTGGTCCTGTGCCAAATTCCTTGTGGGTAATTGCATTTTACATGCCTGAATTTTTAATATACTTTGGCATTGTTAATTTTTTTTCTGTCCCCTAGTACTTGGTAGTATTTACAATGAGTATGTAAACAGCTTCTGTATTTCAACATGGGCAAAACTGCATTTCATTCCGACTTGAAGTGATTGCTGTCTCTAAATTTATAAAATATGACCAATGAAGGAAGCTGGTGAATCCTAATATATGTGTTGTTATTTTATTAAAAAGGAACTGCTGGGTTTCTGCATGACCTTTTTGTCCTCTGTTGCTGTTATCTGCCCTGACACTGTGTGGTTTTATTTTTTACAATAGTTTGCATGGTACTAAATGTGCTGTCCGTTGTGAAGATGGAAAATACCATAATGGTAGAGAATGTGAACCATGTCACCGTTCCTGTGCGACATGTGCAGGTACCCCACGGACATTTATCTGCATCATTTCCTTTTCTCTCGTGTTTTTAGCTCTGACTTCATTCTGCTATATCACAGTTACAGTATAACATGATTCTTTACATGTAAAAAGTTAATTCTCTTCATACTTCTTTAATATATTTTAAATACAGCAGACTTCTTTCTCTAATAGGAAAATCTAAGTTTTCTAACCAAAAATGTGCACAAGCTCTTTTTTCTTTTCTTTTTTTTTCTTTTCTTTTTTTTTTCTCAGTAGAGCTCATTCTGATTTCCAGTAATACCCTCCATTTTCTTTCTGAGATTGAATAATGAGTGATAGATTTTGTGTGAGCTTTAGAACTACCAACAGCCATTTCTTTCAGAAAAAGATATACTGAAATTATGTAAGGTTGTTTATTATAAGCAAGTACCTTTATTTCTTGATGTTACTGTTTGAAAGTAAGTAAGGCAGGTAAAACATAGTCTCTAAAATTATAACATTTTGCTATAATTAGAGGTGCTGTCTTTTAGGCAACAAGAAGAACTACCCAGTAATACAGTATATTTTCTCTCTGGTTTAAGGTGCTGGAGTAGATGCCTGTATAAACTGCACACAGGGTTATTTCATGGAAGATGGAAGATGTGTGCAGTCCTGTAGTAGTGGTTATTACCTTGATCACTCAACTGAAATTGGATACAAAAGCTGCAAAAGGTATGATCACTGTCTGATATTTGGCAGTATATTAGCTATTACTATGTTGAAAAAGATAATACTTACGAGAACATAAAACACTGCTGACTTCAAAAATATAAAAAATAATAATATATAAAATAAAAAATATATTTTCTTGTACATATATGTTTGTCCTTCACTTTAAAAAAGCCTGTAGTGAGGCTCTAAGTAGATATGCGTAGAAATGTAAGATTTACAAATCTGGCAGAGGATTTGTATTTCTCAGTAACAAATGAAAATAGTCAAACTAGTTTTTTTTAACTGCAAGTTAATTACTATTCATAAGGACCATTTCAGTTCTTCAGCTGCATATTCACAAACATGGCACAAGTATTTACCAGACTGCAGTGCAAAATAGCTCACCTGACTCAGTGTACAAATGGGTGGATAGATCTTGGACAAGGCTGTGCTGTACTGTGCAAGGAAAAGATTTTTTTTCTATTCCATTCTTTTTTAAACAAATACCATTTGTTGCCCTTTGCAGTCATTTATTACTGACCCACTTTGAGTTCAGGGCAGGAAGGGAATCACCATGCATTACAGTTTTCCACACACAAAAAAATAGATGCACAATGCAAATATGATGGAGCCAGAAGGGTGATGAAAGGACTAGGCAGCAGGTCAGTCTTTTCCATCCTGTGGCTTTAGCTCGTGCCTTGCTAGTGCATGTATGCACAATCAGCTTAATACTTTTGTTGATTACTTCTGAATACTAGAATAATGTAGCTATTTAGTAAAAAAGTGAATAGAAAATGATTGGAGGAAAGAAACAGGACTGGGTTGCAGGGGTAGCTTATTACTGTTACTGGTACTGTATTATTATAGCATGTGATACCTCTAGAAACAGCAAACAAGGCCTTTGCAATACAGAAGAGGTCTCCTAGTAACTCTTGAATTTGGTGAAGCTGTAAAACCAACTCCTACCATTGTCTTTCAGATGTGATGCCAGCTGTTTAGATTGCAGTGGTCAAGGAGACAGAAACTGTACAAGCTGTCCAAGCGGCTATAACCTAGACACTGGTGTCTGTGTAGTGGGAACAGTCTGCAAGGATGGTGAGTGCAATTCCCTGAAAAGATCCATTTTACCACTGCCAGCTTCTTTTACATGTATTGGATTGGTTTGGTCTGGTTTTCTTCTTTTGTTACAGTCTTGATTTGAAGTCTACATTACTTCTTAATTTTTTCAGGTTTATGAAAAGGAGAAAATGCATTTGTGTATATTAACAAGATTAGTCACATCCACTTTACTTGAATTTTCCTAAAATAGTTTCCCCCCCTGCCAACAACCTACTTTTCTATCTTTATCTGTTTTTCAAAAGCCATTGCTTTCAAAAGACTTTTATATGAAGACCCTAGCATGCTATCAATAGAATCGCATTTATTTATTTCGCCACTTTGAACTGTGAAAATGCTGGTAAGTAAAAAAGATTTTAAGGCCCTGTAGTATTGCTTGAATTATGTGAAAGGTTTATGAACAAAAGAATTCTGAAATAGGGAGTACCCAATTTGTAGTGGAGATTTGAACTTCCTCCAAGTTCTGTGTGGCAACCAAGATAGAATTCTTATTGCATATGATTAGCTTAATAGTTCATTCCATTCAAATGTCACAATTGCAGAGACACTTAGATAACACCGTGCTTCCCTAAAAATGTTACTATGTGAACTATTTGTAGATACAACCCAACAAGTGCAGTCCAACAAGAAAAGCATACCAGAACAAAGCCCAGTGTTAAGCCATGCGGAAGATACCTGATATCAGATGTAGAAGAGGTTAACAATGACCCTTGGGTCCAGCTGATTTCCACTGGATTTAGTAAGAGTTTTACCAAAGACTTAAAAAACAAGAAAAAAGAAAGGGTGCAGGGTTGTGTCTTGTTTCTGTGGACCTTTACTGCTCCTGTTGGAATTTAAGCCTTCAAACTTTGAAAAGTATCCTGTCCATCATAAAGTTATGTTACAGGTACCGGTAAACCAGTCATGAGACTTTTCACATCAGGACATTAGAATTGTCATTGTAATCTAGAGCAAGTCCAGAGAAGGTTGGATATAGATGAACAAATGAAGAGGAAGTGTAATGCTAAGAGTTTTGAGTAACCACGGTCTCAGTATGGTATTGCAGCTGAATTCTGCAATGCAAACATTTGACATGGCAGTTTGGTCTTTCATATGGTTGGATAAATCTGTCTTCATTTGTATACATGAAACTTCAGTCAGATACACATGTAGTTGCCCAAGACTGTAGATGCCCCATCTCAGTACTGTCTCCCCCATTCTTCCAAGTGCAGCTGCCATGAAAGGGCAACACATCAGTGCGTGTGTGCCTTCAGGCAATTGCAATGTACCATGCTGGATCCCACCACATGTTCTCAACAGTCTAGGGTAGTCAAGGAAAGTCCAGAAGGTGGTTTTTTTCTGTTAATTTACAAAACATAGAGGGTCTCATTTCATTGTCTAACAATCAAGCACTGGTTACTAGTGTAACTCTCTATAGGCTTTGCATTTCTGTTGAGAATGTTTTTTTCTTTTTCTGTGGTTTGACTTTTATTCTTTTGATTCATAAAAAATGAGAACAAATTCCTTTGCTGTAGATATCACTGTTTTCTAATTATTCTCTTTCTAATCTTTTTTTCCTTTTCACAAATGGATACCAATCATTCCCTGTTGGACCACACAATATCTCTTCCTGAAAAAAAAAAAATAAAAATAATGCTGTTGACTGAATTCCTTCTGATGGACCAAATTTCCTACTTGCTACCTGCTCCTGAATGGTCTCTTCAACCAAATCTGCCTGTCTGACCAATTAAACCTTCCTTCATTGTACACGCCATCTTCTCCAAACCTTCAACTTCCCCTCCTTCTCTTGCTGCTGCCCTCTGGAAGCCACGGAAGAGTCCTGGGCCGAGGGAGGATTCTGTATGCTGGTGAAAAAGAACAATCTCTGCCAGCGGAAAGTGCTTCAGCAATTGTGTTGCAGAACATGTACGCACAAGGGGTGAACTGACACCACCCAGCATCCTCCTGCTCCTGTAGACTTATAGATTAATCTGTATTATTGAAAAAGGAAAAAAGGAAAAAAAAAAAGAAAAAGAAAAAATAAAAAGAAAGCCACCTCTCTCTCTCACCCCACTCTTTGTCTGGGGAGATGGTGAACTGTTTGTTGGAACTTAAATGGAAAAACTACAACGCACCTACCTTTCATAACTGGGTGCCTAGAGCTGAGCATCCAGGATCACAGAGTCAGTATTGTGTGACCAAAGCATTTGATGCCAAAATTAATGTTTAACTCATGATTTGATTTTCTGTCAACCTTAGGATTATTCCTATTTTTTGAAGGTCCTTTTTCTTCCCTTTATTTCCTGCTTCTTTCCCTTTCAAGATGTTTAAAGAGTGTTTCAAGAATAGAACACACGTTTACATAGATTAAAATTAAACAATACAAAAATGTTTGCATTAGTCTTTTTTGTGCTATGTGTATTGACAGGGGGAACTTGAGTTCCTGAGGGGATCAGAAACATCATTAGCTGCAGGACTAAGTTCTGGCCCTTTTGTAACAGTATTTAAAAAAAAAGTGAACATTTCTGCACACATTTCTTTCTTACTTCCTCTGCTGTGTGCTGCTTTTTGTATCACATGCAGTATGTATATATGTTTGCCCAAAATGTGGGTTTGGTCATATAGATTTCATTTTTAGACAGCTAGCTTATTAACAGATATGCTAGGATTTTTATTTTATTTTTTTAAATTGTCAAAGCTATTTCAAATAAACTTAAAAAAAAAAATTGTTCCTGTAGTGAACAAACTCAAAAGATACTACTTCTCTTGGTTTGCGTAAGCAAGAGTAATGTATACGCTTAGAAGTGAGAAAACATTGTTAACATGTAAGAATATTCATAAATTATTGTTGTCTTGTAACATTCACAAAAAAGGGGATATTATCATACAGATATGTGGAGCTGTTTCGTAGTGCCCATATGTAAATGCAAGTGTGACTATATGCGACAAGATATGTTTACAGTACTGGATTTATAATTGTGCCAAATACATCTCCAGGAATAATTACATATAGGGCAATAAATCAATGGTTCTCTTGGTGTAACAATTGTATCATGATGGGCCTTAATCTGCTTTTATCTGCTCACAGTAGAAATTTCAGCTGGAATAGTCCTGCTGAGGCCAACAGTGTTACCTCGTTGTAAAACCATCCTGGGTGATGAGAGAAGTGGCAGCTGCCTTTCTCTTTACTCAGGCACACAGCTGCCAGTACAAATTTCTGTTTAATATATCTTTATCAGCTTCACGTAGCATACTGTTCAAAAGACAGTCATTTAGCAGAAAACAGAAAATTGAACTTCAAAGATACTGTTTTCAGGGGATAATACTTAAAATGTATAAAATGTCTTTCTTAGTTATATTTCCAGTTCACACAAATAGAAAATGGATTGCAGATGTTTAAGCATGTAAATGTTAGAAAATAAAGCCGATCAAAAATGTTTGTGGAAGTTTTACAAATGAATGGATACAAACTTATAGAGGTAATGTGCCACCTTTAGCAGAGAGCAGATAAACTATTACAACCTGGTTCGGTATGACAGTGGGCCAGGCAAGCTCCTTTGCTGCCCATTACAAATTTCCTGATAAACATTCAAATTTAAAAGAATTCAGTTTGTGCTAGTTTAACTACTAGTCTGTTACTGCCTCATTTCTCAGTATAACATGTTTAACTAGAACATAATGCTTTCAAAGTTTAAGTTAATTATATATATTATATAAATATATATTCATAATTGAGATTTAATTATGTAATGGATTGTAAAGAATTTGTTTGGATACTTACAAATGTCTCTAACACTATTATAGAGAAGAAATTAATATCTTTGTTTTCTTTAAAAAAACTGACATGTTGTTATATCCAAATTCATTTTTACTGAAAAAATACTGTACATGTGTAAAATGTTCAGTTGTTATTTGTAAAATAGGGTAGTTCTGTTGTAATTGATACTGGCCAAAATCAATGTTATTCCATATTTTATTTTTTCTATTAAATTAACCTAAATTCCTGTTCTTTTGGTCTGGAAAAACATGTTGATAACCTATATGTAACATATCTTTGTTGAAGGACACTTGTAGCTTTATGGTATAGAGCACTTTGATACCACACGAAAATCATTGAAACAAATTGGGAGGGTAAGGGTATTTAATTTTATTGCAGATGTTTTTGTTTTAAGTGATGGAATTTATGGCTGCAGAAGTGTCTGGTTTCTGTGGAGATACCTTTCGTATTGTAGCAGTACAGCCATGTCTGAACCCTAGTGGGTAACAACATCGGCTTCCTATGACCTTTGGGAGTTTGTGATGAGTCTAATCTCTTGCAGATTTAGGATTAAAAAGTGAAATGCATAACTACCTATTGGTTCAGACAGTTTAGGAGGAAGGTTTCATCTCTGCAGTCATACATGGCCATTTGTACAGTGAGATACTGGTGTCTGTTCACATGCCAATGCTCGCATCCAGTACACCTCAGATCACAACCCCACACTGCCACTTCAGAACAGCAGGCTGTCTGTCCTTGCCAGTAAATCAAAAGGGCTCCGTGTAGATTCATCTGTTACCCCCACAGGGTGAGATCCTCCACTGGCATTAGCCGATGCTGTGGTTCATTTCCTACTTAGTCCTACAACCTGAGTGCAGACCGAAGTGGCAACTTATCCAAGAAGTCATATATTCAGATGAAGTTTTAATACATTCACTGAAGAATTTCCTGAAAAAAAAACACTTTTCAGCCTTAAATATCTCATTGTCACCAACCAGGAGTTAGGTCATCATTTTCATATTTTCCCTGTCAGTCCTGGGAGCAAGCATATGTGGGATGGCACATCCTTAGCAGTAGTTTGGTAAGACCACACCTGGAAAAAATGCTGGCCTAACCCTTACACCAATACTGTATGAACAGTTGATTCTTTCAGCTCCCACCCCATCTTCATCTTCCAACTGGCATGAGAAATTCAGTCAATCATGGTGTCTTTTATTGTCAAGATTTCATCTTCTTTGGGCAGGAAGTGTACAAAGGGTGATAATAAACTTGTTATAGCTCTGGCCAAAGAAACCTGCTCTGGAGGGCCTATCTGTAAATGTTGAGCTGTGAAGTCTCACAGACAAGTAAGCACAGAACTGAGTTTTAGGCTGAAAACCAGTACTTTCTGGTGTCAGCTCCAACTCTTTGATCATTTTTCTTTGTGGTGCCTTAATAGCAGTGGCCAGAAGCAAGCAGAATGCATAAGCAGCACTATAGTTAGTCCTTGTACAGGAGGATCGCTGCAGCAACATGACTGCAATTGAAGGAAGCTAGTTTGCTCCCAGCTGCAGTTTTCTTAGGTGATCAATCCTCGCTCTCTCTCAATGGTGAGTAGTTTGCAGTGTTCAGTATTTGACACTGTTGTTGGCATGCAGAACCATTTTAGGAAGATCAGAAGCTGCTAAGCAGGAACAAAATGATACTTTCTCCATGTCTGAAAGGACTGTGAATGGCATATGTCCAAATCTGTTCATTGATTTCTGCCTTATTTATATCACAAGTCAAAAAGCAATGACAAACTGAACATGCTTTTCTAGTTAAGACATGTAATTTCCATGGTAAAATGCTTGCCAGTTAATGTCTGTTTAGGAGAATCCTTACACAATCCTTGACTTAAATGCAAACTGAACACCCAGCTAAACCTCCTCTTTACTAAAAGTCTCACACACAATGACAGCTTTGGTCCAAAAAAAAAAAAATCTCATACATGTGCTAACACTATTTTTACCAGAAAAAAGTTTAGCATGCCCAAGACCTGAAGAACATCTTGCAGAAGCCTGTTGGGGCAGGGGGATGTCATTTTATAATGGAAGAAGTGTTTCCTTTTCTGCAGTGGGCTTACAGCTTTACTCCCTTTCTAGCTGCAGCTCTCCATCTCAGCCACACACAAGTGTTGTGGGATCAGCAAATCAGATACCTGCTGAGATATGTCAGTGGAAACCTTTTGCTTCTGACCAGTAGCTCTTGTGGCTTTTGGCTTAGACCCTGCCTACACACACAGCAAACGCCACTGGCACATCCTGCCTCTTTCTGGGTAGGCTTTGCAAACTCCCCCTCTGTGGAGAACACTGTTTTCTAATAAAGATTTCCCTATGACACCTTACAGACTACCCCAATCTTTATTGGGATTGCAACTTTCCAATGTCCTGTGAAATTCTGAGCAACCCCTGCTACTGAATATATTGTATAATAGCAGGGCTCCTGCTTGTTCCACATTGTCAGGTAATGATAAGAGGTATGACAGTATGAGCCTTGAAGATGAGTAAACCTGTATACAGTAATACTAGAGCTGATTACAGAAATTTCACCCATCACTAAGTACAACTTGCAACTGATGATGACCAAGGTAGTCTCTTAATAGCCACATCACAACCAAAGTGAGCATTATCTGTGAGTGGCCACTTTAGGTAACTGCTACTTCTTAATGAAATTATTTAGTGAACTGAATGACTGTACGAAGGCCTGTTATAAATTTAAGATTCCTGTAAAGACATTTAAGTGACTGCTTGTATGAGTCAAAGCTTTCAATTTACAGTGCAACTCGCGGAACAATAACTTGTCTGTGATCCATTACCATGCCTTATATTTATACTGGATATGCCATTGTCATGTCATTGGTACAGAATGAATCAAGAAAAGTTCTGCCATTAGATGTTTGTGCAAAATATTTTAAGCAAGTATTAAAAAAGTTTTACAGCATACTAAGAAAAGTCCTAGTCAAGTTTTCATCAAAAAGAAACTGACACCACTAACAACTTGCATGAAATTGTTCAGAATATGCAGTTTCAGTGAAAATTTTGTTTACCAGGGGAAAATCTGATTTCTTTTTGGCATAATATTTATTTACTTTTCTTACTTAAACTATCTTGGGAGATTTCAATTTTTGATGAAATTGATTACCAGATTATTTACTACTACCTGTCATGAGAGTGTATTGTGGCTTCAATCCTCCTCAGTGGGAAGGATGAAAGAATTGTGGGTAGCAACAGTGTCCCTGAGAACAAACTAAGGCTCTGAACCATAGGATTGGATCCAACCAGTGGGAATGCAACTGACACCTGCATTTCCACCATTGGTTCCACACTGATGAGCAAAGAGGATTCAGATCTGTTGAAGTCCAGGGACATTTCTGTGAGGTCTCAGAGCACAGTAACATTGGGTCTTACTAAGGAAACTGTTCTGAAATCCTCAGAATAAAGCTAGAGAGATTGCAGTAATGTATACCTGCTGTGCAAGGGTAGCAGACACCATCACAGAATTATATTTTAATAGCCACACTGTGATTGAAACGATGCTGGAAGGACTTTCTTTCTGGACTGGAAATCAATATCTATTGCATAAAACCAGAGCCAATTCTCACTTCTCACATGGGAAATGTAGTCAGAGGAAAACATATTACGGTGAGAAGGCTCTGAGCGGTTAAAAAAAAAATAATTCTGGTAAGCAATAAATGCAGCCTTTCAGTGCCACACCAAAGGCTGGGTTTTGTTACATCTCCTTTTTATTAGCAGCTCATGCATTTGCAGCCAAATATGGGGAAGACACAGCTTAGAAGAATGCCCCTTGTACAATCATTTATTTATCAGTGTTTCTTAGTGTTTGAGGGATGGATTTGTTGAAGGTCTTCCAGAAAAACCTCACTTTTCAAAGCAAAAAAATACTGTCCCATCACAAAACACAGTAGACATCTTTGCTTTATGGTGTTACACAATGAGCTGATTAAGTACCCATTTTTCCAGTCAGCCCAGGGGGGGAAAGCTAGAACCTTGACAGGCGGTGAATATTTATTTACCCAAGGAGAATTAGTGGCTCCATCACGCAAACTCAGTAACAGCACTGAATGTTCACTGGAGCGTGACTAGTGTGATTTAGTCATAATTCAGATAATACTGCATATCTTTTCCATTTATAATTGTCCTTGGCCTGCCCACCGCCCTCTTCCTGATGCCTGCAGATGTTCTTTGAGATGTGGGTTGGAAGGAAAATCTAGCACATGGTTGCCAGTCCCCATGGATTGCATTGCTGTCAGCCATGGAGCTTATGACCATGCTAATGTGCTGTTCTGTGCACTGGACAGAAATAACTCAAATACTCATTTCCCAATAAAGTAGTCCCTGTTCTTACTCCAAGAGCAAGGTCATACTGAACTGGTGTAAATGCTACTCTTGCTGGGTCTGCCTCTAGCACAGCCTCCTTGAACACTTCCAATCCCAAGGCTGAAAATAGAATTCAAAGAGCTCCCATAGCCAAATGGCACCACAAAGCCTCTCTCCAGCTATATCTGAATTAGAAGGGTTTTATTATTTACCCATTCCTACACCCTCAGCATGGAGCATGTGATTGTTAAAAGGAATATCCTGGACTGTGCTTTCCAGGGTAATCATCAAAAGCGATCAGCTTGGCTTTTCCTGAAATGTTTATAGTAGATATGAGGAACCAGGGGAGATTTTAAGCAAGGAATCACCAGTGTAAGGGTATTGAGTTGGCTGAAGAGTTACAGATAGAAATAAAATTTACTCCTTTTATACCTTTCATTAAAAGACTTTATTTGGTCTGCTCCTTACTTCCAAGGAGATAAACTTACATCTTTCTGGTAGATTTCTTTTGGGCTTTAATATGTACTCATCTCCCCAAATTAAACAGAGACTGCAGAAATCCAGTGGACAGGGAAGGCTGTGTGTATACAAATTACATACTCCTTGCTGTGTAACATAGGAGAGAGACACCATGCTACCGTGGTTGACTGTGGAGTATGACATGTTTTCCTCCAACATTGAAAGATCCTATCTTTGATGTGCTCCAGTTGCAAATAACACCAGCTTTACTCAATGTATACAGTCAGTTTCCACCCTTCTTTTGCATATTTCACAGGAAACTACCTGGATTTCCAAAGCAGTACTATCAGCACAATGAGATAATTTTCAGTGAGATTCAGGTGTCTCCATTCCACTACCCTTCAGGAAATGCCCAGCTACTGAGCTTCACAAAAATTAGGAAGCTTGACAAGATCAGACAGGGAAATTTCCAGCTGGAATGCTCCAGAAATGGAGAGGATAAACAGATTTTTTTCCATGGTCGGTCTAAAATTTTTGAGTGCTGTAGTATTTGCCCCTCTTTCAAGAAGTGACAAGGGTACAGAACAAAGCGTTAGCAATACAGATCGGGATTACTCCATTCCCCTTCCCACTTTCTCAGAGGGCTGTAAAATTTCAGGCTCTAGGTGAGCAGTGGAAAACCTTGCCAGGCTTTGACCTTTGTGCTTACAGAGGCAAGGGAGAAGCCAGCTTTTACTTCCAGACATCCACATTATTAGTATAAATGGATGTTTAAAGTTAATTGTTAAAATGCTAAAAAAATTACTACAAGTGGAGGTTTAAATCTGATTTTTAAAATGCTAAAAGAATGTCTTTCTGGAGTCAATTTATGCTTGCTCAGTATCCCTGAGGGCTCTGGCTCTTCAATGGGTTTCTAACAACCGTTGCATAAATACTACATAGAAATGAAGGAAGAAACACACAGAATAAAGGAGGGGAAATCCCTTTGTGTCAGCAAAAAAGGCAGCTTTGGCTAATGTAAATATTTTTATTCTGCAAGGGAAAGAATAGAGGGCTGTGTAAGATAGTGTAGTTGATAAAGGCAGTTGCCTCTCTCCTGCCTGTCACGACTAAAGCTAACCTAAGGCTTTGTGTGATCTCAGCTAATCCTGCAACAAAAGGGCCTTTCATCCTAAAATCATTATATCACACTCTACTCCACACACCACTATTCAGGGAAGAGATGTTCAGCCCTTTTCAAGGTTCTGCTTTGTCCCTTGGCACAAGGGGTAACTTCAGTGACTTAGGAACCAACTTCCTAATTTCAGCCTTCTGGTTCATTGCTGCCTAGAGCACTTCTGAAAAGATGATTTCCAATCCTGAATCCTTCTGATCACCTCAAATCATAGTACCCCAAAGTTTTTCCCATGAAGGCTATCTTCTTTGTCCCTTCTGCATATCCACATAGGGAGACAGAAGTTTGGTCGTTGTGTAAAACAACTAAGTGGAGAATAATTAGCAGGAGACTGAAAGCTGAAGCTAGACAAATAGTTGGAAACCAGTATCAAATTTTGTATGACTGCCCAAAATTCAGGGGGAAAGGAAATGCCATAATCTCCATGTCCTAACGTTTTCAAGATGAAGACAAGATTTCTTTCAGGGAGCTGTAATCTATCAAACATTAAAGCTTTGGGCTAAACAGAGGCGTAACTTTAAGAGGAATCCTCAGGGTGAATTTTAATGGCTTGTTATATGCAGGTTAGTCTAAGTTCCTTATGAATTTAAGCTTTATGGATAAATACTTCTTCAGCAAAACTCAAGGAGCTGATCCCATGAGCCAGCGAAAATAAAATGTATCAAGGCTGAACACGGAAAAAGCAGAGAGCTCCCTAAGACTGAATCCTCTTGGTTCTCACTGCTGATTGATGAAAAACAATTTTGATCAATGTTTTGTTATCTGTTTTGTGAAACCTTTGTAATCCATAAGATTGCATACAAAAGTCGAAGTATAAAATCCATAGCCAGGCTCCCATGAAAGTAAACAAGCAAAAGGGAGAAAATAAGGTCATTTTTTCATTGATTATAAGAAAAAGTCACTGGGACAACGCTAGAGAAGATAACCAATGAGCTTTTTTAAATTAGATGAAGTGATGTTTTGATTAAGAAAAGTGGGGAAATAACACATGACTTGCAGTGACTAACTCTCATGGGGAGGCTAAAAAAGAAAGATTTAATTATGAATGCCAGTACATAAAACTGTGTGTCTCCAGGCCTAACTTACAGGGATATTCACACCTTCCTCTAACTGGTCTTCTGAAACACCATATGCTGTTGATGAATGGCACAGCTTTTGGAAAGCAGGAGAGAAATAGTGACAAGATAAGGGCTGTACACTTAATACTACTGATACAAAGACATAGCAACAACGTGGCAACTATGACAGTGCTCTAGGTCTCTATCAGGAGAGACAAGTTCTAATATGTTAATACACCCTGACTTGATGATCTTACTGCAACTCAGGGGTTTTTTTGCCTCCTTAGTGGGAGACAATATTCCTTACCTCATTTTAAAATTCATCATATCAACTGAAAGAAAGTCAGTGTAAGTGTAGGGCCCTTGTATGCAGTTAAAGGCACAGCCTACAACCTGATGTGGCCCAAATGTTAAATTAAACGTTTCTAACTAGTGACACAAAAAGTTATACATTAAAATCTTCCCATTATGAGGCATTATGTCTGTTAACATAGGCTTATTCATATAATACAGAAGAAAGAATAAAAAAGAGAGTTGAGGCTTTGGTAACTAGTATTTATCTAGCGAGATTTGTAAAGAAATCTATCAAACACAAGAAACTCTGGCAAACAGCAAATTGCCCTGTGGAATAGTTTAAAAGTCTTCTTTAAAGTTGCGTTTCAGTGTTAACTCTTTGAATATCCACTAAAAACTATTTTGTTAACACTTAGTGGCAGATCTACAATTCTAGATGTGACTTGCAATTCAGAAGGCCTAATATGTAAGTATTTTCTGGTGCATATTCTTATAATGCTATGCTTTAAAATGCTTCATCTTGGAGGATAAAGTAAGCAGAGAACTGGTCTTCCTGGCACTATTCCAGCACAGCTGAAATGCATTACAGCACTTCCAATGAAAGGCGCAACAAAGAAATAACAAAAACGTTTTAAAACTAAGCTCTTCTACCATGTGGGAAGGATTTGAGTGGGCATAGCTGAGGTGTATGAATTAGTAGCTCAGGTCCGATGGATAAGCATACAGGCAGCATGGGCAAATAAAGTGAGGGGCAGAAGAAACAAAAAGTTTTTCAAACACATATCACAAAACAAGGTCAGAGAAGCAGTTGTTTAGTGACATTGCTCTGACGGATTTTCAGTGATGTAAAGCCAGTAGTATAAAGTACTGAGCAACCAAACCTGCAATAGGAAGACTTCGCAGGCACTGCATTTTTTTCATGGTTGTGTATTGTCCAAAGATAAGTGTGTGTATATATATGTATCAAATTATACTTTTAAGTCTCACAGAGCATTTGAGATCATGGGTTTCCATATTATACCCTCTGAATACGCATCAGAAAGACTCAAGAGGCCTACATTAAGCAAATCTGTCAGTGGCCTATTAAGCTACTGGACAGCAGGCCACAGTCTTTTTTTCCAGAAAATAAAAATTATAAATACTCTCTATTGTGATAGTTATTTATCAATACAACTTTTAATCTCAGTAATATCTGGATAAATTCAGAATCCTGTTCAATTCTATATCAAACAACTATACAATTTATAACATTTTTATCATCAGTTCTTCATAAAGTAATCTATCATACAAGATAAAAAGTGTTGCAGTTCAGAAAAGCTACACCACTTTCATGGAATTACATTAATTTACACAATTCAAGGCCTATATGGACATGTGTGGGATTACATAAATGCATGCAAATATATATATACAAAATGCTGCTTTGATAATGAGAACTATAAAAATGTGTGCATATGTATGCAGACACAGATTTCTGTTTCCCTGATCTCATCACAAGACTGTTGATTTGCTCCCAGTTCTGAACTTCTTCCTAGTTAGCACTGATCCTAGACCAGCCTCTGAGGAGCACTGTCTTTGTGTTTTCTGTGGCTCCGTCAGTGGCTTTTGGCTTGTCTTTTATCTTTTCTCTTCATTCAGGAGACACACAAACCTTTACAAAATGAAAATTGTATCTTTACCTACATTTTGGGTACCTCAGCTTTCACCCACAGCTGTCTGGACATTCCAGTTGGTATGCCTTATAACTTTACTGTTCTCCCCTGAAGCATGATAAGTACTATCTTAGCTTATCTCTCACACCAGAGATTTCAACTATTATAAAATTCGTTAATACAGATTAATATGGATTAGAAAACACAAGGGACAGGGAACATAATCTGCAGTATTTTAGAAAATTTTTCTTTCCTACATCGTTTTGCACTTACAGCAATAGTTACTCGTACAGTGCCTTTGCTCTTCAATGTAAGGAACTCATTGCAACTGAGCCAAAACCAAGTCATTTCACATTTGTATTTTGACTCCTAAAGTTCACTGCATTTGCCAGATCTGGATTTCCCAGCAGCAATGCAAATGGAAAGAGTTTCTTCATACTGAAGTATCCATAGAAACTGCAGGTTTTATGTATTATAATAGGACTCTCTGCCCAACCTCTTCCATTACTTAAGAATGAAGGAACAGCCAATTCTCTCAAATATATAGATTCAGTTAGAATAAATTTTCCCATAGAAAACTGACATTAAAGACCAAATCTTGAGCTTTATAAAACTGCTTGATAAACCAATTTACTGTCCCCACACAATGCTGCACACAGATACAGTATTCATGCTACTTACCAAATTAATATCTCCACTCTGACAGTTATGAAACATACAGCTCACCAGTTTGTACCAATATTTTAATTGATATTCAGTAAATAAAGAGGCAAACTTTGCACTTCAGTGCCATAGTAGTACTAGTGTATTCATGATCTGGAAGTGTTTATGTCTTTATCTCAGTTTTAAGGCAATATTTCATATTACATAATATTATTTTTTTCATGTGCTTGGGCACCAAACTTTCATTCAGCCTAAATGAGAGCTTTTAGGTGTGGAGTCTTCCAGCAGCAGCTTGGGAGGGGGACAAATGATGCTTTAGCTAGAGGTTTGGGAGGCACCAACATGACTGTGACTAATGGAAGCTTACTCAAGTCCTTCTCCTCACATAGCATACTCCACACCCATGAGACCACACTCTTTATGCTGCAGCTTGCAATCAGGAGCATGTTGCAGCTTCACCAAAGGACATTAGGTAATGAATACTGCTAGATAGCACTGGGTTTGATGTAAGTGTCCATGGTGAATCTTGAGTTCCTTTACTTCAACTGATGCAAAAGAAATAGCATTAACCCAAATAACAAGAATCATTGTCAGATTCACATGGAAAATAAATATAAATAAGGACTAGAAAGCACTAATTCTGAGTATCCTTGTTCCCCAAGGGAGCCAGTAGTTGTTTTCCTGATACCACAGGGAAACATGTTCATTTCAGTAAATCAGAACAGATCTAGTACCTTTTAGTCATTATATTTTCCAGCCTGGCTTGGTGAATCATTTTTTTAAATGTGACATGTTGATCTGAAATAAACAATTTTTTTCCTGCCAGGGGAATACCTCGATGATTCCCAAGAATGTCAGTTGTGTGAAGCATCCTGTCAGATGTGCATTGGACCTGAGCCGGACAACTGCATCAGCTGCCCACTCACAAGGTGATTGTCTTCTAGCACAGTGCAGCACAAAGACCTCACCTCATCATCTGGAGAAGTGCCTGTATGGTCTTTAGCACTAGCTTGCAGACTCGACTGAAGCAAGCAATAATTAGGGCAAACAAAACCTGAGCAAGTGAGAAAACAAGTGGTATCTGAACAAGAGAGTTAGCTACATGGGCAGTTAATGTTTAGCCAGATGATTCCCACAGATACAGAAAAAAGTTCTCTTATAGTCTCCCTTTTATTGTCATCCTTTCAACATCATTATTGCTAGAATCACAACAGTGACAAATTTAACAAGACTCTAGGGCATCTGTAGTTGTACACAGCTATGGAGCTTGGCACAAGGCATGAATACAGACACTGAGGCTAGCAATCACATAGTTTGGGAGATATTAATAGCACCTAAACATTGTCCCCTAACTGAGGTGTTTTAATTTAAGCTGTATTTTCTAACCTGCCATAAGGAGTGAACAGAACTGGAAAGAACCTCTTCCACAGGACATTGTGGATCAGAGGCTTATGTTTAGGTCATCTTGCACCTAATCCAGGAGTCTACTATTTTTAAAGTCATGTCCTACTAATAGATTTATTCTTGCACTGATAGCTGTGGTTCTGTCAGGTTGCATTGCCCCCAGATGATAATTACACTGGTATGAAATCAGAATCAGATCCTGTAAGGCACAGAGGAAAAAAAAAGCAATCCTGCAAATACCTATGTTATGACTACCCCAGTAAAAGACAGACCAGGACCAATGGAATCCAAACACATTCATAACTGAGGAAATAGTATTAAGTTAAGGTGTTTTACGTCAGAAATGGCATTAGCACAGGAAGTCTGGGCAGAATTTTGGACTGCGGACTGGATTTCTCCAATGCACAATTGCATTTAAATTAGATTGTCTGCGTTTCCTTGCAACATATTTCGTGAACTTTACACAGAGATATTTGCAAAACAAAGAAGGTACAGAACAACACCATTAGGCAAAATCACCTAGGTGTTTGCAGCAATGAGGTCTGTGAGCTTTTGGAAGGGTGTTTCTGTCTCCCTATAACAAATCCTCTAACAGTTTTCAATTTTGGTATCTAAGGTTTCCAAAAGCTTTCTGTGCTCCTTCTGTACATTATGAAAGCTGTTAGAAAAAGTCATAGTAGGGCAGTCAGTAGTAAAAGAAATAATAATAAAGAAAAACCTCACTCAGAGGCTAAAAAGTAAATCCTTCCAATGGACATTATTCATTACATACTTGAAATAGACCTGTTTAATTGACAGAATCCTAAATCCTGTGGTATCTATTGAAGACTGTAGTGAATGGCTGTTAGATAATACAGACTAAAATTCAGCAGTACTGCTTTCCTACAGGGGAACACTTTTCCTCCTTGAAAGTATGAAAAGACTTGGGGTGGGGGATTACTGAAAATAATGGGAAAACAAAACCACTGAACAATACCTGTTCTTTGTGAAATTCAGCAGTAGATGTGACCTTATTTCATGATAAAATCACTTTCAGATCATCTTGTTTGACAATTCAAAATGCTGTTACCTGGTTTTAAAAAATTATGGAATTGTAGTTTTTTTGTCCAGCCAAACTGATTTTCACAAAATTCCTTGTCTGTTTACTGTTTGAGCTACAAAGGTTACTGGCAAGATCTGACCTGCTGTTGTCTTCCCTTAGAGGCAACATAACAAAAAGCAAGACAAATGTACTTTACTACTGTGTGACTGTTTGTAAGGACAGCTATCATTACAGCCAGCACATGTAGTAGAACACAATAATATTTGCATGTTATATAAACATAACCCCACTACCTCTAGTACTTCTGTCACATTGTCTCATTTGCAAAGAAACCAACCAGAGGAGGTCTTAAACATGCAGGTATAGCTATATGAGCTACAGTCTGCATAGGACTATCTTATTGTCAGACTCTAGAGCAGAGATCCATCTTTGCTGAATACTTCGTATACCCAGACAAGCTTCTCCCTGATACTCTCCAGCGGGCTGCCTTCAGCCTCGCAAGTCTTTTTAATCAATTCCTAAGTTTTCTTCGTTACGTGCACTTCAGGAAGGCTGTTTGCATGATAGCCTGTTCTTCCATCTTCGCACTCCATAAGCCTAGACTTTTCACATCATGGTAAATTTTAAATGGTTTCAAAGACTATTTGACAAAATTGGTTTTTAACTTTGAAGATATTTTTCTCCTCTTCCTTCACAATAAATCTGACAATGACCATAGCAACTCAAATTTATGAAGGCATATTGCAGACATTCTCTAATGCCATTGGCTGGCTCCAAGGAAGCATGCACTATCTTAACATTATGGAAAGCCTACTGTTCCCTAGGTGTACAGACAAGCTGATAGTCTCAAAATCTGTTCTGAGATACTGAATGGTGCTCAGCTTCTCTAGAAACCGAGTCCCAGGTCCTCAGATACCAAACTGGTCAAAACAGTTAAGTGTAGAAGATTACAGTCTCTCCTCTCTTATTTTCTTAATGTTGAAAACACTGTGAAATTCTAGCCAACTTGTTTTATATTCTTTTAATAGTCATATCTGTAGTGATGCTTTTCTACTTTTCTCCCAAACAGATTAAAACCAGTAGACATTAAGTAGTGGTGAAAAATGGACCGGAAATTTTTATCACATAAAAGGACTCTCTACCAAATATTTCATTACCTACCAAAAAGAGAACATTTAGCAGCAAAACTCCTAACTGTTTGCAGATACACAAGTCTAAAAATAGAGCTCCTAAAGGCCAAGATTCAGATAGATATTTGACTTTATGTACAAAGTCATTTTACTGAATCCATAATGTTGCTCACAGGAAGACTTTAAAGTAAAACTAATAGGAAACTTCAACAGATGGATCATTTCTTCACAAAGAAAGATCAAGTCTTGCTTTCCTTCTAACAAACATAAGTAGCCACTGCAGGGATTGTGGTTGAAGGACATCTAGGTACAGGACCAAAAGGTGATTTTTCTCAGAAAAACCTCAGAAATCTCAGAAAAAAAGTAATCTCTGAAGTCTAAGATCCAGGTTCAAAACATGGTTGACTTTCCACTTAGTAAATACTATAAATAAGATCAGGAAAATTAAGGAGTAAAGTGCAAGGACTCTTGCAAATAGAGTGAAAGAAGAGTATTTTGGGTTTCTTGTTAGTTCTCTCTAAAGAACAAACAGTTGCTAAATTTGTAATCACGCCTCTCTCTGCCACAAAAGAGTCTTTGACGATGGTCGCTGTGTTATGCAATGTCCCAGGGGAAAGTTTGAATCCAAAGGACAATGTCATTTGTGCCATCATACCTGCCTGGACTGCAGTGGAAGTGAACCTAACAAATGCACTGCTTGTGGAACAGGTAAGAAAGATTTCACCTTGCAGCTTTTTCCCCTTCCTAGGCCTCCAAGTTTCCTTTTCCCTCTGCTCTCAGGGCCAGTTTTTAGAGACAATAAAATAAACACTGCTTTTGCTACTGATCCACATCATGATCTTGTTTTAACCCTGAAGGGAGTTGGAACCCAATTTATTTTTTAAAAAGTACAAGAAAACACAACTCTGCATTGTCCTTGCATCTTTATGCATTTTCCTTGGTATATTTTGAGTAGGAGCTACATTAACAAAACAGAAAAAGTAGCACAGGAAAAAAAGGACAGAAAGCCTACATAGCCTGCTTCTGGAAAAGAAAGCTCCATAGATGCCTCCCCCAGCCTCTCCACAGTATGTGCTACACTGAAGTGGAGCAAGCTTGCACAAAGAGGCAGGGAAACACAATGGTTTCCAAAAACATCTGTCTGGGGAAGGCTAGGAAACACGTGTGGTGGGTTCCACCACAGACTGCTGTGTCCCTACAGCTGGACAACCAGGGCCTGCAAAGAGAAGTTTACCACTAACACACATAGAAACTTGGCTTTCTGACACATTTCTGTACAGCTTATGTTGAGAGAGAGGGTAATACAATTAAAGTTGTGGTTGTTCCAAAAAAACAACTCTTCTCCTTTTGAAGCTCCATGTTAAAAATTATTCCCTCTCACCTCTGTAATACCTGATGGGTGAAGAACTTGAGGCTATTACACACAAGTATGTGTAACTAGCTTGAGCTGTCCTTGGAAATGAGTATGTAAGATTTTACTTTCAACTCACTTAATAAAGAGGATTTTTTGGTGGGCTTTTTCTGAGGACTCACAATGCATTCACAGTCTTTTTCTTTTCAGCTGCTACTTCCATTTCAGTCCTAGTTATTAATGGCCCAGGCTTTATTTAGTAATAAGTGTCTAGATCACAAGAAAATACTAGTATGGCTGGCATTAATTTATCATACTGATGATGTGATTGACTATCTTACTTTCGGAAATGAGACTGAGTAGATGAAGTTTTCAAACAGTACTTCCGGTCCAATGTGAGGGAGACATTTGTATAATTTTTCCTCAAGTCTCTCCCAGTGGTGGACAGCAATATAAATTTCTGTATTTCTGTGTATCAAGAAATGAAGACACCGATGAAAGCCACACCCTGAGGAGGCTGGAAAAAATAATTCTAAAGAACTGTATGTGAAAAATAAAAGAAACAAAGTCTGAATATTTCTGCAATGGTGCAGCAGTTATTCCTATTATAGCTGCTTTCTCTGCAGTTTCAGAAATAAATTATTGTGAGAAAATTCTTGCTTTATAGTTAAAACAATCAAATACACTTAGCACATTAATGTATATAATTTATACTGTAGGGTAAAGCCATTAAAAAACTTCCCATGTTGCAGCACATGGCACATGGAGCTGCAGGTGTCTTCACAGGTTTCCTTCATTCAGAAGGATTTGAAGCAGGGACCTCCCAGTTCCCCATGCACTAGAGAATGCTACTGCTCTGATAGCAAATAGATGCACACTTGCTATTTAGATTCAAATCTAAATTATTCCAAATTCTAGCTGTGACAAGGATGAGTGTTACAGTTTAATCTACTATGGACACAGACTGATCTTTTCCAAAGATGAAGTGGACAGCTTTGCTTTCCTAACGGCAATTCTACATCTGCATGTACAATACATTACAAATACTTTTATGTTCACTGAAAGGGAACTCAGTAATGGAAATCTCTTGATTCTTATTCTATTAGACTGATGGATGTAAACAGTAATTAGTCATTAGCATGACATCTTTAAGTGCCATAAATCTCCAGGAATGTGGAAAGTTTGAGGTCCTGAAAATTTTATACATTTTAGCTCATCTGGTGTAAAACTACAAATCTAGCAGTCAGTGAACAATATTAATTCTCATCAGCTGCAGCACCAGTGCTTCAAAAAGCTGAATCTTATGCCCAAGTGTCCTCTATTGCTGACATATTTTTCCTATTTGTTTGCCACACAGACAGAAGAGGGATCGAACGTTTTCTGTATAATGGGGAGTGCAGAGAGAGCTGTCCTCCAGGTCACTACCATTTAGAGCATACCTGTATGGCTTGCTCTGCGCACTGTGAGGTGTGCCTGAACTCTGGCCATTGCAAAAGATGCTTCAGAGGCTACTATCTTACTCAAGACATATGTCAGAAGCATAGTTGTAGTGAAGGTAAGCATCCTTCAGCAGGAGTTAACAAATATTCTATTTAATTTGTTACAGAAGTTGGGTTAAGGGTCATGGTTCCTATTTTGTAATATACAATCTCACCTGATCCTAAGGTCCTTAAACTCCAGGTCTGATTCTCTTCTAATATAGTTGATGTAAAATAGGAGTATTTTCCTCAAATTGAGTGGGTTTACACAAGAACAAATGAGAAAAGAAATTGCTGTTTATCTTTCTCCTTTTTGGATTTGGATAAACTTTGTTTCTGGGAACTTTGCTGAGTGCTTCCAAATGTTGGCCTTCCATTGTCTAGAATTAACCCAAAACTGGTGATTTGCAATACACAGGTGAAGTGGAAGATCTTGACTCTGAAGATTGCATATCATGCTCAGATGGATGCCAGAACTGCAAATTGGGTAAATATTCCCTTTATGAACTTTTATCCTTATTCTTAAGGTAGAGAAAAATTACTCCTCCTCCCTCTCTTGTCATGAGCTTATGTGCAGGCTGCTGAGCAATTAGTCACTGCTGCATTCTCTCACCAAGTAAACTGTATTTTTCCCATGGTATTTATTTTTTAACACCATTTCTAAATTCTATCTCAGCATAAATAAGAATAATTTTTCTATTAATTTAGCTATTAACCTTTGCAGTGCTTTTCTCTTTTTTCCTGCTTGAATGCCACACTTAGGCTGAGAGATATACTGACTTTCTTAAACCCTTATGAGACACAGAATGTTATAACAGATCTTTAAATTTTCTAGGCTTGAAAATAGATCATTAGCCTGTGCTTTTTTTTTTAAGGAAATAGACGTAAGGACAGACTTTAAATTCCATTCCAGAGCAAGTCACTGCAATTGCAATGCTACTGCCCTAAAAAAATGCTAAAACTTTGATTCATTTTTCATGCTTGATTAAAAAAAAAGTTCCTTCTCAACATAATATGATGTTGGCAGCAAGTTTTTGGTTTTCAGATAAATGCCGTTTAACTTGCTGAACTTGATTGAATCTGTATCTCAACAGTTCACCTTCACAGAGGATTGAAAATGTTCAAAAGACATTGCAATTCATTGTTTCCACTGTGTTTACATTAAGAAAAAATTATTTCCTGTGGCTATACGGGCAGCAGTACAACTGATCAGTAACTCAAGGTTGAGAGGCAGCGGGGTGACTCATCAGAAAGGCATTCTTCACTTATGACCTCTTAGATAAATTTCTCCTTAAGAAAGCAGAGTTTAGGTAAAGTAGTGCCCAACTTACTACTGATGTGTCAAGATGCTTTGATAAGGCCATCTATTTTGCAGAAAGTAAGATTTTGCTAAAATCTCCTTGAAGGATTATACAGAAGAAAAAAGTAGACCTAAGCTTTACCTCTTCTGGTGCAAATCTAGAGCAAGTCGCCGATCTGCAAATAGTTATCTGGAACTCCTACTTGCTAAGTGCTAAACTTAGAGACTACCAGGACCTTCCATCCCCTCTCTGAATTCAGACAGATTTCCACAGACAGAGGAATTCATACTGGGCCCTCTGGTTTCTCCCACTTGCTCCCTAATGAGTTTCTGGGCCTGGTTTAATAGGCACTACCATAAGTACCAGGAGACTGAATATTGCTATACAAAAGAGAGTGAATAGCAGAAAAGAAAACTGAAAGCAACCCATAAGAAACAAACAAACAAACATACAGACAAAGCAAAACCAGAAAATAATTCCCACCAGTAGTCACAACCATTTCAAAGTTCTTTCTGCTTTTGCGTGAATGATATGTTTCCCCAGGAAACAAGACCATGAATGCTCATGCATACCAAACTCTTCTAAGGATTTTCATCACATACTACTTTCTTCTTTCTACCAGTCATCCAATCTAACATGTCATACCATAAAACTCCTTATGACTCTGGTAGCCAGCCATTCTGCATGAATGCAGTCAAGCCTAATGCTCTCCTCTGTGACTACACCTGTAGCTTTCAATATTGCTGAATGAAGAGCTGGAGGGACCAGGTTTTAATATGGTTGCAATTACACTGTGGTCTTTTTTTGTATGGCGTGGTATCCAGATTCATGTCAGCTGCCTGCTTGGTTGTGGTGAGAAAAAAGAAGAAAAGAAGTTAAGAGAGAGAATCTGCTTCAATACCAATCTTTATTGCTGCTGTCAGATGTTACTTTCCTATGGTAATATTTTCAGTGCTCTTCACAACACTTGTGACTTAAAATTCATTCTGCCTATTCTGCAACTGTTTAGTGCAAATCCTTGCTTTGAATTAGGGTGAAATGCACTATGAATAGCAACTTCTCTTAAAAATAGTCATTGCAAGTAACTCAGAGGCTGATTTTGTTTGTATATGACCTTAATAAGCCTACATAAGGAGACTGCAAGATTCTTCATGGGCAGCTGGCATACAGAAAAAGGGGCTGTACTCATTCACCTTTGTCTTCAGAAGATCACTCATCTCCTAAATATTAATCATCCATAATACTCACTGCATATTTACTCTCAGGTTCTTGCACTCAAAGTTTTGATTTTAAATGGGTTTTTAAAGGCTTCAAACATCAACAGAATGGATGCAGGTAGAACAAAGACTGAATTAACTTTCACTGCTGAGTAAAGTCAGAATTATTAAGATGCCAGAGTTTGGTAAGGGGCATACTATTAAGGAAACTCTTTGGTAGTTACAATTCATATATTACTGAGAGTCAAAGAGATTCGTTTAATGTTAGCTCTATTTGGAACAGAAGTACAGCAGTAGGTTAATAGGAAGATCCTAAGCAGCTTTTGCAAATTACCATGTGTTCCTGAAATAAAGCATGATCTGTACCCTTCAGACATAAATTGAATCAGGTAGAGATGCTGTTCACTTGTGTTTCTGCTCTCAATATTCAATGCGTTTTTTCACTCCAATAACTTAATTCATAGATGAGTACAGTAATAGGTTTCTCATATCTTATCAGAAAATTGATATAGAGACTTCCGAAAAGAAAAAAAAGAAAAAAACAGCTGAACTCCCTGTCTCTTAGAAGAAATAGATTATTTTGAAAGATGTAAAGAAATTACACTGCCGCAAAAATAACTTAAAATAGTAAAATTTCAAGGTGAGAAAATATGGAATGTGATACATTTAGTTTCACATCTTTATGGTCTTTATACAGACTCTTTTTTTAAAATTAAGCAAATGCTGCCTGATGTCACAGTCTCTCTCTTATCTTCCTTTCAACACCACTGAGGAATTTAATCTGAGTAAGAACTGTAGAGCAGGAGTAGGCAAAGCATTCCAATGCTACGAACATTTCTACTAGAAGTACAGCAGAAAGCTCTGGGGAATGGTCTATTTTAAAAAAAAGGAGTAAGCAAAATGTAGTAATCATAGCAATTGGAATCAAAATTGTATAGTTCACATACCAAAAAGCAGTTATTCATATACAAATGCAAATACATTTTGTGCATACTTATGGATCTGCAAAAGACTTAAGATCATTCTTGAAAAAAATCATCAGGCATCTGCTCTTTCTGAAGTGCTTTGAGATCTTTGATATATACTGTAAGAGATAAAAATAATTAACTACTTCAGTTTATACTGAGTACAGAGTCACTTACAGAAGCTGTATGAATTTAAAAAGGAGTATGAGACCACAGTGACATTACATTGTAAACTGAGAGCAATGAAATGCAAGTGATGCTTTTACTGCCTACAAATTACAAAGTTTAATTGATTTTTTTCTTTTTTGTAGACACAGATCTAGTTTTAAGGAGGGTTATATATGTTAATTAAGATAACTGAACTGCCTGTTTTCCTACTAGCCTGAATTTTTGGCCAAAAATTTTTTTCACAGGGAACCAAAGAATAGATCAAACTGCCTCCTGCAGCCTTGGGCAATGTTGTCCTGCTTTGTGCAGGCAAGAAAATGAATTACTCTCTTTTGGCATGATGCCAGGTACCAGCAGAATAGAGCAAGTAATGGAGGCAGACTGTGTGGGAAATCTCTGTTCTTGATCAGTAGTGAACTTACAGACAGATTAAGACACAGGTATCATACTTTTATATCAGTTTGATACTTTACATCCCATGTCAGGCATTTCAGAGAAGAATGTAAAACCTGCTCAGTAAGTAACACTGCAGCTTATTGGTCACCAGGTGTGAGGATACTGAAGTAGACGATTGATGGTGTTTGTAATATTTTCTGGGATACTCAAGGAATGAAGTAAAATCTGTTTCCATCCAAGTTTGGACCCTTTTTTTTTTTAGGGCTCCGATGTGGCATTATATCTCTACTGTATCTACATTGAAGGTCTAAGAGCAAAGATAGGAACTGTCAGAGAGGATTAATCAAGGACAGATAAGTCTTTGTAGTTTAAATACATATGATCCTTTCTTTAAATTCAGGCAATACTTTTCTTTCTGATTCACTTCATTAATTCAGAAGCTGCTCGTATTTTAAGGAGATAAAGAATCTTTAATGCTCACAGACACCATTCTGCCTGTAGTTACTGTCAAGTCCTGGGATATGTAACAGGAAAATTGCCTTAGACAGCACTAATCCCAAAAGGATCTATGGCTTTGTGTACACAGTGTCAAAACAATGGCTGTGCACAGCAGGGTTCATCTCCCTACCTTCTTCTGCCCACATGCCCTCGAATGCATCTGCCTCTGCTTGCTGCCATACTAACCCAATTGACATGCTCAAGTGCACGGCATCCCATGAGATCTGAAAGGCAGACTCTTGCACAGGCATTGAAATCTGAAGTGAGAGCTAAAGACAAGTCAAGTCTTAAGGGCGACTTCAATATGTATGTTTAATCCTAAACTCTTACAAGCTTCAAATACATTCCTACTGCTGTGCAAGCAAACGCAAACACAAAATTGAACAGACAAAGTGTCTAAGAAATTGTGCTGAATAAATTTCAAGCCCACATTTCCAAGATTATCTTTATGATTTTGGTACTTCAGTTCTGATAACCCAATTTTTGACACTCTAGGCCTACTTTCTAGAGCTGCAATGAGCTATTATTTCTCCCTCTGATGCAGATAGATCCATGGGCACTGCGGGTTTTCATTACCTCTGACCATCAGGCCATGAATAAATTTTAATGACTTGTCTTCTGGTGGGCACCAGAAAACACCACAAGGTCTACAAAATTAAATCCAGTTTTGTCAGCAAAGGCAGCTTTTGAAAAAGAAAGTTCTGCTGAAGCAATGTCATTAAGGAGGAGGATTTTCTTTGAGCAATTGCAGCATCTACCTTCCACGTCTCAGTGTGAGTTTACTTAGTCACAGATTTAGATCACTTCAGAATACCACTAATATTTTCTCCAGACTCTTAAAACTGTAATGAGTTTCAGAAACTCTTCACAGTCAAACTTACCTTTTTAGAAAGCAGTCAGCTATAAACTGACACAGAGGACAAGAGAAAAAAAATAAGGTAAAACTGCAGAATTTGAGCCACTTAAAGTATTTATTCTAAGATAATTTCAGAGTTAATACAATGCAAGATCATAACAATCCTGGCTCTCATTTATATGTCTAAAGTACAACACATGGACCAAAGTGTTTTCTTGAACACTTCCATCTCTCACTCTCTTTTTAATAATAAAATTTGCATTTGCCCTTTTGCATCTACCTAATGAACACACACAAAATATGAATACTTATGAAGGTGGTAAGTGACAAACTTCTCTAATATCTAGTGACTTGCATATGTACACTTCAGAAGCAGAAACTGCCACACCATTAACCAATAATGCTAAATATGAGCACCTAGTTCACTGAGGAGCTAAGTATTTGCAACACATGGAGCTCAAATGGGTCATTGATAAATTCATAGCGATCAACATAAGGATAGGTCTTCCTCTCAGAATGGATTCGGAAAGTCAGGCATTCTCCCAATTTATTTGCCTTCCTGCCAGTCTCCTCCCATGGAGCCACACATTCCTGATCCAATTCTTACTCACTTAGTCACTGATTCACTTCCACTCACCTCACCCAGCTTGCAAAAGTACAACATGTTATGATATGAATACTTGTCATAGCTTCCCAGAGGTTACCTCATCACCATGTAGCAAAATACCATGTATACTGCTTTTTGACCCATCCAATTTTCTGCAGAGGGTAGCACAAGGTGGTTTTTCCAGCCTTTGCACCAGGACTATTTTCAAAGGCTAACACTGAGAATGAAGTGTTCCGCAGTGAGGGTGCAGAGTGAAGAATATTCAGGATAGCCATTGCAATTTTCTCTTTCAAAGCTACCTTACAGAAGAGACAAACCCTGAGAAACTCCAAGAAAGAGTGTACCCGAGAATAAAAGCCTACAAAATAGGCATTTAGGCGCATGTGTTTTTAGCAAGGTAAAGCCTGAACAATTCTCAAAGGTCATCCAGAACCTAACTATTTAGTTTCATCTGGGTTACAAGGTCTTGGTAGGCAGAAGTGAAACTAAATAACATGCAAATGAGCCACAAGATCCTTTATACACAGTGAGATGGGGGCAAATGCAGCCTGTAAAGCAGTGGGAGTGAGAGAAAGTGTATTTGCAGAAGATTTAATAAATGTGTGAGATAGCTAAAAGGGCATCACTGTGAACAGACTCAAGCTCACAGGTATAGATTGCAATTCTGGCAGTTGTGCTCATGATTAATGACTGAAAAGTGATCTGGTTCCCATAGCAACCTAAGAAACACAAAGGAAAACTTCATTTCTTCAAACCTTCCCTGGTGATGAATAGACCTTGGCTTTCAAAATGCCAGAGAAAATTATGATAAGGATCCTTTTTTATCTCAGAGTAAATCTTCCTCAAGAGGTTGATCTTGCAGAATGGGTTTTATATTTGCAGATAAGAGGACTTGTTTCCACAGGCTTCTAGAGTAAGAATATGCAAACTGTGGAAAAACAATGCCCAACAAGATTTGGAACTGTTCTCTGATTTTCAGTACTGACATTTCAGTGCAGGCAGAACATTACATTAGAGGATGATGTCTTTTCTAGTGTATAGGCAAAAGAAAATTTCCTTGCACACTGAAGATACAAGATATACGTATTAAAAAAAAACATTCTGTCTTTGAAATTTTCTTTCTCTGAGCAAGAAAATTAGTTCCTGAGTAAAATCCAGGCTTGGGGCAAGTCATTGGAAAAACTTATGATATGAGATTGAGCCATACATTCTGCAAACAGAGAATACTCCAGATTTTAGTTTAGAGTTCCCTGTAGAAATAAGAATACAGAAGAAAAATACTGGATCAGACCAAAGTTTTGTCTAGGTCAGTAGCCACTGGCCAAATAATGAATGTACTCTTAAAATTGCAAAGATAAACAAAGCATGTATTGCTACTCCTTCAACAATTTGCAATTCAGGAGCTTCATGAATCAAAACAGTAAAGAAATGTTAGCTGCTGAATCATTCTGCTGGAATTACTGAAGAACAAATGCATTGAAACAAATATAATCTAAACCATATGCAGACCAGACCCTTTTTTCAGGGAAGTTTGCTGCTTCCCTTGGGCCCAGATCAGAGATGTCACCAGAAAACTGATGAGGTTAGTACAGCCTTCAAATTATTACCTACTCCTGTTCTTTCATGTTGGTACCAGTGATGTTTCAACAAGAAGACTAAGCTCAATGAAAAGAGATATCAGGACTTTGGGAAGAATGCTGAAGGATTCAGGAGCATGAGTAGTGTTTTCCTCAATCCTCCCAGTAATGGGGACAGACATTGGAAGAAAGAGGTGAGCCCAGCACATCAACACCTGGCTCCAAGACTGGTGCCTCTGCCAGAACTTTGGTTTTTTATAATCACCAACAAATGCTGGACTCTGCACCTTTGATGGAGTAACATTGAAAACAAGTATAAACTGGGAGAGGAGTGGCTGGAGAGCAGCCCTGCAGAAAGGGATCTGGGGGTGCTGGTTGACAGCAGGCTCAGCATGAGGCAGCAGTGTGCCCTGGCAGCCAAGAGGGCAAACAAACCGCATCCTTAGTTGCCTCAAACACG
>JANZLQ010000079.1:45596712-45633405 GCA_026212715.1 Elanus axillaris
GGTGCCCTCATATGTAGCACGGGAAAAAAAATTCTCTGGTCCAAAAAAAAAAAAAAAAAGCATTTGGAAGGAAAATGCTTTTAAAATTTAAAGCTGTTGAAGGGAATGATTTGTATTAATTTTTTAAATTATTTTCCTTCATAAGCATCTTCAAATGCTTCCCAGTATTATCACAAATTTCTTAAGAAAGTGTTAAATGAGAAGTGCATAACAGAATATTTGTCTTTCCCATTATGTCAGTTATATAAAGTATAATTGAATAGGTTATGTTACCAAATGAGGCAGGGCTGATGGTGAATTTATCACCCATCACACAAATTAAAACTCATTTGCTATGAATATTTATTCTTTTTCAAGTGAAACTTGTGCAGCACGTGGAATCTCAATACTTAGGATTGCAAGTGGCATCTTTGAATTCTATGTACACTAAACCCTCCAACAAAGGGTAAAATTTCCTCTAGAGTTTCAATAGATGTTTTGCTGATCACTGTAAACAAAGAAAAAAGTCAGTGTCATATAATCCTTTCACTCTCTTTATAGCTGTAAAGCATCAGCCGAAATAATACATTCAGTTTTAGGCACAGTGTTTAAGTAAAGTGGACCTATTAGAGAGGAAACAGTGAGGATTACCAGAAACCTAGGAAAAAAATATTTACAATGAAATGTTGAGATAAATGAGGGTCTTGGGACTAAATAAAAAACTGAGGAACATGATCACAAAGAAGAATGGAATAGATTGGGTCTCTGTAAGTGCAGTAAATAGGGGTTAAAATGCAGAAAAGGAGTTTTAGATTTGACATTGGAAAAAAGAGGATTTTCAAGTGGAATAACGGAGTAATAGTAGAATCTTTGAGGAGATTTGGGGATTTCCATCACTAGTGGTCTTTAATTAAAATATACTAACAAATATTTTCAGAAAAAAATATTGACCATTTCTATTCATTTTCTATCTATGGAGAAATGTTGTATCAAAAGAAATAACATTTCTACACTTCAGAAAAAGATTGGAGATACCTAAAAAAGGAGAAATACTAATAGAAAGTTGGTCTCCATGCACTTCTTTGTGTTTCATCCATATGAGTAAGTATTTTTTCAATTTAAGACTATCTACATCAATGCCATGGAAAAAGCACGTCTATAGTTTGGTCTAGCTATGGTTATCTTTTTCTCACGCTGTCAAATGAGGTGACTCTATCAATTTTTTTTTTTTTTTTTTGAGCAGGCAGGTGATGCAGTTCTGTATATATTAGCATTGCTGTGCTGTTAAACCTCTTTCTCTCCATCTTGTGTACCATTTCTCCTTCCTTCCAGTAGTTAAAATACATATCACTTAGGAGCATTTCAAACTGTAAGATACATCTCAGAGCTGTACTGGATTGAACATTAATGACTGCTCCAAAGTCACAGAATTCCTGCTGCGGCTGGTGATGGGAGCCCAGGGAACCTGGCGAGAGGCTCCTCACCTCCTCTTGGATAGACTTGATGGGATTCCCACACTGTGGCAGCAGCTGTGCCATATAACTGCTGAAAAAGTGATGTGGAACTTCATGGTATCTTGAGCCTTTTCTCACCAAGTGGCTTCCAAATGGTAGTAACCTTCAAGTCAAAATGTTAATGAAGTTGTCAGTGTCTTTACTGAAGTTACATCCTGAATAACTACATTTACCAACAGTTTGAGGTTTCTTGCTCAGATACTGTAGGATCAACTGGTTCTCATAACAGTCATTTTCATTTGCTAATTAACAATAATATCTAAATGGTTGATTTTTTGGCTGCAATATCACTCTTTCACTCATTCTTTTTGATGATGCATTCCAGCGGCAAATATCAGCTGAGTGTGGATTTCCAACTGTGCCACCTATACTTGAAATTCTCATTCAATGCTGAAGAACCTTAACAAAGAATAAAGGATTCAGGCAGGACAAAACCACATTTAAATCTAGCATTACATCACAGCAACAGGATAGTTCCTAGTTAGAGACTGCACTACATTTCACATCCCAATAATGTTTCAAAATATGTAGATAAATTTTAAAGGGAAAAAAAGAGAGAGAGAGAAAAAGAAACAGAGTTTCACTGTCTGTTACAATTATTTTCCTCATTGTCATAAGCTTTCTGAAAGCCAATAAAATTTAGGAAAAGCAACCACTGTCTTTTATTGCTTTGTTCAACAATGCTGTAAGATCAGTACAAGAATGGACAAAATGAAAACCTCTCTGTACTCCTTGAAACTCACTGTCAGTGAGGATTCTGGCTGGCGTACATGTACAGAAACACTCCCTAGGCCTGGAACAATGGTCCCTCTCCAGATCTTCTTAAGCATTTCTGTAGCGCCTCCTTTTGCATTATTTATTTTAAAGAAGATTATACGGACCAAGAAAATACTTTTTCTTTCACACATGGGTGCAAAGTCTTGGCACCTTTCCAAGTTTTTCACTGCTTGCTCTGGACAGATCTCCAAATGTTTTATCCCAGTTTACTTTTTTTGTTCTTTAGCTTCTTTATAGCTACCTTGATTTTCTCCAGAGTTATTTCTTTTTAGCAAAATATAACGATCTTCTGTGTCATCTGCTGTCAAACTCAGTTTCTAAGCATAGCCTATCATGCAGCATGGGCATGGTCCAAGAAGTTTGTCCATTCTGGAGGGGATCTTAGAATACTTTCATGTTTGTTCATCAGCCCAGTGTGGACAAGACTGTGGCTGAAATCTGGCTTTTGGCTCCCATCCACTCTGCCTGTTTATCAATATATGCTTCTTCCACTGGGTGCGTAGTGTCTGCAACACATTTACATCTGTGCAGAACCATGGCAGAGCTGCCTCTGAGCTTCTTTGGGCTGAATTAAAGAATCTAATTAAAGAATACAGGCCAGACAATTATTAGTCCTCCCACTTTGGGGGATTGAGCTGGGTGTGGGGGCCAAGTATGAAATAAACAACCTCGCCCCTGTCGTGGGAATGAAGATGAGATCGCACCAAGCTTATCCTCAGCACATGCCCTGATCCAGACAATGCAGGAAGACAACGCAACCTGGAAGATAGCCAAAATTTCCAAATCCAGTAGTTTACGTCAGCTTTTACTACATTAGCCTTCTATTTACTCTTCTTTAGAAATGTTATTAATAGAGAGTCAAGGTATTAGACCTTGAACTGTATTTACAAATAATGAGGCCATTTCTCTTTGGCTCTTCCAGCCACTTGGATTCAGTGGATTCCACTGTGGTTTTAGTGACTGTGTTGACATACCATATGGGACAAAGTCAGTTTGGGGAAACAAAAACTGTTGTTTTGTTTGGTTCCAAGACTAACATAAATTAAAGGGCAGCACATCAGAGCCTGCCATGAAGAAACCACCACAGAGTCTGACTTTCTTTGCAATTTGAGAGACTAGTCCATCTAGGTGAGGATTAAAACCTTTGTGAATGTGGAATACACTTTTTTCCCATGTTTAAGCTTTCACTTCTATTTCTTATGCAAGGATAAATGATAGATCAGACTGTTTATCAGCACATACTCCAACAACCAAAACATTCTGTAAAATAACAACTTTCTAAAATTATATTTACTGTGGGGGTATAGTCTGCTGGGCAAACAGTTCAACTCATATCAAGAATCATTAATAAGTTATATCCAGGTCTGATATAATGAAACAGACCATGTATGTTATACAGGCTTTTTAAAAAGACAGGGCAAGCCAAGAAAGTAAAAGAGAGAGAGAGAGATTGAGCTCTGTGTTTCTAGCGTGAAACATCTGTATTTTATCTCATGTACCAGATGATTAAATGACTTTGGAAGCCAGGAGACACACTAGTGTAAGCTTGATACACCAAGTGAATACACACACTCTTTCAACTGGATTAGATGTTTTGCAAGTTATGGTCAGGTCTTCATTCTGCCTGTTCACTGTAAATACCGCACCCTAAAAACTTGTTCATTCCTCGGTTACATGGTTTAGTCTACCACATTCTTCTGAAAAGTACAAAAGGAAAAAAATTAGTATGGAATGAGGTCTGTTTCTGATGCAAACTCAAAATGGAATATGTGCTTCTTTACACACAGATAATATATGCTGTAGTAAATTACACAGCTAAATAGCAGCTGGTTCTGTTTACTATTACATATCACCCCCAATAATAAGAACAACCTCCCACAAGCAGCCATTGACCAGCTGCATCCATCTTGCTTTATTTTCCTTTTCCTAAATACAGAATAAACCAAAACCAGTAAAAATGTACTGGTTGAGAGAAAACAATAATTCAAGCTTTAATAGGATTATTTGACTTTAATGCAGCTATGCACATATGCATATAAAGGTGTCAGAATATGGAAGGAAAAAAAAAAAGCAATGGGGTGGGCAGAAGTCAGTAGAGAAATCAGTAGCAGGAGAGAACAGGTCACACATAGTCTTCCAAATGTGAAAATGTTACTACATTTAGAGTGCAGAATTAGAGCATCATGGGAAGAGTTAGGAGCCCTTTTTAAGCATCATCCATACATGAAATTTCAGGTTGCTAGAGGCAAGCAAAAATGATTCATTACCCCACATGTTCTTAGGCATGCCAGTTTCATATTCTAGCTATTTGTAAAGTAATACTAAGGTTGTTATAAGATAACTAGATTGGGAATTAATGGTTATTGAGGATTATGATTTACTTCTCGGCACTCCTACAATTTCCTTAAATTTACAGTTTACTTAAGTCTTCAAAATGGGATAGGTCTAGTATTTTATTACATATATATTGTTTTCATTATGTTTTATCAAGTCTATGTAATTGTAATTACCTCATAGAGATATGTAACCTGGTTTTGTAGTTTTGTTCATGGCTATATCAGTTTTATAAGGCCATGTGCAGAATAAAATCTAACTAAGTAGCATCTCAACTGGATAGCATTCAAATCACATCTCACTACACAATGTAAAATCTAGGCAGGTCACCCTCTAGAAGGAATACCCTTGCAGTTACAAACAGCCATGGCACTTCATTTCCTTCTGCATTCCTTACTGCAGCAATTGTGCCATGGTCCAACCATAAAATATACTATAAAAATACTCTCCTTGTAGAAGTCAATGTTTAGAAGCTAAGAGTATTACAAATATACACAGGGGGCTACTTTGATAGCAACTTTAAAATGCAAGTTCTTAAGTCCTCCTTTTACTCATAGAAAAGCATGAATAAATAAGATTTAAAATGAAGAAAATAAACCATTCTTTATCAGTCTGAACACTGTTTGCAGTATCTGGCATAAAGATCTATTGTCCATAAAGAGCAGGTAGAGAGAGCAAGATGGACAGCACAAAGAGGATGAGTATATACTAGTAAGAACTCTTATAATGCAGTTGTGGGTTTAAATGAAATTAAGGAGGTACCATAAGGTACTGCAAATGCTATTATATTTAAAGGCATGTCTCTCTAAATATAACCATATGTCTGCTCATATGTCCGCAGGTTTTGTAGAGCATTTCTTGGGTTTTGTTAATAAACTTTACATTTTCCAGAACAAGTGGTGAGCATGTCAAGAGGACCACACTTCTTTCCTCATGGACTTACGTTTTTCACCCTGAATATTTTTGAGGACTCATTTAATCTTTATCTAAAAACAGAATGAAAAATTCTGGGAGCTCAGAGTAAGATCATTTAAGCAAAAAGAAAGGAAATGGAGAGATTGTGTTAAACTGAGCTAAAATTTCACTCATTTTTTTTCCTTAATTCAGTTTGGGGTCACAGTTAAAGTCTTACAGTACTAGGTTTCAAGAAACTCAGCCATTGTCTCATTCATGTTGCACAAGCCCAAATGAGAAAAGAAAATAGAAAAAAATTATATTTCTTCATCTTCCCACACCCTTCCAGTTTGATAATCCCTTGAATAGACTGAATGGGCAAAAGCACTATGGTAGCTTCAGAGCTGCAGTAAACCTTAGCTCAAGAAATGGCTTAGTGTGATCCAGTTTCTCAGTTTCTAGAAAGGAACAGGAGAGACTTAGCTGCGTGTATATGAAAGTTGTTACTCATTCTGACAAAGACACAAGAATCAATGTGACATCGAATCAGATTCTGGCCTGAATAGAGTTTAAATAGAAGGCATTTTCATTTGAAAGAAAAACAAACAAGAAAGAATATAAGTGTAAGGATAAAAACCAGCTCAGTAGGTCTGAAAAGTTCGTATGTTTTGGCCTTTAAAAAAAGGAGAACAGTATAGTAATAAAATACAGTGGTTTTTTCAGAGACAATGTTCCACTTTCAGAATATGGGTGGTTTACAACTCTCCATCATAGACTTATGGCTTCTACATTCACAAGTTTCATTTGCAACCAAAAGAGCTACAGACTGAAATTTTAAAGGAAAGCTTGTTGGATCCTCAAGTACAGAATGGCATCCTTTAGTGGACAGCAAAATACAGCCCAACAGCTAAACCCAATCATTTCCAAGCTTTCCATTTATCATCAGTCCAAAGACAAAGAAAATACATTTTCCATGACCATTTTTCAGCTTTGTAAGACTATTCTTTGGAAAGTTCTGGTTACATTATTGGAAGTAGTTTGCCCATGTTTCCATAAACAAATCTCTTGCATCACATTTGCCCATTTGGGGAACTATCTGCTATGCAAGAAAATTACATTTAGAATAATATGAAGTTTTTAAATGTGTGTTGGGGTTTTTTTAGTAAATGAAAGCCTATTTCCAGTTAGTAAGAGCTTTATCACAGAAAAAACTCGTCAAAAGAGTTCAGGAAAAAAAAAGTTAATTTTAAGATTTCTTTGTCAGTACTAAAGCTGGGGTATTTAAGTGTTTGTATTTGACTGGAAACCTAAAGGTTGTCTCCCGTGCCAACTATCGGAAGCCCAACTGCTTGTGTACATTCCCCTCTGGTGGCGACTAGCAAATATTACAGAAAACAACAAATCTGCCAAAGGGGCAAGGATTAAATGGAACTAAAAAGTACTTCACCAAAAAAGATCTTTATTTTTAATTGTAAGGCTTGAAATGTTTTTGAAACAATAAGCTCGTTTAAACATTCTTCAGCAGTAGTTAACAACTTCTCTGCTTAACCTTACATTCCTGCTATTTATTTTTAATATTACACCAACTCTCTTGCCAGGATCAAGGTCCTTTTCCCTTGGCAACACATACTTCAATAATATTTCTGGCTTGCTTCTTCACACACATAAGTGGTATTAAATTACAGCACTTAAAACTACCCAGTAGGGATTTAAAAAAAAAATAAAGCCTAAGCCAGGCTAGTGTAGCTGGATGCAAAGCTGCTGAAAAGGGAAATGAAAAATTGTATTATTTACTGCATATTTAGAAAAAGGCCAATGACATTTTCAGTGGGAAAATCAGAACTCTGTCTTGAAAAATTCTGAAGATTTATCAAAGCAATAGATGGAGGAACAGAAGATGTGCAACGGCAGGC
Organism: Elanus axillaris; assembly: GCA_026212715.1. Classification (NCBI taxonomy): domain Eukaryota; kingdom Metazoa; phylum Chordata; class Aves; order Accipitriformes; family Accipitridae; genus Elanus; species Elanus axillaris. The sequence continues at coordinate 45,604,124 of JANZLQ010000079.1, forward strand.
AGACATCAGGAATAGATGGTATTTCTTTCAGCCAAGATTCTAGAGACAAAGTGAAAAACAGTCATTAAAAAATACTGTGCAATTTATCAGCAATTATTCAATTTTCTTTTTCAGAGAGTGCCAAATGACTAGTCTCTAAAAGGGAAAAATGTTAGGATTTGCAGGCCAGTGGGGATCTTTTCTCAAGAGCAGAAAAAGAGAAAAAGTCTGCATATTTAAGGACAGGAAAATAGAAAATCTATTAACATCAAACATCTAGCTTTTCCAGAGAATTCCTTATATTCTTATAGATGACATCAAGGGCACTCTTTAAGGATTTGTTCAACAATGAAGAATCAGGAAAAAACATGAAGCAAAGGAGTAGTCTTTCCAAAAAAGAAAAGCTAGTACAAAATCTCTGTGAAAATACCTCACTACACCAAGTCCCCTAAATTTACATACTTTCTAGCTCTTCCTGTTTTTAAACTATTAGGATTACAGATCTGGATTTGGGTTTGGAGCACTACATTGAAACTAATATTATTAAAGTAGATTGGTGTTCTCATTTGTGATAGGCAGTCCAGAACAATGCCTCAGTGAATCTCAGGATAAGATATATATTTTCCTTTATTACTACTTTTAACTTACCATTTAAGAGAGTGAGGTTGAACACAATCATCAAGTTCTTCAACTTTGTGAATTCCAAAAATTCACAGAGGTACAATTTCAGAAGAGTTTAGAAAAAAAAACATAGGAAATGGCCCTCCTAAAGGGAGGGTAAATGAATAAAAACAGCCTATAAGACAGTAAAAAATTGAACTTTTTTTCCTTTCATACCAGATGCAAAAAATAAGTTGCAGTCCTGTGACCCTTCATGTAGGACTTGTGAGAAATCTGCTGACATATGTACTTCGTGTCCAGAAGGTAAGAGATTTCAACTTCTTTGGGTAAGTTTTCAAGAGGCTAAAATATTCTGTATCCTATATACTTCCAGGGAATATTTTCATCAATGGTCACTAGAAAGTTCTTTGACAGCTTTTAAAGCATATGCAGGTAATCAGATAATTGCCAGCTGAAGTCAGGCATCAGCTTGGAATTAAGCACATGCCCCTGGCATTACAGGTTAAAAAAAAATTGTTAGGTGGATGTTGTTAATTTTCTTTCTTTTCAATCAAAATTTGTAGACATGATGCAGGCATTACTGAATAGAGATTTATTCAGGAAGATGTACTAGATATTTCTGATGATTCCTTCTAACCTTAAATTTCAGTGAAAGTTGAGCAAACTACTCTGGGAAATGGCTTAAAGAATGTTTTATTCATGTTTTTAAGCACCAAAAAAAAGTTAAATTTAGAGGAATTTGAAAGCTTTTTTTATAGCCATCCAAGGCAGGAATCTTTTAAAAGTATTTCTAATTGGTGCCTTTCCCCACCTGGGTTGCTCTTTTGCCAGGAAAATTTCTTACCCATGATACCTGTGTTTCTCCGTGTCCTCAAAAAACTTTTGGCAATGTTGCAAGTGGAAAGTGCGAGATGTGCATGGATGGCTGTGAGGTGTGCTCCGACCACTTGCACTGTCAGAAGTGTCAGGCTGAACAGGACCAATTGCTTTTCCTCCACAAAGGCAGATGTTTACAGGAATGCCCTGAGTAAGTAACTCCCATTGGATGACAGCTTCTTATTTTCTCACTCTCGTCCTTCTCTTTAAAATTGAGATCCATTATAACCTTTAAAGGGACATCTTAATATAACCTAAGCTACCAGAAACTGTCACAAGGTAAAAGTCATTTTCAGCTGGCCTGAGTAAATATTTCCTCTTGCTTAGAAAAAAGTGAAAAATCAAAAGTGAAACTAGACATGAAACGCTATGACAGATGGTACAGTTCCCATAGACTTCAATAGGACCATGGTACTTCAGGATGGTTCTTTATGGTGACTGAAAAGAAGCCTCTAGTGATTCTCTTAACTTTTTCCTCCCTCAAAGTAGTAGACAGCAGAGATGTAAACGCAGAAAGTGGATGTATCAGGATCCTGATATGGAAATATAGTGCTTACGTGATGTGTTTCTCTTTTTGGCTTATATTTTTTACTTTGTCCTGTAATAAATGGAATTCAAATAGAAAGATTCCCATTTGACTGCAATGGATATTAGATCAGGCACTTGAGTAGATCAGGTTTTCATGTTTCTGTGCTTTTTTCATCAGCATTCATCTTACCTATATATACACATAAAATCTGTGCTATGTAGTATGAAGGTTGCTTGGTTAACCTTTTTCTTTAGAAAAATGTGCAGCTCCTGCTTTTTTTACGATCAGTAAAAATTCTCTGGCAGTACTTTTCTGCTAACTTTGTCAAATTAGTCAATAAGGGCCAGTGGAACAGACTCTGATCATCAAACGTCAGAGTAAATGCAAAGTAATTGCACTAAAGCCTACTCTAGTCCAGAAACAATGTTTAGTATCAGAAATTGTGGCATACAAGTAAAGATATTGTTTTGACATTTATGTTTGTCCTCAGTACTCATTCTCCCAGTTAACACACACAAGGTGAGTATAACAAAATTAAACCTCTTCTTACACCACTAGTCTTTTCAGCTGTTATTATCCCCTTTTTCAAAATTCCAGACTATAAGTAATGGCTTCCCAGGCATCATTCCGCAAAGTCCACCAGAGTTAAACTCTGGTTTCAGCCTCTGAGGCAAAGTTCTTGAGGCATAACTACTCTCCACTGGAGCAGAGGATTATATGAGGAGGTTTTTAGCATTTTTTAGAGTTTTGGAACATGCTGTAGGGGGCAGAAGGGGCTGATTTCCTGCACTGATAATTTCTGACAGAGGATTTTGAAAGATTGGTCTAGCAGGGTACTTAAGACTGGAAAAGGAAAAGAAGACAGGATGGTGAGAAATAGGGGCAGGATCATGACAAAGGTTAAGAGAAAAAAAAGAGGTGAGAATAGATGGCAGGCACAGCTTTTCCTGTCTTTTCTCTAACCTTGTTCCTAACGCATCTCCTCAGCCTTTCTTTGGTATGATTATCTCCAAAAAGGAAAGGAGAAGCACCCCTCTGCAGGGAAAAATGAGCTTGTTTGTGTGAAGTACATGTTCTGAGACTACTTTCTATGTCAACTTCTTTCTTAGTTTTCATCAGTGGCTGTATACATATGGATTAGCAACTCTCTCAAAATGTGGACTTGCTTGTCCTTTAAAATTCTAATATTTGGGGTTTGACAGTGTAGACAGATTGGATTGCACCCAGCCTCTCCTTTCATCCTTCTCCTGAAATACAGGAGCAATTTTTTCTATATTTTCTTTATGACTAATAGTCCCAGATGTGGTTGTCTACGGTTGCTCTCACACCACAGATACCAGTAAAACATGCTCCCTCTTCACGGTCTCTAGCTGCCTGTCACTAAATGCAAGTACTACTCAAATGCAGGTTTTCTTGGGTTTTTTTAATCACAGACCTCCTTATTCTTCCCAGCCTTCACACTTCTAGGGTTTTTTCTTTTTCTCTCCTCTAGGGCCACTGAGGTTCTGTCTTTCCCTGATAGCACTGTTGAGGGTCAGCGGTGCAAGACTAGAGATTGCAACTTTCTTTCCCCAAACAGATATTCCTATCTTATGTAAGGAGGAAATCAAGAAATGAGCAAGAAAGAAAATCCAACATCCCTTAGAGAGTAAGTACAAGAAAAAAGGAAGGCCAGACTCCCTTCATAGCACAAACCATGCACATTTTCTGCTTGCAGGCAGCAGGGATATAAGTGGAGGATGGGCAACAAATTGTGTGAGAAACCTGTTTGATCCAGTGAAATGTTGTATGCTGGGAAAGTCTCATATATACTCATACTTCTTATAGCCTAGACTGTTTGATAACTACACATTGACAAGCAGTTTGCTTTGTATTTGTTTTCATTCAATAGGGGGTATTTTAATGATTCTGCAACTTGCAAGGAATGCAGTGGATCCTGTAAGACATGCATGGGAAGTGCAACTAAATGCCTGTCCTGTAAAAGTCCTTTGCTCCTGGAGCAGTGGAAATGTAAACCTACCTGTTCAGAGAAGCATTTTGCCTCTGATGGAATCTGCAAACACTGCCCTGAAATGTGTCAGGAGTGCATTCACAATCAAACATGCAAAGGTATTATAAAGAACTGGTATTGACTTTGCTAAAATCCATCTGGATCTGTCTAGGGACAGACTGACAGAAACAGATCTGAAAAGAAATTCTGTAATGAGCAAAAATAAAAAGAGAGATGTATATATCATTGCTAATCTCTAAGATAGAGGCTAAGCAAGCAGTGCTTTATGATGACACTCAGTCTAAACGATTAATCTGTAAAGATTTCACATTGGTTTGCCTGTTCTTCAGAAATTCCTACTGGTTTGATTCTATTTCTGACCTTGAGTATCCATGCCTAAACACTTGCATACACATTTACACCAATGTGCAATACAGAATATTTCTTTCCTAGTTTGGTTGAAATTTACATCTCTTTATCATTTTTGCAAATGACTACTCATTATAGAGAATTAAATCTCTGTAATGAAACGTGTTAGGAAAGCCTTGGATATCACCTGGTGAGTGTGAATACACCCACAAAAACTTTGCAGGATAGTTAATACTGAGCAAGCCATTCTGGAAATATAAACATGGATGAAAAAAAAAATCATAAACAAAGCTATTAAACCAAGTATTCATAATAAAATTAACAGCTGAATCCCAGCTTTATGCAAAGGCAAGCATTCAGGTCCACATATTCCAGCCAGACTCACATCTTCATAATAAACCAAACAAAACTTCAGATGTGGTCATCCTTGATTTTGCAGGAAGTTCGTAATGCAGATACTATATCTCAGCAGAAGTCCACCTATATTCAGTGGCAGCATGGTTTGGCTAATACCAGCAAACCTGAACAGGTGACTTCTCTTCTTAGTCTCTTCATGTAACACTGAAGATGCTGTGCAAGGGTTGGGCAGTTACGGGCAGTTTGGAGGAGAAAGAGTTAAAAAAGAAAGCACTACTTTCCCAAGTTGTATTTTCACCTTCTGTTCTGACAAGCACTGCAGGATTTATAGTTTCCTAGGATTTCTTTGCTCCCTCACTTACAGAGGTCAGCATTTGCTTCCCGTTTGCTTACCTGTTGTTTGCTGTCCTCTGTAGAATGCATGGATGAGTTCTTGCTGCACGAGGGGAAGTGTGTGCAGGACTGCCCTTCTAACTTCTACGCTGAAGACAAGAACTGCTTTCCCTGCCATGCAGACTGCAAGGATTGTGATGGACCAGACTCAGATGACTGCACTGAGTGCACCATCAACGACTTTGTCCTCTACAGTGGCATGTGTTTTGAAGAGTGCCCTGAAGGGACTTACTATGAAGAAGCCACTGAAGACTGTCAAGGTTGGCAGCTGTCATTTTCCCCAGAAAGGTGTTGAGATACAAGTGGGTCTGGTTAAAGACTATCCCAAAAGGGCCTGCATGTTCCAGATAATGTTGCTATCAATGTCCTGGAAATGGAAAAGATTGCTGATGCAGAAAAATAACAAGGCATAGCTTAGAACAGCAAAAATTGGAGAAAGCTGGGAGGGAGGTGGCAAAGCTAGATGTGTTTAATGTTATGGGCAACCACTCTGGTAAAGTGCTGAGTATTTCTGGAGACACTATGTTGAAAACTACAGCTCAGCAAAAGTAGTGCCAGTGCAAAAGGAAACCTAAGGAACTGCCTGCATAAGATTGAAAACAGTAAAATGTTTAACTAGGCAGAAGCAGATCTATCACTCTGTTTCCCTCAGCCTCTCATCCTGAGATGATGGCTGCTCCTTGCAAAATTAAAGCTGAAATAATAACCTGAAATGCAAAAAAGAAATGGTGATGTTCCTACTGTTTGTCCATTTCAGCATGCAACAGGACATGCCAGACTTGTTCTTCTCCCACTGCCTGCCTTACTTGCAGAAATGGCCTGATACTGAACCATGACAGGCACTGTGTGGCATCTGGATACTGCTCTCACACTGAGTACTACATTGAGAAAACTCAGACCTGCAAGCCTTGTCATAAGAAATGCTTCCACTGCTCAGGAGCCACTGAACACCAGTGTCTTAGCTGTGCAAATAACCACTATCTTCTCAGTAAGTGTCTTGCAGGAGCATCTAGAATTTATTCTATGCTGAAAGCATGAAATAAGCAAGTTTCTGTCACATTTATGAAACATCTAGGACTGCTTCAGCTAATCTAGATATTGCAAAGTTGACCTGAGAAGCAGATAACTTGTGCAGAGATAATTACTTCTGCGGGACTACCTGGAAACCCTTTGTGACACTGGGCTTGCCACTCAATGAGGCAGGACTTCTAAGTAGCAACAAACTCCATGGCTAAACAAAACTTGTATGTTTCAGTTACTTGATATGTACTGTTCCTGTTGTTTCTTACAAGGGACTTAAAAAGACAAGGATATCCTTACCTTGTGGGTTTTTTTAAATAAATGTATGCACAAAGAGCTCGCATTTTCATGTTGGCTTGTTTAATCAATGCAGAGATCTGATGAGCAAAGAAATACTTAAGCAGAGATGTTAAAAATTTGTTCATGGATCACTAGGTCAGTATCTAGTGGATGGCTGAGGTGAAAAACTACTTTTCTGACTTTGGAGCAAAAATCTGTATTGTCTCAGAAACAAATCAGTAAAAAGTATAAAATCCCATAACTTGAACTTCACTTCTTTGCATATTCTTTATAAAATAAACAAAATTTTAGGAAATTATTGGGAGAAAAAAATATTCTTTCATGCAGGAAAAATGAGTTTGACTTAAAACTGAATCTGAGCTTTTCGAGTCTAATTCTGATGCACATTTTACATTCTTAAATTTCTGACCTCTTGCATCAGACCTGTCTTTTTTATCAACACATTCAGCTGCTTTACACCATTACAACTGGTAAAGTTGATGGAATTATGTAAATAACATCCTGGATTGGAGAAAGAATTGCAAGAAAAATAGAAATAAGGGGAAGTATCTTCCTTTGACCAGTTGCAACCCCAGCAGCAAAACCATAAAGGCAAGCTAGATAATGAGTCCAAGCTACTAATGAGTAATCACTGCTCTCTTAGCTTGATGCATATGCAGTTAGTTGCATCAGTTCTAACTTCTTTATTCAAGATTCCTGTACTAATGGCCTTCTGAAATCTCAGTGTAAAAGTGGGATGTAGCTGGTGTATTTGTCAGCATTACAGGCATTTATTCCCATACCATAAAGCAGCAGCCACAGAGAGGAGTAAAGACCAATGAATAAATGTCATTAAATCTCAAATTTACCATCAGATTCATCATATACATGGAATGCAATGAGGCTGATGCTTAGAGTGAAGCCTAAGGAAAATGGCAATGCAGATAGAAAGTTTCTTAATTACTATTTCTTCTTTTGTGTATTCTGAAAAAAAAATCACAGTTGCTGTTTGTTATTATGTATTATGAATTCATATTTCCCAAAGATAAAAAATAATCTGTTCTGAAGAGCCTGCTAATGTACATAAAATGCAGAAATGAGGACTAAAGAACTGACAAGGCTTAGAAGAAGAAAAAAAAATTACTATACCCCAGCACTGTCTTTTCTTGTTCTGGTACATGCTCTAACAGCATCTACTGTTACAGTTTCCTCTATCAATCACAGCTGTATGAGATGTTTTATAGTAGCAAACACTGAATATGATGTGTTATTCTGAATTGTTGTCTGTCCAGATACAACCTGTGTTGAAACATGCCCAGAAGGATATTATGCTGAGAGCAATGAAAGACAATGCCACAGGTGCCACAGCACCTGTGTCACTTGCACAGGAAAACACAGCTCACAGTGCCTTTCCTGCAAACCGGGCTGGTACAGACAAGGAAAAGGATGCATAAACCAGTGTCCAGTGGGGTAAGGTCCAAGATCTTCAGCTAAGAGCTACATCACAAAGAGAGCATTGAGAAACTAGATCACTCTGCCTTGTTCTACTTCAGAGTGAAATAGAACTGAATTCTATTTTCAGGTGAAAAATTCTTATGTTGTCCCAGTACAGAGGTGGTGGAAAACCTCCATTCACAGTAGAAAACTGTGAAGTTGTTGCCCAAATTGAGACCAGCTTGATGTGGTGTGGCCACTTACACTCCAAGTATGCTCTTACGTTATGTTTATACAGAGCAGTGTCAAGCAGAATAAATGTACTAAGTTATCTGTTAGTCAGCTTGAGCACAGGAAGCAGTGTAACTTCCTTCAAGCACAATGCAGCCTCCACTTAACCTGAAGATCAGATAAGGTTACTTTTGTTTTGCATTGAGTGAATGTTTATAATGGATCATAACAAAACCAACCACTAAAACACCTTTCAAGTGAGGACTCATAATTCTAGGCAGCAACTTCATTAATATGAGTCCATTTAATTTCAAAATGTGGATTCAGTGTGGTCTTGTGAACAAGTCTCAGAAATTCAAATTTGGGAAGCAGATCTATGATTTCTGGTTCAGGTCCACTTCATTTTGCAGAGCAAAACAGCATGATCACACTGGCTGTTACATTGAGTTATCATTCCATTAAACTGGGAGTCTGTAATGACCACATCTCAACAAAATCACAGTGCAGCAATTCTTCTTTTTCCCTGACAGCAAACTTAGGTGAACACTGTTCCTCTGCTGGTATCTTTTGCCTAAGCCTGTTTGTGTACTGAAAGGAAATATGAGGTTTCTGAATTTCCATCTGACAGCAGGTCATCAAGAATAGTGAGGAATTCAGTGCTTACCCAGCATTTCCAGGATATCTCTTGCAGAGCCAAAACAGAGTTGAGGTCTTCTGAGCCCTGCCTATTTATAAACTTACTTTGTGTCTGAATTCACCCAATATTTTAGAAAGCCTTTTACTTTATACACCCACAATTTGTAAAGTCTTGCTTTATAGCTGAATTTCAATGGCCAAGGGAAATTAAAGGAAATTAATTCTATTTTCACTGAGATTGCAAATGTTCACTGTATTCACATCAATATCACTTTTATACATTGATGTAATCACAGTAAAAGCTAAGGATGAAGGATGTTTTGGTTCTCCTGTTACTGCTGGTCTTTATGCAAAGCTATGACTATCTGATCTCTTTCAGGTATTTCGCACAGAACTCCACTGGATCATGTGAGAAATGCCACAAGGGTTGTAAGGAGTGTATGGGGCCTCAACCCACAGACTGCCTTTTCTGTGATACATATTTCTACCTGTTGCGCTCCAAGAACGAATGCGTTAGCTCTTGTCCTGAGTATTACTATGAAAGCAAGGACAACAATGTCTGTGAAAGATGCCACCCTTCCTGCCGAACTTGCGAAGGTAGAAGCACACCCTCTGCTTTGACCAAAAAAAGGGTTATCAAAACACCTGCCAAGGATTATCAAAACACCTGCCATCTCTTTTTTTTTTTTTTTTTTTAACTCTCTGCTCCAAGATTTTGGAAACACATCACAGAGAGACATACCACTACAGCGCTACCAGCCTGTCCGTGACCTAAGTAGCCACAGTGGGTGATGCAGACCTCCTTCGTGGCTGCCAGGCTCTCCCTGGCCCTGGGTGACTTGCCGCACTCTGTTCCATGCTGCTGTCTTACTTTTAGAGTGTTGATTGATTGAGACCAGAGCATTTGGCTAAGGTTCCCCACAATTATTTCTTCAGCACACTGACCTAATTTATTTTCCTGAATGTGTCGTACCTTCCCTGTACAACTGATTCCGAAATCATTATGCTTTTCATGAATATCAAAACACATAAGAAATACACTTTGTGGTCACATAAAAGCTCAAGACTGGGCCCAAGCTCTTTCTAATACCAACCTACTTATGCTGAACTCCTCGCTGCTGATTCTTGTTGTTGACGAATACCTTTTTCTTTAGTGGCAGTGGACAGTATAATTTTTAAAGGAAGTTAGATGATAATTTTTCCTGTTGTAATATTGCTGTTTATTTTTATTTTATTTATTTTTCCCTAGGGAAAGGAGCATTCAGCTGCACATCATGTGTATGGAGCTACAGTTTATTAGGTGGAATGTGCAACTCAGACTGTTTTGTAGGTGAATACAAATTCCAGGAGACACCAGGACAAAAGGTACCTATTTGCAGGCATTTTCTCCTGCGATTTGTATGCCCAACTTTAAATTCTGAACACAATGCAAACAACACAGAATGCTCTTCTCTGAGTTTTCAAGGCTGCTTTTCTTTAAATATGCTTACTTTTTTTCTTCTCTTGGCAGAGGAAGCATTGTTTCTCTTTCTGGGGTTTTCTACTATAGAGTAATCCTCTACCAGTAAATATAATTAGGCACAACTTTGTCAATGGGGATACCAAAGCCATGTGAACAAACTCAGCTGTATTAGTAAGACAGCGCTTTTTAATTCCCGTATAACTGAGATTTCCCCACAGATTTCTGCTATTTCATCTGCAAGAAATCACACTGCATTCTTGATTGACAGCTCTGCTGGCAGAAACCTCTAGTGGAGGGACAGGCTGAAGTTAACAGAGCTATATATTTAGTAGAGTAGGACCACAATTAGGTTTGGGTCTGTGCCACAAGTCTGGGCACTCCAGCTTCCAGATTTCCACACCAACTGCTTTCAAAAGATGTTTATTCAAGAATACATCTGCAAGGCAAGCCAGCTGGCCTGAGGTGCTGCATACCCTGGAGTCTCTGGCCTGGAATATCCCCTTAGCAGTGCTGCTCCATAACTGTGAGCCTGACAAAACAGCCTAAGAGCTGGGGACCACAGAGGTCTGCAGGTCTTTGCAAGAGCTTTGACTCTGAGAAACTGGACCTCCCGCTATGACCCTCCCATATGGCCCATGTTCTTCGATTCAGGATAAGCAGCCTCGTGGGTCTGACAGCCAGTTTATTGAAAGGTTACTGGAGTTTCCAGATCTTCACAGTGCATATGGAGTCTTGGTCTCATGCCAGAAAAATAGCAATTTTTTCCCAGGAGACCAGGAACTCCGAACACTGGAAGCCCTGAAATACCTGAGCTCATTCAGCAAGGTAGATGTGACAATAATGATCCCTGGTAGTCTTTGTACACAGAGGCTCCCAGGAGCCTAGCTGGAATATAAGAAGAGTATTTGAATCTAAGCTCTTTCTGTAAAACAGAACCAACATGTTCTAATAAAAATCTGGTTTGCTAGAAAACTTCCAGCCAGCTTTATTCCTTATTTCTGCTCATTGCAGAGTTAGAAAGGAAATTCATTCTCTCAGCCACTTTTTTTTTTCCCAGAATATTTCATGTTGCTTCTCCCATGACAGTTACTTTTAATGATACTCTTGAGTACACTTCTTAAAGGCCAATTTACCATCATTACTACCAAAGAACCATAGATCTGCTAGCATGGGGCTAGCCAAACAGAACCACACTTTCTGGCCAAAGAGCTTACAGTCTGAAGGAATTTTATCTTGCTGTCTAGCAAGGTGAGATGTCTAAGGTCCTACAACACTTTCCCCCCTCTCCCTGCAAGCAGATCACTGAGAACCCAGGAAATATGCACCACATTTAAGTTTTTCTACTCCTTACTGTATTTTCCATTGACACCCATGGTGCACAAGGTTGACCATCCAGTGAAGGACAGGACAGAACCACGATGTCAGGTCCAAAGAATCCAAAATGAAAGGTTCGTTGCTTGTGTTCTGTGTCCAAAGGAGGACGAGCCCAAATGTGAGAGATGTGACAGCTCGTGCACTGAGTGTAAGGGACCTGGGCCTCTCAACTGCACGGTCTGTCCAGCCAGTATGCAGCTCTACCTGGAGGAAAGCCGCTGCCTGCCCTGCTGCAGCGACTCTGACCTGGTAGGCACCCCAGAGTGCTGTGACTGCAGTGAAACACAAGGTAAGACTGTGCTGAACAGCAGTGACGGTGCTGAAGGGCTTTGTGACTGTCTAGGCTGACATTTAAAAACCAAAAGGGGAATAGAGCAAAAATGTGCTGCTAAGCTGCAGGCACAGAGTGTGTTTCTACTGCTCCATCACCAGAATAGGAAGGGCTTCACAAATATAACAGCAGTCATGACTAATGAGGGAGAGGGCACCTTCTTTCACTCAGAGCTATGGTGTTAAGTGGCCAGCCATTTAACAAACCAGGTTACTGGGAAGTGCTTGCTTCAATGGATAGCCACCTGAATCACTGCATTTTCTGCTTCTTCCCAATTATTTCTAATCTTATAAAGAAACATAGCTATCCCAGCAACCTTGCTTACATCCTTATAGCACCACAGCTACAAGAACACAGTTGTGGTACTGGAAGAGTAAGGTATTTAAACAATGCATTTAAAAATGTAAGCAGGCCTAAACATTGTACTAGGTTTTTTAAGACAAATACCCACCTTCCTCCGCCATATACACTCACACAAGCTCATTTAATCTTTTTTTTTAACTGCCTTTTTTCTTTTAACTTGTAGATGACTGTGTATTACGGACCACTCTGCCACCCGAGAGCAAAAGCAAAACTACTTTCTTTGTTATTACCTGCATTTTTCTTCTCCTTGTCATTGGAGCCATTGTATTCATCTGGAGAAAAACAAGAGCCAAAACCCAGACTGTCAATAAAGGTGGGTATGAGAAGCTGACAAATCACTCCAAAACCTTTCCTTCCTACATGAGCAACTACCGCAAGAGTCCCAGTTACCAGGAAGATCAAGTGATTGAGTACAGAGATCGAGATAATGAAGATGATGACGAAGAAGATGACATTGTATATATGGGCCAGGATGGCACAGTCTATCGCAAATTTAAATATGGACTTTTGGAGGATGATGAGGAAGATGAGCTTGAATACGATGATGAAAGTTACTCATTTAGATAACTCTTTACTAATTTATTAATTTCCTGCTCTATCGTTTTCCTATTAAATTACACCAATTTAGTTAAATATGTTTAGTTACTTCTTAGCATGCTGAGCTCAAGATTTTAGCTGACAGTTATTGCAAGAGCAGAATGGTTTCTAAAAACAATTTTTCCTAAAGCTTTACATAAAACCTTGCTAGGCTTTTAAGTAGCACTCCCAGATGTAGGATGGTTAAGAGATTTTGTTTCTGTGCACTTGTGTGGAAAGTAAATCCTTTCCCAGTATGTATTTGTGTGCATTATAACTAATACAAACTCTTCTTCAAACCATGCACTCACACTTACTAAGAATCTTGCCAACCACTACTAGAAATGTGCAGATATAAACAAGATGTGTATTTATCTACATGAAGAATGACATTGGGATAGGGCGCCAGTAGTTTACTACTTTGTGATTATATCTACTCAGCAATTCATATTAGAATAGGCAAGTTTGCTGACTTTACCCAGATTTTCTTTGTTGGTATCATTTGGTGCATCTGTATTCCTGAAAGCCAACACATTCCTCTTTATAATCTTATAGCATACTTCCCAGTGAAATAGTGCGCACATACTGTGATGCTTTAAGATTTCTGATTGTGATTCTAGTCTAGGTAACTATATTGTTTTCACAGTTTGTGTGAAACATAACTAAAATGTTTATATACCAACCTCTGATTAATCTTTACTGTGGTGTTTGTCAAGTAATCTTTCATTGTAGTCACAAATTTCTGCATTTACTGCAAAGTTATATGGTCTATAAGCATGCCCACAAGAAAAGGACACCTTTTGGCTTTTTAACTACCTTCTCAGTGATTTAAACATAGGACATTTATTCAAGCAGCTTCTCCATTTCTGTTGTAAATGGCTCAGGATATTCAGACAATGGCAAAGGGAATAATTAGCACTTACTTAGTAACATTACTTAAAGGAACACAGAAATGTGATTTTTTTATTGTTATTACAGAAAGATAATTTATTACACTAAAGAAAAGGATGCTTTTTATGGCCCTTTGTTGTGAAAGAATAAATTCTTTGCACAAAACTGTCTTGAAAACGCTGTCATTTGTCAAGTTTCATTAGATCTCTGAGTTCCTTTAGATTTCCAGTAAGGAGCTGCTCTAGAACTATAAATCAATTAATTAGATTTAGTGTCTACAAAGAAATTGTGTGAAAATACCTAATTTTTATGGCTCGATGCTTTTGTGGATTTTTTTGTATTAAATATTTTGTATTAAGTAAGACCTCAGGATAGTTCCATCTGTAAGTTCAAAGAAGATTTATGGAGAGGTTTATCGCTTCCACTTTGAATTATAACCTTTTAATCATTGCAGCTTCAGTAAGAGAGAGGAATTAAAAGTCATGTGACCTCACAAAAGCCAAAACAAATACCTATATTTATCAAAAGTTATATGATAGCAAGGTACTTCAGAAAGATGCATGTTACCTGTCACTTTAATTTAAGTTCTACTCTGATGAAGTTCTGAAGAAAATGGAAGAGGGAAAGAAGAGTGAAAAATCAGTTTGAAAGCTCATACTGAAAGACACTGTATTATCCTGCTCTCCTAAACTTGTTTGGATTAACAATATGCTTTATTATTGTTGTTAATGGCTTGAAACACAACTGTAGGGATTTGCTTTAACCTGAAATCTCTCCTGACATTTCAAAGGTTTAATCCTAGCTATTCCTAAGCAGTATGAAAACACTGTAATAGCTGTAATGAGCATTTTGTTTATGGGATCTCAGATTAACTTCATCATAATTTTACGAAAACAGTTTCTTGCATTTAAAGTTAACCTGAATGGTAAAAAACCACCAAAAAAATGCAAATAAGCACACATTTTGGAAAACCTGTTCTTTAAAAGAACTTTGTCTATATTTGTGAAAGTCAGACTGGGACAAATTAGCATTTCTAAATATGCATGCAAAAAACCCCAAACAAACAAACAAAATCCCCACAAAACCACAAACCAAATTCTTCTCAAATGCCAATTTTTTTTTCCGAGCTTCTTTGTTGTGGATGGGGCACACCATTTCAGTCACATTTTGAGTTATCAGATGCATGTTCTTTCACTTCTAATTCTTCCTTCTCTGCAGTCTGACACTTCTTTTCCAGCTTTCAGAGCTTGTCACATGCAGTCAGGGATCCTGGATGCCAAAAGCAGAAGGGGACTTTCTTGTAGTGCTAAAGCTGCACAAGCAGAGCTGAAACACCATTTGCTGGGAAAGAAGCAGTATTGGTAAATTCCCTCCACCCAAATAAACAGTGCTTTCTGGGAGAAATTCAAGTGAATATTCAAATGATAAGCCTGTTCTTAAGAGGTAGCAGCATTCATGCAGCAGCATGCATGATTTTATGCTACGTGGGTAGGGTTGCCATGTCTTACAAAATGGCATGATAACTGCCTTGAAGGTGAACCACTCTTCTTAGGAGAGCATCAGCATTAACTGATGAATTAAGTTAGAAGGATATGATATGAGGATTTGCATTCAAGACTGTTATTTTTTTCAAAGTGGAAGTTCAAAATAGTGGTCAAGAAGACACAAACTTAGTGAACCACAAAGCCATATCACTTTCACAATTAAAACTCCCTGCTAAGAGTCCACAGGGAGACCAAGAATAAAGTTTAACTGTTAATTTGCACAAGATGGAATCATTCATCAGTCACTCAAAGAAACTTCATGGAAAACAAGACTACAACCAAGGAAGCCATTAATAAATGTACAGAGAACACGGCACACAAAGGAAATATTGCTTTTCTGGAATATTTTATGGACATCTAGTCTCTAAGCACTTTACACTCTGTCCTGAAAAAAAAGGTAGAGAAATTCAAATCCACAGTTTTCAATTCCACATATCTTTAGTTGCTACAAAGCCAATTCTTCTCCTGTTTCCTGCTTTCTCGCTTTCTCCTCCACCCACCATAGTAGAGAAAGAAGTCCCAAAGGAAAAAAGTATCTTTCATAAACAAAGCTGCTACAGGATCTCTTCCATTCAACTGTTCCCTAATTAATTTTCATTTAATCAGCCTCAAATTCTTGTTACCTTTGGCAAACTTCTCTCACTCTCTTGCTTCTCAAGCTTTTTTCCATCTCAAGGCCCTTCCTTCTCCCTGCACCTCTTTGCTACTCTCATTTGTCCATAGAGTCTCCAAAGTCCTTCACTCCTCACCAACTACTTGTATTATTTCTATCCTTCTCCCGTTAACCTTTCAGTAGGAAAGCTCTTTCAAAAAGATCTTATAAAAATCATATCTCCTACATAGTTTTACCACCCACTTACCTCTCATGTAATCCAGTAATTTGTTTTCAAAGGAAAGTGTAAGTTACCATTGCTCTTCACCCCCTCTTTCCACAGAGTTTATGTAAATGGGGAAAAGTTTTCTCTGAGGTGACTCAACCCTGAAGTTTTGCTAGAAAGGAGGTGGAGGAAAGTATATTGTAGGAGTTACATTTCAAGTGTCTTGAGGCCCAAGACTACTCCTTCCTCGACAGGCTATTCCCTGATCGGACTATGTTCTCACAGCATGCAAGCATTTGCCTCTGGGTCTTATATAACAGTTGCAGGACTTATGGCTGAAGACACAAACTGAAATTTCAGACCAAAGATAGGAATGAAAATATGATAAACTTAATTGAGTGAGTTACCACAGAAGCCCTTCAAATGGATATTTTGAGGCATTTGGTTTTCTCATGAAAAATAACATGCGTTTCAAGAGAAATACATATTTTTGCATTAAAAAATGTTTTTTTAGCAATCAAATTTCCCACTTTAAAAGTTGCCTATAGAAAAATTCTGATTATCCATACTAAGTCACTATTTTACCAAGGTCACCTATGTTCATTTGAGCCCCTGTTGGTGTCGAGGCAGGAGGGGAGCAAAAGAATGTCTTTCAGAGTAGACAGAACTACCTATTGATTTTTCAGCTACCCTCAGCCTCTTATGTGTAAGTGTGTTTTCAAGCCTGAACTTCAAGGAGTACCCAGACGTGTATCCTGATGAGGGACAGATATTCTGACTAAGGGCTCAAAAGCACTTTTGAACAAGAAGAGTTTTTCTACACTTTTTTTTCCTAATTAGTACATATATACAACAATAAGCTATCATATCAAATGACAAGTGACTAAAGATTTTGACTGTACACAGACATGCCCACAATGAACTGGATACGTTTATAAGGTGTTAAGATGCAAAATTAATAGGAGACATGCACATGTAACTTCTGTTCTCCTTTCAAGGTAGGTACCATATGTTGCTACTTTACTAGTTGTTTCCTGCTGACCAGAAATATCTAGGAAGTTGCCTAAAACACGATGGCTGAATTTACCATATCTCTTGTGATTTTATTAACTGTTAACATGACAAAAGACAATTTTTCCCTTGGAAAAGGTATGTTACAAAACAGGTAGTAGTTATTACTTTTTTCCCCTATCATCTCTTTTCAGATTTAAGTTTACACTGGCAGAAGACCTCTTCTCAGACCTTAACAAACAAAACAGATGCACTGATTATCCCTTTGCATGACTTTGCAGGTTTATATTACACATTTAATTGAGAAGTAAAAAGGGAAATAAGTATTCTTTTACCCTTCCTTACTTATATTGTCTATTTAACATGTAGATAAGCACATTTGCTTTTTCAGGAAGAGTTCAGGTACTACACTTACCTAACAACCATTACACTAAATAGTTCTTGCTCTTCTTGCTGCATTTTCTTTTCTTGTGTTCCTCCATCCTTGCTTACTGCATGTCATGTCTAAAATCCTCATCCAATTATTTTTCTTTATCCTTTCTCCTCTTTCTTGTCACCTAGCATCATCTTCATTTCCCAGTTCTTGTTTTTTCTGATGCAAAAATCTAATTTTGTCACTGAAGTACCTCATCATTAGTTAAAAAAAAAAGCCAAATATAAGTCTTACTGTACTCGTTGCACTGAATTCTACATTCTTTCAGTGACAAATCTTAGTGCTATGGAAGAGCAAGCTAACCATAACCTCAGAACAAACTAAGAAAAGATACTAAGCACTTTGCAACTCTGAGCCACTGAAAAGAAAGCAAAATTAAATTCTCAGTCGTTACAGAAGATGACCATCATCTAAAGACAGTACCTTAAGTTATTTAATTAATTATTATTGACTGTCATTGTCAGCAATGTTTATAAAGTTCCAGTACCCTTAAAAACCTAAACAGGCCACACGTCTATCCAAACACTCCCTTGAAGCAACAGATAATGCAAGTTCTCTAACCATCACACTAGCAAGTAGAATGTTCTGTTTATAATTCCTCTTACATCTTTCTTCTCCCTTCAGAAAAATTAGGGGAAAAGATTATACCCCTATATAGACCACATCTATTTAAAGAAAAATAACAATTAAAAAAATTGAAGGCAATTTTTTATCTCATTTCAGTTCCAGAATGAAAACTAGTGAACTTCTGAATCCTTGGAAATCATTGTGCTGGAGTGTTAAACATAGGTGCTTGAGGATTTAATTTTTAAATCCATGCCTCCAGTGTGGATGCTGTACTGTTAGGACAACAGCATGATTTGTGACAAATAACAAAGGACACTGAAGCATCCACTGCATCTAACACAAAAAGCAATCCTTATGACATAGCCACAAAACCACATTATATTACATTCTATCCTGATGCAACTTTAGGGGATGCCACATAGAAGTTATATAAAGGTCTACATATAAACAGCATGAAAGTATGAGAGAAACTTTTCAGAGACTGGAATAGGCTGCCCAGGGAAGTGGTTGAGTCACCATCCCTGGAGGCATTAAAAAAGCATGTAGACAAGGCACTCCAGGACATGGTCTAGTGGGTATGCACAATGGTTGGACTCGATGATCTTGAAGGTCTTTTCCAACCTAAATGATTCTATGATTTTCCCCAAGAGCCCTAAGCCAGATTAATGTGTTTCAAGATACAGGTATGATTCATTTTCATCTGTAGCAGATGGACCTTTGCTCTGACCCAGATGAATGTTTAAACAGCTGAACCAGAACAGAAGAACAGGATGCAAACCTTTCTGCCTGACTCCTAAAAGAACCAAGCAGTTTTAAATTTTAAAAGATTTTAAAGAATAGACAGATCTATTTCCAGATTATAGATTTCTGAAGATGTAGCTCTCCTATGTCCTAAATAACTTACTGAACAGCAATACTGCCAATAGTCCTTACTATTATACAACAAAGCAGTGATTCTCACAGATCAGAAACTCAATAAACTACTTCCAAGAATTGCTAGAAATCTAAGGTAGAATAATAATTAAAAAGGATACCAACTATTATCTCTACACTGCAATTTAGAAATGGCTTTCTAGGGATACCAAAGTTACCAAAATGTTAAAGTATCAAAGATATCAAAATAGTACTAAGCCTTTTGAAGCAAATTTTCAAAGTTCACCGACTGCAGCCTTGTGATTATTGTACTTAGCCACAGTTATCAGACACACATGTGCAACTAGTCAAAGGAGTAAGAAATTTCATCTCCTTCGGTTCAGTACAACCTCTCAACGCAGATATGGCAAATGAGTTTGCAAAAATCTCAGTAAACTGGACTTTACATTTGTTATCTCTGGCAAATTTCTCTCACCTTCTTGCTTCTTAAGCTTTTTTTCCATCTCAAGGTCTTTCTGTTTTTTCCTTCCTCCCTCCCGCACCTCTTTCTTTTCTGTTCTTATTCATCCATGGAGTTTCCAGTAAACTAGACTTCACACACTAGTACCACTCTTTAGTAGAAATGCTACTAATAACATTTCAATTTCCAACATTTGAATTCACTGTATTCATTTGGAAAGGTATCTTTGACAGTCTCCATGTCCACAATATGTAATAGTTATTTAAAATAAATTAACAACAGTAACAATTTGAACATGATAACTATCATAATTTAATAGATATGTAAGCATATTTTAAAAAATCAGGATTTTTTAAATTGATTTTCAAGTTTTAGTGAGCTAGATTTCATTTTCAGGTAGATTTCAAGGATGTTAAGTTGTATACATAGGGAAACTGTTCTAAAGTAAAAAGGATACCAGCTGAATACAGGTTCTGTATCTGTTTCTGGGAAGGCTCCAAATTCAAAATGTAGCTAGCCACGCAAGTAGGTGTCGCATCCCAAAGGTGGAGCGACTCAGGTTCGTGGATTTCCTTTGTCAGAATTAAGGTTAAATGACACCAGGGGAGTTCAAACATCAACATTTCTTCAACATAGCTAACCTTGCCGAAGTACAAGTGAACTTATCAATATGAACCTTGCAACATGACATTAAGCTGCTGTTTGAAAAGGGAAGAGAGGTATAGAAAAAAGAGCAGAAAAAGGAACTTGAAACAGTGTCAGAAGGAGAGCTCTCCCATTGAGTCACAACGTTCAGAGCAGACCCCTTGCTTTCTGGACTCCTTCTCAAAGAGGATCCCAGGGGTGGCTGGATCCACTCCTAGTCTCAGACTTGGTCAATGGTTTACATTTAAAAGGATGAGGTGTACGGACTGTGGAAAAGAGAGAACAAAAAGAGGGAGGAAGAGAGAGAGAAAGTAAGACAGGAAGGAGGAAAGAAAGAAAGAGAAGAGTTTTACCAGTCCTGGGTCCAGCGTTGGTCCGGCCAGAGTAGAGATCCAGTTCCGGAGGGTGCACGCTTGAGAACTCATTCTCCCTTCTTTTATAGTGTTAGTCAGTGGTCTCAACATGCGCAGTTCATGTTCCCAGGGTTCTCTGGAACTGGTCAGTGAGCTTTGGGGAGGGTTCACTGCAGAGTTGCCTCTCTTTCCTTGCTGGCATGACTGCTTAAGACAGAAGCACAGTCCCATCCTCTCTGGGGCCTCCTCCTCCAGGTGTACACACTGTGCTCCTTCTCCTGGTCACTTAGGATAAGGCATTGTGGTTTTGGAGAAGTGCAGTCCCAGCCTCCATAGGGCCCTCTCCTCTGGCCACGTTGTCCTGTTCACAAAACTCCAGCATTTTTACAGAGGCCGTTTTGTCAATCAAAGTTCTTTAATGAATGTTTGAGACATTGACTGTAATTTGTCAGACCATCACAGAAGCCTGTATGAATAAATATTGCAGACTATTTGTCTGTGTCATTGCGCCTTTACATTTTCTAAACATGAAGGCATGTTGCATTTTAACATCTGCTAAGCACAGGTTGTTTAGGCTATTAGATTGTCAGATAGTTTAATGCCACAGCTATGCAAATAAGACCATTATCACCTACAGGCATTTGAAAAAAATTCTTATACTGTTATTTTTACATTGTCAACAAACTCCATTTCAGAACAGTAATAGTCTTCAGAAGGAGACAGTCAATTAAAATGCACCACAGGCTTTATTTAAAAGTATTCAAAACTGCAGAAATACTTCCATTGCTTGAACTCCAGCAATTTCAGTGACGTTTATGCCTCACTTGGTGTTCACATATTGCTTTACAAATAAAGAACTGCAAACAGCTGGAACAAAAAAATAGTGTAGCACAAGTTTGTAAGCAAGAACAATTCTCCCTTCCCTCCCCAAAACTAAAAGAAGTTTAAGCACCATAATGAAAAAGAACTCTGCAGCACCTACTTCAGTATTTGCTAAGGAATATGCACAGATTATTTGGATCACATATAATGCAATCAATCAGAAAGCCTGTGATAAGCAGCGTCACTACTTTCTTAGTTACATTCTTTATTAATGGTACAGTGTCACAGCAAATTGAAATAATTATTTGCACTTAATATAAAAAATATAACCCTTCATAAAGTTTACACTGTTCTAGGAATCATGTATTGAACTTAAAAATCAATATATAATATTTTATATTAAATAATGTGCAGAGATAGGTACACCCAGACAAATGAATGCAATCACATTTTCTCTAACTTGAAGGCAAATATGCAAACAGCAGTTTATTACTTTACTGTATACATACTTCACACTTCAGGTGAGAGCTGTGAACTAAGTTTCTCCAGTTTTGTACTGTTCTCTATCTTCAAGCATAGTGGTTTTAAAACCAAATGATGAAATGAATTTTGGATAGTAGCATTCGTTAGCAGCTGCAGAATAGTATTACTAAGACAACTAGCTTCAGGCAGTATGATTTCCACAGCAGACACACTGTGGTGGTCTATTCCGTCCCCCCTCTCTGGGCTGATCTATGAACTTGGGAAGTCTCAGTAGGCCCCAGCGTAAGTGTAATGAGCTGGGTGGTTAAGTGTCCCTTGACTGTGCCAGGAACTCTTGTTTGGCTGAGACACGGAGCTGCAGTGACCACAGCAATGATTCCTGTTGCCTGGCAGAGGCTGGGGACAGGAGTAGGGATAATGAGTCATTTCCTGACAACCTTGGGACAGATCTCAATCCTCTCCTGACAGCTTCAGACCATCCCATATCTGAGACTTAAGTTATTCTCTGACAGCCTTGGAGCCTTCCTTATCTGAATCGTCACTCGTGAAATGGTGCCAGTGCTACTGGAATCATAGTAATTTGCTGATGACTAAAGCCAATCACCTCCTGAACCCATAAACAGCGGCACTAAGTGAGACCCTTTGAGCTCTCCTGGACTGCAGCGGGCTGCAACGAGCATCTCCCTCTGAGTGGGTCGCCTCTCAGAGCTCACACACTCTGGATGTCTGTCACCAAAAGCCAATGGGACCTGAAGCTACTCTTTGCTTCTTGACGCTCAAGCCTTCACCCTTTGAGACAAATGCCGAAGCATTTGATGTGAAGAGTTTCACTGAACTCAAGGGGAGTTTTTAACAAGTATACCTCTTTTACTTGCTTATATGTATATCCCTCAGTGTCTTTCTGCATGTGTGTGTGTACTAACCTGAATATTCTATAGCAAGTATATTAATCTATATATAAGTCCCTGTCATGAATTTTATTCAACTGTGAATAAATCTCAGGTTGCTATTATAATCACTTTAGACATAAAATGTTGCCCAAGTCTGGGACTAGGAGTTGATGCAGCAGCACTTAAGCTCCAACAGGAGTTAAGAAAGCAAGGGGATCTTCTCTGAACCTCGTGACTCAACAGGAGGGTGTCCCTTAACTGTTTGTATTCTGTTAGACATAAACAGTTTCCCAAGTCTGGGACAAGGAGTGGATCCAGCCACACCTAAGCTCCATCAGGAGTTTAGAAAGCAAGGTGGTTTCTCTGAACCTCATGACTCAACAGGAGGGTCTCCTCTGCCTTTTTACATTCCTGAGGGAATATTCCATGCCCTAGAATGTCATGCTTAGTGCATAAACTGGGGGCAGGGAGTTGGCCAGATCTCTGCTTGGGCATCAGTTAGCAGTTGGTGAGCAATTGCACTGTGCTTCACTTGTCTTTTCTTGACTTTTTTTTTTTATTTTATGATACTCCTTTTCATTACTATTATTATTATTATACTTTATTATTACTGTTGCTAGTATTACATTTTGTTTTACTTTAGTTATTCAGTTGTTCTTTATCAGCCCACAAGTTTTACTTTTTTGTTTCCAAGTCTCCTCCTCATTCCACCAAGAGGAAGGGGAGAGAGCGAGCAGCTGTGCGGTGCCTAGATGTTGGCTGGGCTTAAACCATGACACAGAGGTTGCCCCAGCCCAGGTGCAGGACTTGGCACCTGGCCTTGCTGAACCTTGTGAGGTTCCCATGGGCCCACTTCTTGAGCTTGTCCAGGTCCCTCTGGATAGCATCCCATCCCTCAGGCATGTCAACTGCACTCTCAGCTTGATGTCATCTGCAAACTTGCTGAGGGTGCACTCAATACCACTGTCTGTGTCATGTGTGAAGATATTAAACAGTACTGGTCCCACTACAGACCCCTGAGGGACACCAGTTGTCATCAGTCTCCATCTGGACTTTGAACCATTGACTACTACCCTCTGGATGCAACCATCCAACCAATTCCTCATCCACTGAATAGTCCATCCATCAAATCCACACCTCTCCAATTTAGAAGGAAGGATATTCTGGGGTACTGTCAAAGGCCTTAGAGAAGTCCAGATAGATGATATCCATAGCTCTTCCCTTGTCCACTGATGTAGTCACTCCATCATAGAAGGCCACTAGGTTGGTCTGGCAAGACTTCCCCCTGGTGAAGCCATGCTGGCTGCATCAAATCACCTCCCTGTCCTCCATGTGTCTTAGCATAGCTTCTAGGAGGCTCTGTTTCATGATCTTCCCAGGCAGAGAGGTGCGTCTCTCAGGTCGGTAGTTCCCAGGGTCATATTTTCTACCCTTTCTAAAAATGGGTGTAATGTTTCCCCTTCCCAGTCATTAGAGACTTCACCTGACTGCCATGACTTTATCTCCAAAGACTTTCTCTAATCTGCAGCCAAAAGTTTGGATATTACCTGCATTTAGTGTAGAGGGTTGAAAGGATTTTCCTGTGCCTTACATTCTAACTTCAACTTTAAAGTCACTCATTTCGCTGTCAGTATAGTGAACAATCCAGGCAGCTGTCAGCAGCAACCAAAATGCAGTTGCCTTTAGTTACTTCCTCCGCCTTTGGGCCCAAAGAGCAGAAATATGGTTAGACTGGTTCTGCACACTTTAAGCCTGAACTTTTGCAATGTACCAACTTTCTCCCTGTCATTCACTTCCTGAGCTTTAGTGAAACACTTCTTCAAAAGAGAACTACACAAGTTATGTGTTGTCATATGCACAGCCAACTAGGTAGAAGTATCTATCTCACATTCCAGTAACTCAACAAGTAACAGTCATTTCTTCTATCTCAATTAAAATTACAATAAACCATTTCAATTAAAATGACAGGTACAACCAAAACAGCTTTACAGCATATGAAAAATAGGAAGTATAGTGAATAATTCTTGTTACTGTTATCTAATCATTGGTTTCCTGCACCACAGGTAAATTTTTTACTCAATCAATATAAATTTTTTCTAAGCTGCTACCTACAATCCAAATGTAACACTGACATAAAATTGGGAAAAGAGTTTAGAATAATATTGTCTGCCTGAAACACTGACAGTCTTCACTGAAGTATTTAACTCTCCACACCTTAGGGGCAGGTCACAACTCCATTTGGTCTTGTTCCACACATGCTAAGATCTCTAAATGATTGGTAACATTTGAATTCATGATTTTTCTGTAGAGACATAAAACAGCCTTCTACTCCTTTTACAGACTGGTTAAATGATCAAGTAGCATAAACAAACTTAAATCATCTTGTGTGGTTTTAGTGTTCAGTTCCAATCACAATTACCTAAACATGGTGTTGCATGATAACCACAGTAGGCAGCTAAGCACCATACAGTCACTAGCTCACTTCCTCCTCTCCATCTTATTGCTCAACATGACCATCATACAGCTTGGAATATCTCTGGTTAGTTCAGGTCATTTGTCTGGTTGTGTCCCCTCCCAACCTCTTGCACAGCCCCAATCTATTCACTGGGAGAGCAGAGTGAGAAACAGAGAAGGCCTTTGATGCTGTGCAAGTACAATTCAGGAACAGGTAAAACATTACTGTGTTATGTTCATTCTTTAGGTCACAAATGTAAAACACAGCACCATATGAGCTGCTATGAAGAAAATTAACTCCATCCCAGCCAGGCCCAGTACACACACATGTCATACATAAATCAAATGACGTCATGTCCTGGGTTCAGCTGGGATAGAGTTAATTTTCACAGGAAGCTGGTAGGGGGCACAGTTGGGACAGCTGACCTGAACTAGCCAAGGAGCTATTCCATACCATGTGCCATCATGCCCAGTATATAAATGGGGACTGAGCTGGAGGGTGGCTCTCGGCTTTCGGTGGGGGAAGTGGCAGAGCACCGGGTTCCGGGTGGTGAGCAGCTGCACTGTGTATCACTCGTTTTGTATATTCTTTTATTTGTATCACTATTGTTCTAACTTCTCTTTTTGTGTTGCCCCAGTAAATTGTCCTTATCTCATCCTTCAAGGTTCTGGGTTTTTTTTTCCTGTTCTCTTTCTGATTCTCCTCCCCATCCCACCAGAGGGGGTGGGAGGAGTGAGCGAGCGGCTGCGTGGTCCTTTGTTACCAGCTGGGCTGAAACCACGACATACAGGATACATGCTAGTGCAAAGAAAAGAGCTCCAAGAGATGAAAAAAACAAACCCACATGGTTTTGCTTAGTGGCTGACTCTTTTGCCTTCTAGCAGATGAAAGAAGTCATTGCCTTTGAGTTTAAGATGTTCTGGTAAATCTAGCTGTCTTTTTGCCTCTTCAGTGACTTCTTGGGCTGCTGAAACAAGTGCCTCTGCAAAAACGAAGTAAGAAAAGCAATATTTAAGAGCTGGTTTGAATTCTGAACACATAAAAGCAACTGAAAAGGGTGTACTACAGAACACCAGAAAACCGTCACAGGGCAGAATATATTTATTATGAAGTTGGAAATGCAAAGTTCCCTGTTTCTAAAAGGACATGCTTTTATGCTTTTGACATGCGTTGCACTTTTCACTGCTGTAAACACTACTTTTATCTTGTTCCAAGACATTTTTTCAAAAATCTGAACAGAATTTCATTAACAGTTTCAGTGTTAACTTCGATGCATTTTTAAAAGAAGTGGGCAGACTAGACTATAATGCTTTTACAAGCAGCTCGTGATTTTCAAGCTACTCCGCAGATGACTGATATGACAATGTAATTTTTAGACTGAAATAAGTACTGATAGTCTGGAAGTTGTGGGGGGTTGCTTTTTTAATATAACCAATTCATATATTAGTGGATTCAGCTTGAAAAAACATTTTACTGAATAGTCAAAGGTAAGACATAGAATTATAGTATTATAGTATATCTTGAATATCCTTGGAAGGGACCCATAAGGATCATCGAGTCCAACTCCCTGCTGCTTGCAGGACTACCTAAAATCAAACCATATTACTAGTAGCATTGTCCAGGCACTCCTTGAACTCTTGACAGGCTTGGGACCATGACCACTTCCCTGGAGACTGTTCCAGTGACTGACCATAGATAGTCTCAGTGAAGAACCTCTTCCTAATGCACAATCTGAAATTCCCCCATTGCAGCTTCATTCCATTTCCATTCCATCTCCTGTTGCTGGTCACCAGAGAGAGGAGATCAGCAGCTCCCCCTCCGCTGCCCACTGTGAGGAAGCTGGAGACTTTGAGGAGGTCACCCCTCAGCCTTCTCTTCTCCAAGGTGAACAAACCAATGGCCTCAGCCACTCCTCAAGTCTTGCCCTTAAGGCCTTTCACCATCATGGTTGCCCCCCTCTGCACACACTGTGGTAGCCTGATGTCCTTTTTAGACTGAGGCGCCCACAACTGCCCACAGTACTCGAGGTGGGGCCCCACCAGTGCAATGTAGAGTGGGACAGTCACCTCCCTCAACCAGTTAGTGATGCTGTGCTTGATGCACCCCAGGACATGGTTGGCTCTTTTGGCTGCCAGGGCACACTGTTGACTCATATTCAACTTGCCACCAACCCAACCCCCCCGATCTCTTTCTGCGGGGCTGCTCTCCAGCCTCTCATCCCCCAGTTTGTACATACAATCAGGATTATGCCATCCCAGGCAGAGAAACCAGCACTTGCTCTTGTTAAATTTCATATGGTTGGTGGTTGCCCAGCTCTCTAGTTTATCCAGATATCTCTGTAAGGCGTCTCTATCCTTGAGAAACAGCTACATGAAACAGCTGATTACAAGAAACATCTACCCTACATGAAACAGCTGATTATGAAGACAGAGAGAGAACAATGACACAGTACTCTCAATATGCAAGAACATGACAAATAAAACATTAGTTTGAGATCTGCAACACTGACCTAAAGACCATGAAGTTTTTTTTCTGATTTAATATATCTAAGAATGACTATACTAAGAATCTGTCCATAAAGTCATCTTTGAAACTGGATAATGTGCATTTCCTCAAAGAAGAGAAATATGTTGACAATTATCATGATGCATTTTGAGTTTGTTTCCCTTGTTGCAAGGATGTTGAGCTAATACCTCTAATTTGAATTCTGTTCCATACATATCAGAAAGACTAAGAGACTTAGTCTAACTTGTATAACCCAAGATTAAGAGGCTAGAGCTATTGATTACGTTAGTAGGGAGAATTGTACTTCGCATGACATTTAAGAACTTTGTGGTATTTACTTCAGAGATAAGATTTTCAAGGTAGCAAATGACAAATAATGCCTAGATTTGTTTGATCATTGAGTTGCTGAGTTCAAATACATGTAACGAATTTGACCGAAACAGTTGTTTTAAAGAGAGATTTTACAGGTAACTCACAGGAACTGAATGATAAAATTCTACAGAGTGAAGGCAGCTATCTTCAAGTAGGGATTCCTGTCAAAATAAAACTGTTCCCAAGTATTACCAATTAAAAAAATTCTAACAGCAAACAGAATTTCTAACCTCATTTATGTATCACATTCTGCTAATCTTATTTGAAGTCAATGTCTGGCTCATTTATTATAATCAAAGTACCACACAAAGCAAAATTCTTATCACTGATTTCTTAATATACAGGTAGAAAGGATTCCATCCTATGCTCCAAACTATTTTAGGCACATCTCTGTTTCCATACTCCCATGGCCCATCCATACTGTATACCAGTAGAGATATCAGAAGGAAAGTTTTCAACTACTTACTCAGAAGAGTTAGCTGCAAAAATTTAGGAAGTGTACATTTGTTTAAGTAAAGCACATCACAGAATTTTCAAACACCTAAAAGCCAAGCTCTGTCTGCATGCGATTTACAAGCAGAACACTGATGATGACAGTGATGATTTCTAGGATTTTCTTAGAAAACTACAAATCTGAAATAAGATAGATTCCTTTCTGACTGAGGGGAATAAATCTAAGCCTTTAGCCAAACAACTGTCCTACTTTAGCTTCATACATGGGTAGAGCTCTTCGTGTGAGGTTTCAAGCCAATTTTAAAGAATTTACAGTAGGTGGATTTGTATCCAAGTTCATAAAACAGAAAAAACTTCCCTCCCACATTCCGTGATATTAAGCCATATATAAACAATCAAGAGAAAAAAACCCTGAATTTATATTAGCAGATGTCATCGCATGTCCGGTACCTCAAGATTTGTTATAGGAGGCTTTCTTGCCTAGTAGGATTTGTGCAAATACGCACACTGACTTCAGCTTACCTTCAGAAAAGGCTGAAATCCATCTGATTTGCACCTCTCTCTGTATTCAGACAAGTCAAACAGAAAACAGCAATGGGAAAATGCACTTCTCTTTGGGACAACTGCACTTGCCCTGCTTTTTAATCTCTGCGTTACTTGCTTTACATTTCCTTCCTTCAAGCTACTCCCAGCGCCCGCTCCCTTTCTTGTCCTAATCTGAGATTTTACAATTTCGTAATTTGAAAACGGACGTTTTTCAAACTGCCGTGTACAGTGCATATGATCGCTTTTCAGCTTCTTGCAAATCACCATGATCATCACCAGCTGCGTTAACCAACCAAAAAAAAAAAAAAAAAAAAAAAGGAAACAAAAGAAAGAGGATTGTG
>JANZLQ010000079.1:45636104-45649955 GCA_026212715.1 Elanus axillaris
ACCGGTGGGGATGCCCAGCCCGGAAGCCCGCGCCGGGTGAAGGGGGTCACTGGTTTGGGGAGCTAAACCCGGGGGTGTCTCCGGAGGCAGGCGGACAGGGCTCGTCAGGTCTCGCACCCCTCGCCCCTGCCTAGAAACAGTGAACGTCTCTTCCCCGGGATTTCTGTTTTCCCCTTTTCTTTCAGAAAAAGCTCAAATACCTCACAATATGGCAGACGTCTGGGGAAATCTGTGAAAATAGATTTATTTTTATTTAATTTTTTTTGTGTGTGTGGTTGTTACATGGTTATGACAAACTACAGTAGCTTGCTAAAGGTTAATAATTTGTGCTTTCCCATGATGTGTCAGCCTAGCACTGCAAGGTTTTCCTTCAAGAAAAGACATCCGGTTTGAAACAATCATCCTACATTCACTCCGTATTGGAAAGTAAAGCCCCCCTCAACACTTCTGTAATTTCCTGTTGGCGATTACTTTTCATGTCATAGGTGTGTTGAAGCACTGCTTTAATATGCCCAGCTGATTAACAGTTTCTTTTCTATGGGCCTCATCCAGCTCAAATAAGTTGAGTTTGCATCCAAGAGAGCAGATACACGTGCATATTCAGCCTCCACTACATAGCAGACAGCCCCAGCTGGTTTGCTAATGTCAGTGCTATGTATGTCAAATAAGTCTTGGGGGTCTTATTCAGGACTGCTATAGCGTACTTGCACATATTTATATAAAAGCACATAGCAATATCTTGAAAGACCATCAAAGTCCCTGACATGAACTCCCAATCATTTCCAATTATTCCTATAAAGTCACAGTTCCCAGCCTTACCAGTTTGATATAACTCATTACAAAACTGCTGCTGGAGTTAACTCTAATTCTGTTGGCTAATTTTTTATAAGGTGTTGCAGTTTAGCCCCAGCCAGCAATTAACCACCATGCAGCTGCTCGCTTACTCCCCCTCCCACTCTCACCAGTGGAACGGGAGAGAGAATCACAGGGGGTGGGGGGCAGTAAAACTTGTAAGTTGAGACAAAGGCAGTTCAGTAGGACAGAAATGGAAGGGAAAATAATAACAATAAGAGAATATACCAAACAAGTGATGCACAGTACAGTTGCTCACCACCCGCTGAGCAATGCCCAGACAATCCCTGAGCCACGATGCACCCCAGCCAACTGCCCCCAGTTCATGTACTGGGCATGACATATTATGGTATGGAATACCCCTTTGGCTCGTTTCGGTCAGCTGTGTCCCCTCCCAGTTTCTTGTGTGCTCCCAGCCTCCACTGGCAGGGCAGTACGAAAAGCTGAAAAGTCCTTGGCTTAGTATAAAGAGAGCTTAGCAACAACTAAATCAGTGTGTTACCAACATAATTCTCATCCTAAATCCAAAACACAGCACTATACCAGCTACTAAGAAGAAAATTAACTTTATTCCAGCTGAAACCAGGATGCAAGGAAAAGCAGCCCAAGTACCTATAATGTGCTTCATATCTAATTGCAGTCAAAGCTGATGGTAACTAGTTCATTCTAATGATGGGGAACTATCTTGAGAAACTCATTATGTCACACCACAAAATGCTGAAGGATACCAATTCACGGATCTGTGGGCACTAGTTATTTTATAGGATAAAGCAAAAATTATTTGAAAAAATTATTCCACCTCAAATTTACCCTCTTTCCAATTCTTTTGTCTCACCCCACTTCCCAACTGTTTAATGCTAACATTTTAATTCATTGCTTCAGTTTGAGTAGCTTTGACTGACTTGCAGAATCATTGTTTACATAACTACAGCTGAACAAAAATGAGTAGTGGTAATATACATAAAAGAAGGAAAAATGGAAGAAAAATGAGTCCTAAATACTCAACTGCTGCATACATTCTGCTCTGCCGTCTGAGAGCATGGAGAGAGAGATGTTACAAAAAGTTTTATTTAATGATATTCAGTAATCGAACTATCTGGGAACTATCTAAGCTCAAATAACAAAGTTGTTACTTAGTTGCCTAATTAATGACAGGCCATAACAGTAGACAATGTGACCACTGGCCCATGGAATTTTAAGTTTATTTCAGCTGTAGAGCAAAAAAAATTTGTGAAGCAGGTACATTTATATTGTTCATAAAATGTTTCTTCCTGTTTATAATGAATTATGGTTTTCGTTATAATTTGCATATAAGGAGATGTACACTTGCGTACTTTCATTCTCTTTAATGAATACTTCTTTCTGGAATAAATTTTTGTGGTTTTGTGGCATCCACAAGATGGCACTCGATCTCTTTTTCAGTATCTGCAGGTTTGAGCCCAGGGTTTGGCACAGGGTTTACGGTTTTATCTCGGTAACAGTAACAGAACAGATCTTGAGAAACAGTAAGTCAGGTAAACACTTGCTTAAGAACTGCATGGTTAGTAATTTGACAGAAGTCTTACTGACTACTTATATCTCATTCTGTCAAATAGTTAATGTTAATCCTTCTTCTCAGTCGTGATGGGTTGCTGTGATCCATGGTAAAAATTACTCATCCTTAATACTGGACACATTTTCCTTTTGTAATACACAGTTCAGCTTGGAGAGAAGATTTTACATAAGTAGAATTTAATTACCTGTATTCAAATTTAGTAGAAATGTTTCTTTAAAAAGTGTAGAAGAATTTTAGTTACAAACAGGTATGCCAAGAGAAGCAGTTTAGCAGCTCATACCTGCAGTTCGAAAATGCAGGCACTGTATCACACAGCTGGAATAGAATTTCTGCTTTGTGCTGATGCTACAATTTTTACAGCTCTTGTTGTTAGTGAAAAGTCTTTAAGCATTTTTTCTAGTGTGCATAATAGCCATACAAACCTACAGAGAGCAGGTGTCATGTGTCATCTGTGTAGGCTTTCTTTTGTCCAGGAATAGCCTGCATTGGCCCTCACTTCTATACTCTTTATAGAAAACTGAAAAAGCCTTGTTAGTTTTCAAGCTGCAAAGTTTTCTACCTATGCAATAACATCAGAAAGAGGAGATGAAAATGGTGGCTCTAGTGACTTACATTGTTGGGAGGAGGTAGCAAAGGAAATGGCTGCAATGCTTTTTCCTGCTTGCTCTGTTTTATTCGTTAAACTCATACTCTTCCTACCTTTCCTGGGCTGTGCCTTGATATGAAAAAGAATCCATGAGCAACAGAGGTTGCCATTACAGCCTTGTTCACACACAAAGCAATGACTGAGCAAACAGGAAAAATTCTGGTGGAAATTTTCTCACTGTTAAATGGAACCAGATGTTTATAATACTCCTGCCATCACTCATATGTGATGCTGTGTCCCAAACACATGCAGGGCATGCCTGCATTTGTTACAGCCCTACCCAGTATTGGGAGCCTTGCAGGAGACATTGAGGAATTTGTGATCTTGAGCAAGCCCCATCTATTGCTCCTTGTACTTAAGGCCCATGTGTTCACATGAGTAGATGCCGTAAGAGAACCTGCAGGAGTGACCTGTGCTGGCCTCTGCTGTGTGCTGGTCATGTTATGACAGAGATAATACTGCAGCCTGTCAGGAGAAGATATATGTTCATGTTTGTTACATGAAAGAAAAGCCACCACAGCATGGGAGGGAGGACAGAATCTGCGCAGCGTGCTGTGGGGGAAAATCTATGCCAGCTCCCTCTGATGCTGCACAAAAACAGGGTACCCTGCATCTGAAGGGACATAGGATTTACACATTGTCTATATTCCTCTTTTTATTCTACTTTATTAAAAGAGTTGTTTTATTAAGCCCTGTGTTGTTGGGCCTTTCTTGGGGACATCCAGAAAGAGCTCTGCACCATTTATTCCTCTTTTTCACCTCCCCACCCAGCCAAGTGCAGAAAAGCAACCCCTCTTTAACTTAGGGCAGTACTGGAATGTATCAGTCCATGTGTTACTCAAAGTTGGCATAATACATCAGATCTCCCACAGGAATGCCTGAAAAGCCAGGTGTTCAGATCCCGTGTTTCTGTAGTTTCTTGGGAATAACATATAGGGTACTTTTATGAAGGTAGCATACAGAAAGACTGCCCAGAGGTAAATCTCGTAAAAAATAGATGACTTGCTAAAAAATGGAAAAATGTTCTTCTGATCCTAGTAACCCTGCTATAAAAAAAGAAATGCACAAAGATGAACAATGTACAGCAAAAACGTCGCTGAATGAGAATTCAGAAATAACAGAAGTACTGCCACTTTCACAGAAAGTTGACAAAATTGCACCATATCAAAAAAAGAGATATGGTGAAATCTGAATGGATGTTGAAAGCTTGATAACAAAGAAGGAGCAAAGTAAGGACAATAATCTAATGCTGCTCCATGGTCCTACACTAGCATTAATTTGTTTGGATATGCTGGAAGAAAAGTGTTGATACTGTCACAGAAGTAACTGGAATACAATTTACATCAGGTCAGAACAGAAACAGTTTATTACTATCACTATAGGAGAGAATACAGAGCAGCAGAGTGACCATCCCTCTTAATACAAACTTGGCCCAAATGAGGCAGTTGCAGAGTAGATATAACTGCATGTTTTACAACTCCTTCACCACAACTGTGTCAGATAAGCAGGATATGGTAGATAACAACAGCAATTTAAATCCTTAAGATAAGGAGGCTTTATACAGTACATCCTTTTATAAATAATCCACTCCTTTTATGAATAATCCACTCCTTTGTAATTAAATCTTGCTGACTGGCAAGACCCTTAGCTGCAAATGTGTCTTAACTAGGAAGGCCTGCAGAGGCCTATGAGACATTAACTTTTTTCTTCCACAAAACTAGATTCTTTTTTCCCTCCTTTCTAAAAGTAGCAATATCAGAGAATACAGCATGAAATTATTTTAGCTCTATACTTTATGCCAACAACCCTGAAGTCTGCCACATCAGCAAAATGCAAATAGGAAGCTAAGGACCAGAATACCCATTTGTGCAACAACTAATGACATTTTTAAAAGGTGTGTATTATAACTAAATCAAAGATGCTGCTCATGTTATACAGTACCACATAGGTTTAATAATTTCTAATGGAAAGGAAATATATGTTTATCTAGCAAAAACATGAACATGACAGGATATAAAACAATTTATTGTGAAAGTGTTTTCTCTGCTATAACAACTAAACCACAAAACATCTTCAACAAAAGGAGGAAGGAAAAATGAGACTGGAATTTACATGGAAAAAAAACTCGGCTGTGAAATAGTAATATAACATAGAAATTCAAAGGAAAGGCTTGAGCAGAGCATTGCAGAGGCAAAGTCTATACTCTTTCAGAAGGAACCTGCAATTAGATCACTGTCCTGGTTTCAGCTGGGATAGAGTTAAGTGTCTTCCTAATAGCTGGTACAGTGCTATGTTTTGAGTTCAGTATGAGAAGAATGTTGATAACACTGATGTTTTCAGTTGCTGCTAAGTAATGTTTATACTAAGTCAAGGATTCTTCAGCTTCTCATCCCCAGCCAGCGAGAAAGCTGGAGGGGCACAAGAAGTTGGGAGGGGACACAGTCAGGGCAGCTGACCCAAACTGGCCAAAGGGGTATTCCAGACCATGGGACGTCACATCTAGTATATAAATGGGTGGCATGGGGGTTGGGATCGCTGCTCAGGGACTAACTGGGTGTCAATCAGCAGGTGGTGAGCAGTTACTCTGTGCACCATTTGTACACTCCAATCCCTTTCCTATTACTGTTGTCATTTTATTAGTGTCATCATTATCATTATTAGTTTCTTCTTTTCTGTTCTATTAAACCATTTTTATCGCAACCCACAAGTTTTACTTCTTTTTCCTGATTTTCTCCCCCATCCCACTGGGGGGGGGAGTGGGTGAGCAGCTGTGTGGTGTTTAGTTGCTGGTTGGGGTTAAACCACGACAATCACCTTAAAGCAGTTGTGAGACTGAGCTCTGAAATTAATGAAATCCAAGAAAGGCAACCAGCTCAGATACTAACTCAGAACTCGCAATGAATGCATGCATAAGTACACACTTTTTTTTAATTTTTTTTTTAACGGTTATATACATAATACTGTCATTTGTTTATTTTTACTTCAGGAAAGGGGACTTTCTAGGATAATTGGGACTGTTAGTAAATAAAATTTGGAGAAATTTGAGAGGTTGAAGTTAGTATAATTTGTTAGTTTCCCAGGTTACTCTCTCAGAAGGAGCTTGATTGATTGTCCTCATGCTTTAGGTTTCCTGTGGTTAAAATACAAGCTTTTTCCAGCTTTACCAGAATCATCTTTCATCACTCCTGCCAGAGAAGCCAGCAAGAGAAGGAGTAATTCATTTCCCAGGCAGTTTTATTGTGCCAGACCTGCTTCTCACTTCTACAGTGCAATCAGCAAGTCATGGTTTTTTAACTGCATCAGAGCAGCAAGAAGTCATCCAGAGGCACAATGAGAGGCCCTTAATTTACCCAATACATGTTTTGTACTTAACTGTAGCAAGTCAAGGCTGCAATCCATTTCTATTTCTATTTTCTAAATCCATTTCAATTTTTGATTCTTTAATTGTGGCTAACTGCTAGCCAGTCTCTTGGAAGAAACTTGTCCCAGGATGGCCTTCATCTGACATGGTTTGTTCATATTAAACTACTTTGAAACTCACCTGAAAAAAGTTGCCTATCAAAAATATGGCAATTTGTGTAAACTCACAGTGGGTAAAATGAAAAACTGTTTCTGATGCATATTACAGACACTCATTCATACAGAAGAAGCAGATGTGACCTTCCTTTATTAACTCTTGCCATGAGTCATGCTCATCTCTGTAACTGACTACTCAGACAAGGTGAGTCTATTTGCTTCAAAGTCTGTTTCCTAATCCTCAGTTTAATTGATCAGACTCTTCCAGCTGGAAAAAGCTGGGAGGAGAAAACTGCCCCTGGCAGACTGAGGGGTCAGTCCCTCCTTTCTGAGCAGTGAGTTGACAAGCAGCTTCTGCTTGCTCCAGTGCCTGGAGGTCACTGCTGCGCTCAGGCTCCTCAGCAGCTTCTGGGTCTTCTGACCGCTCACTGCCTGCATCCAGCTAAATGCATCAGACCCTTTCTCAACCACTGTTTGCCAAAGAGGCACCATGAAAAAGCATGGCAAGAAAGTGTTAATTCAATGTGCTATTATTTGTTGTTGATCTCTCAAATCCTCCCAATGGAGCACAGAGTGAAATGCAATGCTAGAGGTCAAGGGTCCCTGGCCCAAAGCAGAAAACCAATCCCTGTCACTAGCCTAGCCCTAGTCAAATGAGTTATTTAAATAGGAGCAGTGACTGAAAGTGGCCCAGCTGGATTATGATGTTCGGCTCTTTTCCCTGCTCTCCTGCCGCTATCAGAGCAGGTCCCTCAGCCAGGAACAAGGGCTAGCCAGGGGACCAGAAGCACACAGCATGATTCTCTTGGCAACAGGAAACACTGGCACCATCAACCTTCCAAAATACTTTCTGTTTCTGAAAAGCAGTTGAATAGCACCTGCTGGGTGCATTCTTTGTGAGGCTGCTTTAAGACCAACAGTGAGGGTGGAGGGTCTTACTAGAGACAACAGGCCACAACAGAGGTACCAAAAAGAAGTTACACTGGCAATTCTTGGGTTGAGTTTTGCACACAGGACAATTATAGAACCATTTAGGTTGGAAAAGACCTTTAAGATTATCAAGCCCAACTGTTAAGAGAAGGAGGGAGGACGAACATAGCCTCATTCAACTGCAGTGTTTTCGCTCAGAGGCACAGAAAAAAATCCATCCATTAGGTAGATTCTATATTCATATGCATTAAAAATATCCTCCAAGGTATTTGGATATGTGGGTGAGGAGGTGTGAGCCTGGGAGGATTGAGGAGGAGCAAACTGGGAGGAGGGCAGTGGCATTTGTTGAACACTGTAGCTGCACTTTGCATCTTGGGAATTATCCTTCTTTCATACTTTCATTTAGAATGAATGTCCTAATCTGTAGCTAAGGAAGCTTAGAAGAAGGGAGTTTAAAGCCTTTCATGAGATACACATGACTGCAGGCACAGCGTGATTTTTGTTTTGCACAAGGACTCAGGTACTATCAGAAGAGGGCAGAGCAGTGTTGTCTGTGTAATATATAAAGCATACTGATAATTAACATAGGGGAAATAATTAGCAATCTTTCATCATTTTACTGCTGCTGAGTACATCCAAGCCCCTGAGAGCAGCCCATCTTGGAAGCAATATGAAGCCAGCAGAGACAGTAGGGTATCATGCCTGACACTTGTATTATTTCAGCTCAGCAGCAACACCCTATGTAGAAGGAATGGCAATTTTCCAACATTAAAGTCCTTTTAAATATGTAAAATGTTTTAAAAGGCCCAGAAGGCTTTGGGTACTTGATGTTCTGGTTAGAATGGCACCTAATGCATTAATCCACCATGACCCTGTAACTTTGGCATCTACTCTGACTAGAGGAAAACATCTGTGAATCAGGTTATATTTCTTCAGATGCAGGACTTTGTATTTTCCTTTGTTGAACTTCATGAGGTTAACTTCTGACCATTTCTCCAGCTTGTCCAGGTCACTCTGAATGGCAGTGCAGCCACATAGTCTAATCACTCCTTCCAGTTCTGGATCATCTGTAAACATGACAAGGATGGACTCTGTCCCATCATCCAGGTCACTCATGAAGATGTTAAACAGTATTTGTCCCGGTATTGACCCTGGGGTACACCACTAGTGACTTGTCACCAATTAGACTTTGTGCCACTGATCACAACTTTCTGGGCCCAGTCATTCAGCCAGTTTTCAGACCACCTCACTGTCCAGTTTTCTAGCCCATACTTTATCAGTTTGTTTTACAAGGATGTTTGGGAGACAGTGCCAAAAGCCTTACTAAAGTCAAGTTAAAAAACATCCACTGTTGGATCTACCCTCCCCTCAGACACCAAGCAAGTCACCTAATTGCAGAAGGCCATCACATTGGTTAAGCATTATTATCCCCTTCATAAATCATAGTGACTACTCCTGATCACATTCTTCACCTTCATGTGTTCAAAACTTGTGTCTAGGATTAGTTGTTCCATCACCTTTCTAGGGATTGAGATGAGGCTGGCCAGCCTGTAATTCCTCAGATTTTTTTTCTTGGCTTCTTGATGACAGGACTGTCATTTGTTCTCTCTCTGTAATCATGACCATTCAAAGTGTGGTCTTGCAATGACATCACATAGCTCCATCAGCACTCGGCCCCATGCATTTATCTTTGTCCAGTTTGTCTAAGTGGTCCCTAACCTAGTACTCGTCCACTGAGGGTAAGTTTTCCTTGCTCCAGACTTTCCCTAGTGTCTCAGGGACCTGGGATTCCTGAAAACTGGTCTTACCAGTAAACACTGAGGAGGGAAGGCACTGAGTACCTTCACCTTTTCCGTGTCATTTGTTACAAGGCCCCCTGCACCATTCAGCTGCAAGTCCAGGTTTTCTCTAGTCTTCTTTTGATCTTTGACCAGGTACCTGACCACACAGGGTCCCTAGACCATGGCTGCTCCAAAGAAATACTCCTGCCCTGTGTTGCAGAATGGAAGCCCTCTGCACAGTGTGGTGGGAAGAGACCAGGCTGCTCTGATGGGTGTTAAACCCAGCAGAAGCCTTTGAGGCAAATCAGACTATTTCAGGTCTTGCCTTTCATCGCTGCAGATGATCATAACTGCTACAGAAAGCATTACCGAGACAGTGCCATTTGCTCTTAGTGACTTGTAACTCCTTCTCTCCAGTTGCCTCTTCTGCTCTTCCTGGCATAGAACCTCAGCAAACTCTGCAACCATGTCAGATCT
Source organism: Elanus axillaris (assembly GCA_026212715.1). Taxonomy (NCBI): domain Eukaryota; kingdom Metazoa; phylum Chordata; class Aves; order Accipitriformes; family Accipitridae; genus Elanus; species Elanus axillaris. Next base: position 45,645,862 of record JANZLQ010000079.1, read on the forward strand.
TCAAGCAAAGCTCGATGCATAGTTTCCTGAATCAATGCATCCAGCATCAGCTTGATTTCCATGTGGAGTCTCCCTGACTGTCCTGTAGGATTCCCAAGGGGCTGTGATTCCTAGCAGGGAGCTAGGGCTGCCGCAGGAAAGTCCAGGCTTCCTGCAAGAGCCCCTGCCTCAGGACTTGCTGCTGCTCTCCCTCCAGCCCAGGCCCTGGCAGTAGGGTTGGCAGAGAGTGGGGTGCACTGGGTCCTGCAGGTGAAAAGCAGCTGGACTGAGAGCACAGCAGGTGGGAGGAAGAAGAGCATGAGGAGTTGCAGGAAGCACAGGAGGAGCAGAGTGGGCATCAGGGTGATTTTCTTCTTGATGAAGGGCTCAGAACAGACTTTTGCTCCTTTCTAGAGCTCATCTGCATGAGCAGGGTCTTTGGGTAGGTAGTGTGGATGCAGCCTGGCTCTGCATGAGCTCCCACACATGTGCAGCTGTGCACATGTCTATGGGAACAAGCCAATCCTTACACCCAAGGAAGGTCTTCAACCTGGCTCCAAACTGTGCATAAGCTCTCCTATCCCACAGCTTCCAGTGCTATCTGCATGCCTCACAGGGCAATCAACACTTCCCTAATGGTGCCAACTCCAGTGGATCCTCTGCCCCTGGACTGTGTGGCCAAGCATGCAGTTAATGACTGTGGGGCTGGAAGGGGAGAATACAGCCCTGAAGTTTGCTGGTCTGTCCACACAGAGTTCCCATCTCTGCACCCTCCTCTCTGACCCCATTTTTCACCTATCAAAAATCAACAGTGACAAGGCCCAGTGCCAGGCTGGCTGAGCTGCCATCCTTTAACACAGGGGTCCCAGTAGGTCCACAGCAGTGGGACTGGTTGAAAAAGTTAGTCTTCCAGTTATTCTAATCTGTCTTGCTGCTCTGCTTCTCCAAAGCAGACCTCCAGTCCTCGTAGAGATCAGCTGACAGAAGTTTGGAGGGGATGTTTCAGAGTAAGTCCTGCAATGCCAAGATCTTCAGACGAAGCTTTGGATACTTCTGCTGGAACATACCTGTGACTCTACCTCAGGAGGAGGCAGCTTAGTTTCTGTCATGTCCTCTTGCAGTCACCATTGACACTGCCAGAGCAGGCAGTTTCTAGTCTGTGTGCCAAACAATCTTGAATTAGTCTGTTAACAGAACAGAGCTTTACTCTGCCTTCTCTTCATTCCTAAATCTCATTAAGCCTCCCTGAGCAGACTGATGGAGAAGAGCATGAAGTGAGCTTCCCGGGGCCTGCCAGTGATTAGAGGCAGAAAAAGAGGAACAGAATAGGACATAGCAAATTAAAATGCCAATTTTTCTGAGACTGAATCATGGAGTTTTGGCTTTACTGCTGCTTTAGCCAGGAGTACCAACTAGGTCAAACCCAGTCACTGAAGTGGACTCTTGCAGGTTCACAAGGAGCTCATTCAACACACATGAAATATCACAATGCAACACACAGAGAACAAGCAAAGTGAAGCAAGTGGAAAAGAGTAAAGTGGTATTAACATAGAGGGAAAGCAACATGAGTTACAATATTTCAAACGCTGGACTAAAACAGGAATCCCATGTGGATAACATTTGACTGAGTACATTTCTGAAACTGAAAATGTTGCTAAATATATGGCATAGTTCTGCTGTTTTTCAGTAGGGGTAAGAGATTTGTGAAAAAATCTGACCCAGATATCAGTACTGATCTATGTGAGGAGTGAATACAGGTGCTAGTAAATTATCTGAACAGGGCAGTTTTCTTTTGGAAAACAGTGAATTCTGGCTAAATTCAATGAGCATATTCTGATCTCTTCAACACACGGATAAAACTGGTGGGCAGCAAAGCAGCCAGCAAGCTTGGGCTTGGGCTGTGATTTGCCCTACAGACAAATACTATTTATTTGTTTTCAAAGAGTTAAACCAGATAATGCTGTTAGGATTTTGAACACAGTTTGCATCCAGTCAACACTTTCTACTTTTGCATCAAGACTGGACGTAATGCTGACAACCAGCACAGTCCTCTTATATGCAGCAGACAAAACTAGCTTTTCCCACTTGGCAGCTTACAAGAGATGCTTCAGCAAAGGCTCCTTTCCTTCATCTGCTTTCATGTTTTTCAGGTCAAACAGAAACCTACAAGCCCCTTAGAAGGCACCTTCCAGCAATGCTAAGATTTCCACTCCAGGACTGCAGCCCCCCTGGCCTCAAGGTGATCATGGAGTGATCCCTCCTGTTTCCTCCTCAGGTCGGTGCTGCACTAGAACAATAAGTCTCATCACACAGCCCATGGAGGCAGATGAATTAGGATGCCAAAAAGAGCTTAGGTGTTTTTTAATATTTAATCTTGTAACTATTTAAAGATATTTAAATTCCTTATTCCTTTAAGATTCATGTTGCCATAAAAAGTGATTACACATAGTTGGTTACAAAAAATTTTCTTCTAAGCCTAAAATAAAGTAGTAGGTAATCTTTTCACTCACACTAGCTCCTGTACCTATGCAGGTCTCATGCATGCAGTATATGCTGTAGGGGACCCTGACTGAAACACGCTGATTTCTCAACTGGAAGCTGTAGAGATACATCAGTACTATGTTGTGCATTATTCTCAACAGGAGCATCTTCAGTTTGAAACACAGTCACCTAATAAGCTAGAATTAATTTTGAGTACTTCACTCCCTGACGCCTCATTTCAGTTTTCTTCCATTTTTCCAATTCCATTTTAGAAAACCTTAAAACTATGTTTGAAGGGTTTTCAAGAAGGCCTTTAGTTTGTTTTGGCACTGCAGAAAAAATACATTATAGCATGGCCAAAAACTTGTACAGGGCAGTTAGTATGGTTCATAACAAGCTTCTCCTTTAGCAAAGCCTACATGCAGTGCCTACGCTCCAGCACCTGGTGGTGTCTCTGCCAAAATAATACATCTCCAGCTTTGTACAGTAGGGTTAAAATGTATGGTGCCAGGAGTAGCCCTCAGTACAGTAAAGATCATCGATATTGTAAGGGAATCCCTTCTGTTTCTATCAGGTAAACAGCCCTGAGGTCAGCTACATATGGCCTCTTCTCTCCACACTGGATTGTCGGTGATAAATCTCCCTTCAGCATATGTGCTGAGGACATACCTCTCTGTGATCATCAGGGGAAGGCACAGGCCTTCTCAGCATGCTGCTTTTTCCTTCAGAAAGCACTGACAGCAACACTTCTGATTGGTGTGTGGCAGCTTCATCTGAGACTAATGATTTGAGGGAAGCTTGCTTTGCCTGTGTCTCCCATAAAAGCACATATTTGGCATGGTTTTCTTCATAGATCACCTCCCCTTATGCGGTTTCCTTGTTCTGCACTTTCCTTTGCTGTAGAACAGGCCATCTAGTGCAGACTGCGGTAATACACATCCAAATGGCAATCCATCTGCTACAGCAGCATGTTCACATCTGTATATTAACATGCCACAAGTCATGTCTCTCTCCAGGTAAGAAGGACAAGGTCTGCAGGAGATTAAATGCTGGCACATTGTCTTTAGATGGCCAGAAACTCAAGGCAGGGCTTTTCGTTTTTTACAGTGTCTGCATGTCCTGGTTTCAGCTGGGATAGGGTTAAGTGTCTTCCTAGTGGCTGGTACAGTGCTAAGTTTTGAGTTCAGTATGAGAAGAATGTTGATAACACTCTGATGTTTTCAGTTGCTGCTAAGTAATATTTTTACTAAGTCAAGGATTCTTCAGCTTCTCATCCCCAGCCAGCGAGAAAGCTGGAGGGGTACAAGAAGTTGGGAAGGGAGACAGCCAGGGCGGCTGGCCCAAACTGGCAAAAGGGGTATTCCAGACCATGGGATGTCACATCTAGTATATAACTGGGTGGCATGGGGGTGGGAATCACCACCCGGGGACTAACTGGGAGTCGATCAGTGGGTGGTGAGTAATTACTCTGTGCACCATTTGTACATTCCAATCCCTTTACTATTACTCTTGTAATTTTATTAGTGTCATCATTATCATTATTAGTTTCTTCTCTTCTGTTCTATTAAACCATTCTTATCGCAACCCACAAGTTTTACTTCTTTTTCCTGATTTTCTTACCCATTCCACTGGGC
>JANZLQ010000079.1:45650055-45677057 GCA_026212715.1 Elanus axillaris
CCCACAAGTTTTACTTCTTTTTCCTGATTTTCTTACCCATTCCACTGGGCGGGGGGGGGGGGGGGAGCAGACTGAGTGAGCAGCTGTATGGTGTTTAGCTGTTGGCTGAGGTTAAACCATGACACTGCACATTTAAGTCATGGGTACTATGCAGGACAAATACGCACTGAGTATCATTTACGTCAATCTGGTGGCTTAAAACCACCTTAAGATTAGTGTAAGCTATCTTTTGAAGCTCCTGCCTACTGCCAATAAGTGCAAACAAGAATTGGATCTCTTGTATCTGCCTTTAGTTGTATCCTTACACTTTGCAAACTCTTGCAAAGTTTGTTAGAACCTGTGAAATATGGAAAGGGCATGTTGTTCTAAAGAAAACTGATTTGCTGAGAAAGAGGAAAATCTGACCTTCATGCAGCAGAGTGTCACAAAGGACACAGAAAGTAAGATTTAACCATTAGCATAGTGCCATGTAGCACACAGGTTAGGATATGTATCACATATCCTCACTACCACGTAAAATGTAGGTTTCTCTCTGTTCTTATGCTCAGAGAGAAACAGGGACAGTAAAAATCACTCTGCACCGTAGTATACAAAGGAAGTGATCCAATCCAGTTGTAGATGGGGAAAAGAAAGCCTGTAGAACCATCACTTGGACACTAGTGTTTAGGGCTTCTGTTTCACAGGAGTTCTTCACAGTGCAGCCTCCAGCTCCAGAACAGGTGGAATGACTGTACTAGCTGAACCTCCATCCCCATTAAGTGCAGCATCCCATAATGCTGCAAACAAGCAGTTTTGCAAAGCAATTCCTTAATTACTGAGCTCCAAGTTAAAGGTTTTCCCCCACCCCTTGGCCTTTTCTGTTGCTCCTTCCCAGAGTTCAACAGCATCTTGTAAGCCCAGTTGTCTGACAGGTGTTCAGTCCTGTCCTCAAATCCTGTGAAGGCTCCAACTGCACATTTGTAAATTTAGTGTCATTAGTTAGCTCTATGACACAAGATACTGCTCTCTCACATTGCTCAGTGCTTCTTTAAAGATTGATATAATTAGGACCTTGTTCAAGAGAAGCACAACCCAAGGAAGGAGTTAGATAATTGGGCAAAGGTGGAACTTCCAACCACAAACCAACTGAAAACAAATAACTTCAAGATCTGCCTTCATCAACACTAGTAATTTAAACAAGCTAGGAAACATTCCTTCTCTTTCTCTAAAAAGGCAAATTCCTTTTAATTTCTGCTTTACTTCAAATTAATGGTCCATCTTCTTCACACATACCAGATGCATTTTCTGTAAGAGATGATCAGTTCATAGATATCTGCTTAAACCCTGGGCAATTTTCTCCATTTGTATTTTGCTCTGGTCTAACAAAAGGTGTTAACCTCCATCCCTTATCTTTTCCTCAGACAACATGCCCATACCAATGCTTTTACACTGCTTAAAATTAAACTCATATTTATATTCCAAATGAAGTTTTAATTCCTTTAAGTGCTACCCTAAATATTATTTTGAAACCATGTTCTTCCCAATGCACTCAAATCTTTGAAAGGCAGAGTGATATCCTGTTTTACCAATCTGTTGAAAAAGCCTGTTTTCAAACTTGTAAAAGATCTAAGTCATCACTGGCAGCAAGGAAGGGTCTGAGGAAAAAAAAAAAAAGAAGAGTTTGTTACTATTAAATAGTAAGGTAAAACCATAAATACACAGAAACTCTTTGTTGTTTCAGGCTTAAGATCAGAAAAACAGTTCTACCATCAAGGCAATAGCACTGGTCTGAAGTCCACTGATAACAACAAAAATCCTCCGATTACTTTGGCTGATGTGTAGTAAAACAAATTAAAAGGAATTTGCCTTTTCAGAGAAAGAGAAGGAATGTGCTTCTTCGCCACTTCCTAGAAGCCTGATTACTTTCCCAATTAGGGCCTAGGGAGTTATGTAACCTAATCTGAAAAGATAAACAACTCAAGGTTTTGTTTCAAATAATGGAGTCCAGTGTATTAAACTGACAATTAAAATTCTTTTGGGGCAACAAACCCATCAGTAAATTTCTGAGAAGCTTTCTCAGGTGAACACTGTCCTTCTCAGGAGTTCATTTATAGTGAAAAACTCACCACATTGATGAAACAGTCAGGTTTGTGCTACTCATCACAGGACAGCTTATGATCAAGAGCTCATGAACTTGTTAGTTTAACTGCACATACATTTCCACAGTCACCAACCTAATTAAAAACTTGTGTTCATAGCAGACTTTAATTTGTGAATGATAGAAAAGGAAAACCTTGTTTTCTTTTTTATAACTACCTCATTACTCCATGGCCTTCCAGCATGGCTTAGCCTGGCCTGTAACAGCCCCCAGTGCATTTGCAGGGATCTCACTGGTGAACTCAATAGAGTTGTACTTGGTGAGGGCTTTCTCATGCATGTGATGGAACAGAGACCCATAAAACTTGGCTTGAAGGATAAAAAACATCTCTGCTATAGAAATAACTTTCAGCCTTTTGCAAAACTGCTTGAATTCAGTGTAACGATTGCCAGATGCAAGACCCTGCGGCACATTTAAAGGTAAATGAAAGACAGGAACATTATGCACCTGTTAGTTTGGAAAGGAAAGAACTAAGTAGATCATCTTCCTGTTCTTCTGCATAGTTTTCTTTATCATTATGTGAGTATATCACATGTTCCCCTACAGCTACGAAAGGGTCAGGAGCAAGGTCTGATGCCCAGACCTTCCCATACAGAAGATGATATTTTATAAATTGAGGGGTGGGAGTAATTATCGGTAGAAGTATTTGAACCAGTCTTCCAAAGTATGTCCTCTGCATGGATAGTGTAACTCTTCATGAGAAAATACTGAAATATAGACATTCTTAAGAAAAGGAACATGTCTTTGGAGAAAAAAAAAATTCTCAGGCCCTTTTAGGAGGTCACAAAAGTCATGAAAAAACAGCTATGAAAGGCAGTCCAGGATGGTCACAACAAGGCCTCAAAGGGACTTGCCTAAAACCAAACTGGAAACCTGATCCCTTCAGTTAAATGGGTTTCTGTAAGAGAAGCTTTCCTGAGTCTTTCTTGGCTTGAAGGCTGACAAGTTCACTGAGGCTACCATGCACCCACACTGCCAAGATGCTGCCTGTGCAGGCCCAAATGACAAGGAGTGCAGCACTGTGCTGCTTCTGTTGTGGTTTTCTGGAACCCAAAATTCAGCATATGGGAAACAGGACCTGGTCCCTCCTGAAAATCCAAGCTCTCAGGAGCAATGAAGAAGATCTGTCCCATGTTAAAAAAAAAAAAAAAAAATTAGTAATTTGCATCCTGATTGTATAGTCCCATTAGAAATGTGCCTACAAATAATTTGAGAGCTGTGGGTTGCTTGGGAGTAGAAAGAAACAAGAAAAATCTGGAAGGTACTGCATCCCAGAGCAGAGGAAGAAGTTCCCAGGTACTCAATGAGTACCCCTGCTCAGTCCTTTCCCTCCAGGGAGACAAATGTGACACACTGGAAAATGTTTATAAGCATGTTACATGCCCCTGTATGTCAGATCTGGGTTGTTAGAAAAAACAATCAAGAAAGACAAAACCTAACCACATTCAGTTTAAATCAAGGTGAACAGATGAGCCTTTACTGCCTTAGATTTCTTCCAATATTGGGGGGAGAAAGAAAGAGAAAGAAAGGAAGAAAGAAAGAAGAAAGACAGAAGGAAAGAAAACACTGAAAAAATCTTGGATTAGGAAAGGAAGAATCTTGTATGATAAAATGAGGGTCATCAGCACAGGTAGGCAATTTGACAGACTCAAAAACTACACAGAAAAGGGTTAATCATTAGTGCTGTTTCCACACTTAGATAGAATGAAGCCCTGTCCTGATGAAGGATTAGACATTCTCTAGCTAATGCGGTGCTTAAAAAACAGCTGACACCAGCTGGACTACAGAGACACCCCATGCTGGAAAACTGTAACCTGGGGCTTAATTCTGGGCCAGGGAGTTGCTGTTTCTTTAACGAGTGTGGACAGGAACATGTTTCTAGTGGTACCAGCTACAGAAAAATTGACTATACTAACACTTATCTTTTGCAGATTGTAGCCAGAGGAAAATACACTCAGCTGACAAGTAAGCAGTTCATTCTCTTTCTTGTCATAAGTGTTTAGAAGAGGGAGAAAGCATCATGTATACGCAATACAATCTGTCAATCTTGAGAAATACTATTGTTCTCAAAAGCCTGAGAGTGTTTAGAGAACTGTGTTTGTATTCTTACACCCTTTGTACACACATGATATTTCCTGCTTTTGCAATGTAACAGCAGTATGAGGAAACACTGAGAACACTACAAGAAAAGTTTTCCCCTTGCATTACCTCAAAACTCATGAGAATTTCTATGCTATAAAGTTGAGAGAGCAAAAAAAATGGAAAAACTTGAATATTGTGATGACAGAACAAGTTATTTTTCCACAGAAAATGTTACCAACAATTTAAAACCAGAATGTATTGAAATGAAAGATATGTGGCTACCCTCCTCCTTCTCATTCCTTGCTGCCTACCCATCCAGCAAACAGCTAGGGCAGCATCCCAGAACTCAACTAGGAACTCAGAGAAGGGTCATGTGCAGTGACACACTGCACAGAGATATTTCTTTAATTTTCTTGTCTCCAGACTCTCTTATTCCCCTACTCATCAGCAACGCAGGAAGTGGGCGAGAAGAAGTCAGTATCACAGCAATAAAAATACTAATCATGTAGAAAGTGGGTAACAAGAGAGGTACTTGAGGCAAAAGACTGGCAAGTACCTTTACGAAGGACCACGCTAGGTATCTGACAAGGAAGCTAAAAGTTATGCAGATTTGTCTGATGGCACGTGTGGAAGGGAGCTCTTCCCTCTTATAGTGCAGCACTACACAGCAGGACTGCACACCCTGATTGGGCAGCTGCTGCTCTGGTACACAGGAGAATTTTAAGAGCATCACCTAAAAGGCAGTTCCTATTAACACAGCAAAGCCGGCAAAATGAGGCACCTCCTGTGCTTCTTTGCCTCGCATTATTTTGATGTGCAGCCACACACGGCTACTCAGTTTAAAATAGATTATCTCATTTATGCTAGCCGTGCAAGTTTTAAGAGTGCAAGTTTTTCCTTATGCTTGCTTGTAAAACTGTAACACTTGCATTTCCAGGATTTGTTTCCTCTGCCAGCCTGATGCATTTTCTTCAGGTTAAAGGGAATCACTGGGCCCTTTGAAATCTTTTTCCCTTAGGAGGAAGAAAGTTGTTACCTAAAACACATGTTTTTATAGATTTCCAATCTTAACAAGGGTACTCCTCTGAAAGCTAATTTTGAAATCAGTGCATTTATTTTTTTGCTGCCTCCAGGTATCTCAGCAGACCTTATGTACTGGAAACAGAGGCAAGTGGTCTAAGAATGTGAGAGCCCTGCGTCTGCCCTAGCAGGCCCATAGGGAAGACAAGGAGTAAAGCCACCTACAGATCAGTTCAACACAGAGGAAACAGAAGGAACCCAATTTTTCTCCTCCTCATGCAATAACTCCTATACTGTTTGAAAATTATCAACTAAGTTACCTGATAAAATTATAATGTTATCTCTCAAAATATGGATTTTAATATGCCATTGACCTATGGTGTGCTGGGCATTACTCAGCACTTACATGTCAAAGTCATTCATAGCTTAATGGGCACAGCCAGCTACGTACAGAAACCAGCAGAAACACCACCAGTGCTGCTACTTCTCATTATTATCAATAATGTGCTTTTACATGGAACTACTCTTATAGTTTCCAGGCAGTTTCCTCATCTCTAACAGGATGTAGCAGGAATAGGAGAGATCCTAAGATGTTCCTTACAAATAATCACAAGGTTTGGAAAACTCCTAGTTTCAGACCACATAGAAAACACAGCGGTAATTTATTCTGTCAAAACACAAATTAGACATATAACTGAAATAAGTGATTCGGGTATTTCTGCTAGGTAATGTATTTACTTTGTCTTGTACATTTAGTGATCCATATGGAATGATTGTCCAGAAAAATGCCATAAAATCAGTGTATTTTATGCATTTATATGAATAATGTGATTATCCACTGATGAAGATTAGTTAGTATTAAAAATATAAGATAAGAACACTCATGCTTTGGGGGCACAAGTTATATTGCTGAATAAAGTGATTTATAATAGGCTGTTCCAAAAATATCCATTCTGGTATGTGCCTTTGAGATACCCGAAGCATTTCTTAGTCAGAGTTGGAACACTGATCTGATCCAATATAGTACTTTCTTGGCCCTAAATTTTTATTTATGCTGCCAAACAATTGCATTTTTGGTATTTGTTCAAAAAAAACAATCATAATGTAAGGCTAGTCCATAAAATCCCATCCTTCACATATCATCTTGAAAACATCTTTTGTCTCAGATAATACAGCATTTGGCAAATAAAGCAATATTGGAAATACAGTTGGTTTTTTTTTTTATTTATACCCCAAATTTAACTTTACAAGAATAGGTAAGTTGTCCTTTAAATTGCCTGATCTGAAGTTTTCTTTATCTGAGCCATACTTAGGGCTTATAGAACATTCAGGGTTTCTTTTCATCCAATCTGATTTACAAACATAGTATTAGCATTTCTCAGTTCTTGTATTCACTTAACAGTCAGTTGAAATTTTTATTTAGACCAAAAAGTCATAAGATATTTTTGTTGCAACCATAAAATACAATTTCCTCCTGAGTTCGAGGAACACAATCCTTTGGGTAGTTTGTAATAGACCAGTTGTGACAGATGTGAAATTATGAATGAATGAAACATTGGGGACAGGGGAAGAAGTTTTTTTCTAGAAATATCTCTATGTAAATATATTTCTTGCCTCAGCACAAAATTTATTTTAAAACCAATAACCACTTGAAGAATAAATAATACAAACTCCTAACATTGATTATGCAAAATTCACATATTTTTTTAAACCTTTCACCTGTAGAAATAGCCTTTTGGAGGCCTGATAGGAAAAAGCCCTCAATTGTATATCTTGATAGACATTATTTGGGCATCAGGCACAGCTTTACTTTCACTTTAAGAGCTGTACTTATTTAGCACCTACACAGCTAGGGTAGTTAATGCCTGACAAGCCTAACAGTACTGTAAAATATGACATCTTTCCGCCCAGGTCAGCAGTGGTGTACTTAATGAAGGCTTGCCCGTCACTGGTCAGCTTTCTCAAGAAGACCTAAACCCACTGAAAGAGGCTCAGACTTGCTGAGCTAATCATTTTGGTAGCAAATTTTTAAAGCACATCCAACTTTCATTCACATACATAATTCTTGCATTCAGTAGTCATAGTGCACTCCTGTGTTAGATAAATGATACTTTTTTCCCCTTTTTACTATCTTTATTTGTTATTTTATTGCTACCTTTTGTTGAGGAGTCATTGGAGTAGAAAATGGCTTTTTGGAAAACAGCTTTTTGGAAAGATGCTTGTAAGCCCAGTAGGTCCTAGGAACTAAGTTTCTGCAGAAGCAAGATGGGTACAGTCAGCTGGGGACTGGCTGCCTTTGCCTGTGAGAAGTGGTACCACTGCTTTCCGCCCCCACACACCTCCCCCAATGACTTGATTTGTCTCAATAATGACAATCATCTACTAACATGACATTTTGACATTAAACTTATTCTAGATCATCAGCACATGCTTGCAACTTCAATACTTGAAAGATCAATTTGAGTACAACTCAACCAAAATCAGTTCAGCCAACAAAGAGAGATGCTGTGTGGGACCTCATATTCACCAACAACAAGGGGCTTGTTGGGAATGTGAAGGGCAAAGACAGCCTTGGCTGCAGTGACCGTGAAATGGTGAAGTTCACGCTCCTGAGGGCAGTGAGAAGGGTATAAAGCAAGATCACAACCTTGAACTTCAGGAGAGCAGACTCTGCCTCTTCAAAGACCTTGGAAAAGTCCCATGGGATGAGACCCTGGAGGGAAGAAGGGCCTAAGAAAGCTGGTTAATCAAGGATCACATCCTCTAAGCTCAAGAGCAGTCTATCCCAACAAAGAGCAATTCAGGAAAAAATTCCAGGAGGCCTGCATGGATGAACAAGGAGATCCTGGCCAAACTCAAACACAAAAAGGAAGCATACAGAAGGTGGAAGCAAGGACAAATAACCTTGGAGGAATACAGAAACATTGTCCAAATATCCAGGAAGCAAGTTAGGAAAGCTAAAGCCCAAATGGAATTTAATCTGGCCAGGATGTCAAAGACAACAAGAAGGGCTTCTATAAGTACATAGGTGACAAAAAGAAGACTAAAGAAAATGTGGGCCCATTGGTCAATGAGACAGGGACCTGGTTATGCAGGGCATGGAAAAGGCTGAAGTACTGAATACCTTCTTTGCCTTAGTCTTTACTAGCAAGGCTGGCCCTCAGGAATCCCAGGCCTCTGAGACCATGGGGAAAGTCTGGAGCAGGGAAGATGTATCCTTGGTAGAAGAGGATCAGGTCAAGGAATACTTAAGCAAACTGAACTTATGTAAGTCCATGGGCCCTGAAGGGATGCATCCACGAGTGCTGTGGGAGATGGCTTATGTCATTGTGAGGCCACTCCCAATAATCTTTGACTGATCATGGCACCTGGGAGAAGTATCTGAAGACTGAAGGCTGAAAGAGCTGGGACTGTTCAACCTGGAGAAAAGAAAGCTGAGAGGGAATCTCATCATGTATATAAATACCTGAAGGGAGGGTGCAAACAAGATGGAGCCAGGCACTTTTCGGTGATACCCAGTGACAAGCCAAGAGGCAATGACAATCTGAAACACAGAAGGGTCTCTCTGAACATCAGGAAACAATTTTTCACTGTAAGGGTGACTGAGCACTGGCACAGGTTGCCCAGGAAGGCTATGGAGTCTCCATCCTTGCAGACACTCAAAAGCCATCTGGACATGGTCCTGGGCAACTGTCTCCGGGTGGCCCTGCTTGGGCAAGGGGGTTGGACCAGATGACATCCAGAGATCCCTTCCAGTGTCAACCAGTCTGTTACTCTCTGATTCTGTGAAATACAATGCACAGGTTTAAATCTCCTCCCTACCTATTTAAATGTTTTTGGTTACAGAACCAAAATAGGACTCACTCTCATGAGACTGTGCTTCCCACCCAACCTGAAAAGGCAGAAAGGACTTTTCTCAGGCTCTGCTGGTACTTTTGTTTCTCAGCTAAAATGAGGAAGTACAGTGACATGACTGATAATAAAAAGTCAAGATGAAAAATAAACAGAAAAATTACCACATCAATGCAGAACTAAGTAATGCTAGGCTGCAAATTTGTATGGATTTGTGTCTTAACCAAAACAGCCCTTTCTTCCCAGTTCTGAACTGCCTGAGCCATGAAGACACACTGCTTATCCTGAGAAAAGCGATAAAGCAGATGGTATCACATGTAGGTTTCTAAGGTCTTCTGTGGTTTGCAGAATACATTCATATATTAACAGGGGATTTGTAATTGTAAGCTGCACACAGGACTAAACAAACAAAAAAGAAATACTGTTGAACTAAAGAGGGCTAATGACAGAATAAAATCTCTTATGTTGATTTCATGGCAACTGTAAACTTTAAGAATAGTTTGAACATTTATAGCAGAAAGGCTGACTACTTTACCACATGAACACATTAAAAATAGTGCCAAAGAAGGGGGGATTTAATTGATAAGCAGTAAATAGGATGACCACCTTTTCATGTACAGATCTGTTTAAGAAAAAGCAACTCATTTTCTTACTCTATAGATACAGCTTTCATGGAACTTATATCCTAACATATTTCCTTATTTTTCCTTATTTTGATTATTCAGATTGTGATGTGAGCAAGAATAAAATTCTTCCCAAGATAAGATATCACACAAGTCATTAAGACCAGCAAGGTCCTTAGGCAGATATTTTCTGGCTCCATTAATATTCTAGTGTGAAGTGACGTCAATTAAATTCCATTTTTATTTGGTCTGTGTGATAAGCTATGAGATAAGGTCTCAGCAGGAAATGTGGAAAAACTTTATATTCACCTCCATGTACAGAGTATTAGTCTTTGGTTAACCAGTCAGCACTGGTTGCTGTTTCTGTAAAACTCAGTAGCAGCATGAATGTTATTTAAACATGTTGGGTTTTGAGAAAACGGCTGAGATCTTCAGTCATAGCTTTTTTTAAATAGTTCACATTTGCAAACTATTCACATTTGTTCACATTCATCTTTTTTAAAAAGTCAATGCGAAATCCTCCACAAACTAAACATAAAAAATCATTCCCTTCTCCCATGCATTATCTGTGTCCTCCCCATCCCAGATATAAACTACAGGTTAAATACAGAAGCACCATCATGTTGAGCAGGGAATGGTTTCCCAGGGAACCCCTTCTTTCCATAGGTAGTAAGCATACCTACAGAAGTAGCATATTAGGAAAGTACTGTATTTTAAATTATAAAGTACAGAGTTATTCTTTTTGCATTTTAATAGATCCTAGTGATATGTTGTCCATGCTTCGCACTAGTGATATTTGAAGTGCAGCACCTAAGAAAAAAAAAGTAGTAAAAATACTTATCGTGCTTCCTAAACCATGTATTGTGCTCTTTGCTCACAGATCTCAAGCTGTGACAAAGCAGAAGGGCATGCAGGCAGCAGATGGACTATTTCCTGAAATTGCTATAATGCTCGAAGAAAGAAGGGCATTTGCCTTTCCTCCTCAACCACCCATGCCACAGGCATGGCCGCACTGCAGCCCTCAGCGGGGGCCGGCAGAGAGCTGCCCCAGCTCATCTTCAGTGTTCTTCAGCTACCTCTGGCCATCCAGCCCACCTAAATCTGCATTGGCTGAGAACTCCCCACATTCCCCCTTTTCTTTGAGAAATTATTGTCTCATTATGACTGAGCTGAATGTGTTGTTTTCACAACTCTGGAAAAGATTCACTGTTTGTCTGACTAGGAGGATTAAAGGGGAAAATAACAACCTTTTCTGATGCACTGGTGGTTAGAAGCACCCCTGAACTTCAATCAGTGATTGTTAGGGAAGCAGACCTACAGGAAACCCAGTTTTGGTTTTGTTCATTCTAAGGTCAGTGAAATAGTTTGTTTTACCCTCAGGTTTGGAATTTGAGAGCAATCTAGGAGACTGCTAAATAAACTGGCAAGAACAGGACCCAGAGCCACTGCTGAATTTTAATCATATTCACACGAGAATTCACCAGCATGTGGCGACTTGCAACCATACATCTACTTGTTTATTTTATTCATCTTTTTCCATATTCACAGGTTTGTGAGAGATTACTAAAAGTTACCTAGCTCCTAGTATTGTACTCTAGCTCTGTTCCTAAAATTACTGTATATGCCAATTAAAAAGAAACTGTGAAAAAAAGCTTATGCCAATTTCCTTTCCTTACTTGAGATGGTCCTGAAAACCCATCTGTTCTGGGAAGTACTCCACCTGTGACCAGATGCCTCCCTGGCTCATGATTTATTTGCTTACATGCCTTACATTGGATGTTCTTTGGGCAGCAGGTCTGCTAACCCTTAGTATGCTTCCTTTATTGGAGATGGCTGTGTAACCATCAATAGCACTACTAGTACTGTCTTGTTCTGTGTCAAAGATAGTAACATGCTGTAAAACTGCTAAATAGCCTGGTCCACCATGCTTCTTGTAATGTGACTTTCCAGCAATCAAGCTCCTGTAATGACCATGCTGAACAGCAGTCATGGCACCAGTGATGGTAATGACAGCATCTGTGATTTATTATTATTATATTTCTGTAACAGAAAGCAGTAGCAATTAATTTGGCAGTATCTTACTGAGCAGTTTCTGTTTAAGTTATCCCCACAGTTTACTTAGGCAGGGTAATGGTGTAACTGCACTGCTTTGCTCAACACATGAGGTAGCTTAGTAATTAGAAAACAGGGAAAAAAGTCACAAGGGACTAAGTCCTGTGCTTGTTGAAGTGAAAAAAAAATCCCTACTGTTTTTAATGGATGAGGGTAATGGAATGCAACCTACAACTCTGAAACAAATTCATTAATAACAGGTATTCAGCAGTTTCTCCTCAGACCTGCATGTTTTTATACATCAGAATTATTTTCAGCAATGTGATAGGGGAAAATGTAAAGCCTTTTGCTTTGATTGTAATGTTGGAATTTTTTGGACATCAGTAGCACTCATTACCAGAATTTGTATGATCTTCCAGTCATTTGGTTATGGCTTTGATCATGGCATCATCTATTGAAACATTATACCTTCTTTGACTGTTTCCTATGGCATATAGGAAAAGGAACAGCTAACCTGAGATGGCAAGAGAGTCTTAATGGAGAAAATACCCAATATTTAAATCAAATAATTGATTAAATATAACATTTTAAACAATGGAGCAACACTGTATCAAAGTGTGAAGCAGATTCCTGCTGGACATACCCAAGGCATATACTCCATATATGGAAGCGGGTGAAGAACACAGGTGTTTACAAGACAAGACAGGTTAGAGGTATTCCTCCAGTCATCTAATCACATTTCCCATTAGATAAGGCATACAATTTCACTCTGTAATAACTACATTAAATCCTTAATTAGAGAGTGAAACTGTAGATAATTCAATGTAATTGCAAAACACCTTGCAGCAGCAAGACACCTCTCTGTTGACCGAAAATAAGGAAGCTGTAACAGTGGTCACTTACTGTTGTATAAACCTGCTAAGAATAGTACTTGATGATTCCCAATAAGCTATTTAACCTTTGCATGGCAACTGCCTGTTTCAGACAACAGGCACCATGTTTCCTGCACCATGTTCTTGGAATGGGTTGTAAACTGGAAGGGTTATAACTGCTTTACAGGTTACAGACCAACTGGATTGTGTTTTGATAAATCCTGATGTGTTCCATCTGTTTCCATCACGCCACTGAGGTGCTCTGTGACCACACAGTTGCTTATAGTATAGCAATACTACCTGAGAAACACTTTGCCACAACTATACATATCCCCTTCTTTATTAGTCAAGGCTTGCCTTAGGAAGGTACAACCTTATGCCCCTTGTGCTACTTGCAGGCATAAGCACTTTCTGCTTATCTTTTTAACCATGAAAGCCTCATGTCTTCAGAAGCAGTAACAGTCTGGGCTTGCCATCATGCTGATCTGCCCCTTTTAAGCCTTGCCACAGTGCTGCCCACTATAACTGGGGTTTGGGCTGTTGAGCAGCCCCTCTTGCAGCCTCTAGCCCAGGCTACTGCCTGTGTTCCCCAGCAGCTAGGTGCCATTTTAGAAATACTGGATACTTGTAGTCAGAGCTTCATATGCTTCCCCATGAGCCTTCTTGATCCCAGCAAGAACAATCTTGTGAGCATGCACAATGTGTGGCATCCTAGTTTCTCCCACACCTCATTTCTCCTGCACCCTTCTCCCCTAGCTCTTTGCAGAGTGCCACATAAGACAAAAGTGCTGTGGGGATTTTGCATAGGCTATGCATCCCAGGGGATCACCTGCTGTTCCGCTTGTGGAGTTCAGTGCACATCATGCAGAACTTCCTGTGCAGTTTATTCCTATAATTTATTGTACAAATCTCATGCTTACATACTCAGGAACCTGGGGCAGGGTGGGGGAGGTGAAGGGTTGGGAATATCTCACCTCAGGTACCCAAGCACTGCAAAATGAAAGGAATCACTGCTCTGAAAATTTCCATCCTTGTCTCTTGTAAACAGCTGCACCACCAATATTACATCATGGTTTAACCCCAGCCGGCAACTAAGCACCACACAGCCCCTTGCTCACTCCCCGCCTGTGGGATGGGGGAGAGAATTGGAAGAGTAACAGTAAGGAAGCACATGGGTTGAGATAAAAACTGTTTAATAGGTAAAGCAAAAGTTGCACACACAAGCAAAGCAAAACAAGGAATTCATTCCCCACTTCTCATCGACAGGCAGGTGTTCAGCCATCTCCACGAAGGCAGGGCTCCATCACACATAACCGTTACTTGGGAAGACAAATGCCATCACCCCCAATGTCTCCCCATTCCTCCTTCTTCCGCCAGCTTTATATAGTGAGCATGACACTATAAGGTCTGGAATACCCTTTTGGTCAGTTGGGCTCAGCTGTCCCGGCTGTGTCCCTTCCAACTTCTTGTGCCCTGCCACCCTCCTTGCTGGTGGGGTGGGGTGAAAGTAGAACAGGCCTTGGCTCTGTGTAAGCACTGCTCAGGAGTAATGAAATCATCCCTGTATTATCAACACATTTTTCAGCACAAATCCAAAACATAGCCCCGTACTAGCTACTCTGAAGAAAATTAACGCTATCCCAGCCAAAAGCAGCACACATGACTGAAAGATTCACTCCCAATAACACAATGGGCAGTTTCAGTGAGCTGAAGGGAGAGCTGCCCACAAGAGCAGTGCCAAGGCAGCTGCAAGTCTACCACCTCCTGTCTTTACGGGAGGTGGGACAGAGAGGGAGGAAGCCATGGCAGCACTCTGCAGAGGACCAGCAGCACCTGGGAACATCTGTGCAGGGCCATTGCATTTGCAGTAACCCATCTGATGGTCTCACTGTCTAGGGTACTCTGCATTAGATAAAACTACAGAATCACCACCTTCATAACCCAGCTGCTGTTTCAGGGATTGTAGCAGCTAATTATGCTGTATTTTGACTTTAAACTGGATTTTTAAAGAGTGCATTTAGAAACGTAGAAGTTCACACCTTAGCACACAGAATTTATCTCAGTTGGCTCATAAGAAGTCCCTCTGTGTTCAGGCAGCCAGACTACATGAGTACTATTCCAGAAATGTTGTCTCCAAACAGATTAATACTTCAAAATTATCTAAAACTATGTCACTCTACCAGTAGCACAGCCTCTGCTGATAAGCTCCACCTGATGACTGCGATAATAGTCTATTGCTTTTCCAGAGGACATTAAATTATGCTTATATTTAGAATTAAAGTGGATTTTTCCTTTGCTCATTTCCCAACTCTGTTTATTTTCTGTGTTAGGAAAATGATTCTCTACTCTCTGCCAAAGCTTTGCCCTATCAGCAAAGCTGCTACTCTCCTTTGTGAGATTCAATACCGTGCTTATTGATATTTGATTTATTAGAAAATGTGTTATACAAAATACTTCAGGAACACTAAGCTCTGTATCAACTAGTAAACTTACTCTATGCCAATTACACTTGCTGAGCATTTGGTAAATGTCATAAGGCACTGGATACTTTTGAAATTTTTATCCAAGACTGGGGAAGGGAAGAAATATATGCTCTCAGTATCTCAAAGCTGCCTTTATTTTCATAAATATTTTCTGTTTTTCCAAGGCAGGAAAGTTTATTCTGATAGGCTGGATTGCCTTCTAGGTACTGCGACGCACCTGTGTGAAGAAGGTGTAAAGGCCTCCTCATTCAAACATGTACTCTTCATAGTCATCTTGCATGCAGTTTATGACCCGACAAGAAGCAAGGGAGAAGAAAATCAAACACAGGTTACAGCCCAGACTTGTTTCTTTAGATACCAAAATACTGTGATTTATAAGCTGTATCATTAAAATTAGGATAATTTTAGCCTCTTTTCACCCCTTTCACATGCTTCTCCAAATTATGAACCTGAGATGCTGTGTTTATCTCAATATGTCGCATTGAAATACCACTCTGATTAAAAGGGAAACTCAGTTTGAAATGAGTTCATTTTGTTTATACTTGTAAGCAGAGGGAAGACATTTTTTGAGGTTCTATCCTCATGATGTAAGACCTAACTTCCCTATACTTCACTAGGAGTGCCATGAGTATATCAAACAGGAAAATTTGATCTTTGTTTTTTTAAAGCATCAATCTCAGAATTCTTTCTTTTGCCTTCTATACGTGTCATCCCCTGGAGAGTCTGTATGAAACTGTAAGAAGATAAGTGTTTTACACATCTGAAAACAGGACTTAGGGCTGCATATGCACACCATTATGAGCATCTGCCACATAATAACAAACAATTGTGTATCTGCAAAAAAAAGCTGTGAAACTATGAAAATATAGAGAAACATTTCCCACATCCTTCAAACAGTTTAGCAGAGAAAAAGGTTTTTAAACTTGGTTTTAACTTTGTTAATGAAACTCTCTCTGTACTAGGAAGGACACAGCATCAGTACTATTAACATCCTGGCTAATTATATAACCATATAGCTCTTAAATGCAGACAAGACTCATACTAAGTCAAGGCACAAGTTTCCATGTACAAGATGAACAGGTTCAAGCCTTTAATCAGATTACTGGCAGCAGTCATTCCAGTTCCTTTTCAATTTTCTTAATTTATTTGTATCTGCCTAGCTACTGTATTTGTCCTATGTGGGGCCTAGGCATTCAGAAATAAAGGGTTTTTTTCCTTTGTCATGTTAATTTGAACTTAATAATACCTGTCAAGTGGTGGAGGTATGAAGCAGTAGGCTGAAATCATCCTAGCTTCTCTGCAACTGAGGAGTTGTGGGATGAATGCAATATGCCATGGATAGCAAGGACAGAGAAACACCTCTTCTGCTTTTATTTTTCCCTGTCAATGTACCTATACTCGTTTTCTTTCTGTCTACAAGTCTCTTCTTCTACTTCCATTTTTGCTTTCCCTAATATTATTTTTTTTTATTTGCCTAACCTCCCTTGTCAATTTCCCTTGTGTTTCTAACACAGTTTTGTCTAATATTTATGGCCAGTACTATAAAATGTGGGTTAATAATGCAATAGGATAAAACTGACACCCAGACAAATGGCTACTTTAATTCTATTTTAAATAACAACTCATGAAAAACACTTCAATTTTTACATTCTTTGTATAAGAAGTTAAAACAGCAATAGAAGACAAAATATGTGTGCAGTTTTTAAAAAATGCCTAAGGGTCTTACTTGTCAAAAGATGTCATATGCTGAGTGAGCTTTTAATTTGGTCCTAAGGCCAGATTTCCTTGAGTCTTTCTGTATGACTAGCAGATAGGTAATGGGAGCGTATGACAGAGAACTGGGCTTCTTGTGGAATAGAATGGTGGCCTCAGCACACTTCTTAAGGGACTTTGAAGGGTTGGAAGACTTGAATGGCTGCCTTAAGTTAGACACTTAATGAAGAAAGGATGTGGCCCTTCTTTCTTCCCAAAAGGTTATTTAGACAATTTGTGCAGATAAGGACTTGGCAAAAGTAAGCTAGGAAGGAGACTGTTGAGGAGGTTCAACTAAGAGTCTTTTTTGGTGGTTGTGACACTGCATGTGGCTACATTGGAAAAGTGCTGATTTGTTCTTTATTTCCTTTAAATAGTGATAGTGCATTTAGCCTGAAGTGAAACTGAAGTTCTGCAAGAATAGCTGCTGCAGCTAGTAAGTTTTGGACGTTTCCTGCTTGCTGTGTGTGCTCTGTCACTTCTGCACTCTGATAGAGACAATGTGGGGATGATGCTGTTTCTGATCTTTCTAACTATGTTTATATGAGATTTGTACGCTCCGAGTGCTCAAATGAAGGCTGCTTCTTGAAAACTTGTCTACTGATGGAAAATTGCTTAGAAAGAACAGCTGCAAGCATTACTCTGCTTTTTCAGTCATGCAGCTTAAGACTTAATAGCTATGATTTAACTAAAAATAATTTTGCCCCAAACAAAAGACTAAAGACTAAAGCACTGTTTGCTTACTTTCTCAGGGCTTTCTCAACACCGAATTGGTATGTATATACTGCTTCATGTTTGTATATATGCTCTTTTCTTAACCTTATTGTAAAAAGAGTCTCTCCTCAACACAAACAGATCCCTTCTCATGTGGAATTCTCTTGACCTCCCTCATCCTAATTCCAATGATCAGAAATCTTGGGAATTAATGAGGTCATGGGTTTAGTAATGGGATGTAATTTCTTTCTAGTTCAGTAGTTCAAATCCATTCCTAAATAAATTATAGCTTTTGATTACAATTTGAATGGACTCTAATTGTACCTATTCTGATTCTTCCTGTATAGACACTGTATGACAAACTCCTACTCCTTTGTTAGGTTTAAATGACGGATTCGTTACCTACAATACTTAAATCCTACAGAGTGATACCACTAAGGCAGAGACACATACTGGCACACAGTGCTCTAACTCTCTCTTTAACATGTCATTTTTGCCTGAATAAATAAAAAGTTCTAATTCTGACTGTGTAAAGCCAGCAGGTACCTTCAGTTCTAAACACCAAATAATAAAAATTTTGGTCTACCATTTTTCTGAAATCGTATCAGATGGAAACTTAATGAGTGCTTAATTTGCAACCTTGTAAATTTAGCCTTCAAAGACTTACTTGACAACTAATATCTCTCACAGGATATTAGAAGGACTGGAGAATGGAAGAAAATGCATTTATAGTTTATAGTAATCAGTGTCCTTATTTCTGTATTCAAGACTTTCAGCTGTGACAAATTCCATAATAAGGCTGTATGTTGGATTTTCCATTTGAGTCTCTGGTTTGTCTTAAAGATTAAAAAAACTTGTGCAAGGTGCTCAGCTACTAACCCAAAAAAACTCCTAGGTCAAATTGATCATAGCTTGTATTTCCTACATTTATATTATGGCTTTGGCAGCTTTACAGAATGCCATTTGCTTTTGGGTTTAATCCTACCAAAATAATGGAGAATTTTGCTATCAATTTGAACAGCAGCAGGAGCAAACCCTTAGTGGCCTGAAAAAGTCTAAGAGGAGAATAATAAACTTTTCCATCCTCCCAAATCTTTCTTTTTTTTTAAAGAAAAAAATGTTCTTTCTGCTGTGCAATAAATGCTGTGGCACATAACATTACTCCAGTCCCACTCCCTTAGACATTTGCTGAAAAGCTTGGAAGACACTGATTTCATTGAGCCACACTCTCCGAGAATCTTCCAGTGTGCCAAATGTGACCTGTCACCAAAATCATTCTATCCACCAAACAAATTGCTGACTCAAAACATGTCAGATTACACTGTGGGTATGATAAAGCAATGCTTTTATTTAAAGTGGTGATGCAATTAAAACACAGTTAAGAAGGGGAGTTTACAAATGAGAATGGTAATTTCACAATCTTTGTGAAAGTGAAATAACTAATAACAAGGTCAAAGAAACAATCCAAAGCACTTAAGCCATTGCTCAATTCAGTAATTACTTTTGAAACACAAAATGCTCATAAATAAAAGTTTATGACAATGCTCTGACTCTGGCTATTTTTTTAACCTTCAGCCAAGTGTTTACAGTAAGGTTTTATTGACTTCCTGTGCTATAAGACTACCATAAAAATATTTAAGGAATTACTATATTTCATAAATAAAAAGTATGGGGTTTTGGGGGTGATACTAACAGATTAAATATTTATGACCTAGATTCACAGTGGGAAGAATTGCAGGTAATTCATGGTAACAAATGTGGTAACTTCTTTTTGACCTTTTCATTTGGCATGGGAATGCATGTCATCTTGTTGATTGCCAGACAAGAAACCACGATAGCAACAGGGACAGTGCTATCTTAAGAAACATAAATTGAAATGATAATTTGGAGTAGTCTGAAAATACATAAAAAGAAATTGATGCTCTGAAACACACTGTAGTAAATTTGTAGACAACAAACAAGACTAAATTCCTGTTGCCTTTGCCACTACAGAGCTGAGAGTAAAATACCTCATCCCTTCCCTGAAAAGACCAGCCTTAGTATTAAATGGCTAGTAACTTAAGCATAAGTAAATGTGGAATTTCAGTCTATAGGAAGATTGACCTAAAAGAAGTTAACATAACTTCAGGAAAAAAAAACCACCATCTTCACACTCTGTTTTTCATTGCCTGGCAAGCATCTTTTGGCTATCACACTGATATTCATTTATGGACTTAAAGAATGGATTTACAATAATCAGTTTTCTGATGGATTTCACATGGAGCACTTGGGTACACAATTTATTGATTAGATCTCCACAATAAGAAAACATCTGTTGTTAAACATGCTACCTGCTTTGTCTAATGTTTTTAATTATTTCAGGGTTAAGAAATTCAAAATTTCTCTACAGCTCTGGGAACACAAGCAACAATGCTGAAGAACCTAACATAATGTTAAGTACATCCCCGAAGGTTAAATCATCAGTTTGGATTCACTGACCCATCTGAATGAACACCAAACCGGAGTAACATGATGATCTGTACCCTAAACAAAAAAAACCAAAAAATTGTGACCTTTTTTATATAAATATATAATCCTACAGATTTAGCAACCCTATGTATGGAAAGCTGCACATTGTTGTTAACTCCAGGTCATGATGTTTCAAGTAATAAAGCACTGCAAGTTCTCGTCTCTGTACCTTTGGGAAGAACAAGCATGCTGCATCATTGCAACTTGACTTTGCAGCTGTTCAGGCAAGGAAGTTCTCTGCTTGCATAAATTCCAGCTTTTATAAAGCACCTGGCATTTAGCAGCAGGAATTTTTAGATAATTTTATGGGTCTTTTCTTAAGTGGAAGCTGGCAACCCCTTTTTAATAGTAGAAGTATAAGCATTTTAGCTTCTGATTATTAACATCACTTCAGGTGATAAATACTGTCAGGAAATGTTTCTAAGTGCAGCATTCAATGAAGGGAGTCACTATGAAAAAGTCCCTGGCTAGTTCCTATTTTGCTGTTAATCACTGCTCCACCCAGAAAGCCAACATAGCTTATGATGTTTAAGTAAAACAAATAAACTTGCACATTTTTAACCTACTAGAGAATTGGTGTGTTTCATAAAAGAATAGGCAAAGTTGCAGAAATCCACACCACCTAGCTTTGAGAGATTGTATTTCCACAAATCAAAACAAACCCTGAAATATCTGGTTAACTACTTACAGTGAAAAATAGCATGCAGGGAGAAACTGAGGAGAATATAGGAAACAACTAAAAAAATAATGAACATTAAGAATAGAAAAAAAAGAATAAAAATGGAACTAATTGCAAAAACTGAAATATTGATAATGTACATGATAAAAGATGCAGTGATGTAAGTTTTTCAAGGCTTTATGTACATCTTTTGAAGTATTCCTACTGACCATTAATTCTTCAGTGCTTTGTATGTGGGAGTGGGACTGTGGTTTTGTTTCAAAGACTTGTCTTTCATTTGCAACAACTACAAAGATTAATCTATTTTCTGTTTCATAAAAGCAGTCACAGTTTAAGAGAGAAACTTCAAGAGTCTATAGGCACATATGATGAGAAGCTCAACATTACTTCAGACTCACTGAACACAGGTAATATATTCACTGTGGTTTATCCAAGCAAGTGATATAACAATGAGACCTGTAATGAGATACCAGCTGGAATTCAAGCATGCTTCTCCTCATGCTTGCCCACTTTAGCAATCTGAATTCACCCCACTGGAAAAAGAATATCTTTGAGACTATTCATGTACAAATGCTCTTGCAAATTCAGGCTTTAGCAATGTATTAGGAGCTCAATAGCAAAGTTTGGATTAATCTTGATTGTGCAAGATTACTATAATTAATAACACTGGCTATTTGATCACAATGACAATCATATTCCTCCTGGAAAATTATAAATATTGTCTGAAGTATTCCTGCAATTCCATGCATGGGGTTAGAGCCTGTATCTCTGTGAGAAGCTCACAGCAAGTTAGTGGGGCTGTATAAACAGATGGGAAATCAACCATACAAATGAAGATTGAAGGTCATCGTACCTTGGTGTGAAGCAGAAATGGCCCTTTCGTTGCTAACAGAACTCAGTGACAATTAGTCACTTAGGAAAGAGTTTCTGGAGCAAAATAACCTTGCCCTGAGGTATGTATGGACACCTCAATTCTCATTTGGCTGAGCCTATACATGTACTTACAGAGAATACCAAGTGGAAAGGTGGAAACCTTACTGAAGAGACATTAACTACTATAATCAAGCCAGTAGCAACTGAAAGAGCTCTGTTATTTTAGTTCTGTGTAGCTTAAGAAAGTCAGACACCTCAAACATAAGTATAGGTGAAAGAAATAGGTTTTCTGTTCCTCACAGATTTTCTTGAAAATTACTTGTCTCCTACTGTCCTGGCAGCTCTTTTCTCTGCATGGTATAATTCACATCAAATTAAGACATCTTTTCTTTCAATGCATAAAGAACTCAAATGAAATTTGGAAAGCAAGAGGACTAACAGGAATGTGATCCTATTATAGTTTTTCTCTCCTATCTCTGCAATAAATGGAGCAGATACTGGTTCCTTAATAGCCAGGTGTTTTCAGGTGAAGGGCATCCAATGTTTATAGACAAGCAGACCTATCCCTATCAAATTTTCCTGGCTTTTTCTTCAAATTCGTCTTCAATTTTAGGATACAAACAGATGAATTGCAGTCATGAGTGTAATGAATAACCATGAAGGGAAACAAGATTGGAACCTTTCTACAGATTACAATGCAATCAAAAACCAGCTACTTGTTTTTTCTCTTAAAGTTGTTCCTAAATAACATTTGAATACCAAAATACAGTGATAACACAGAGAAGCTCAGCAGAAATGTTGAGTCAGAAATGACACCATTATATATAGTAAAACTAGTGGGTTAAAGAAAAAATTTTTTTCTAACATAATCCTATATAACAGTGTTTTCAGGAGATAACCCGATTGGAAGTATGATAAATGCTAGCAATTATGTAATATGTGCAACTCAAGAACACACAGTCAAAACTTTACAACTCTTTGATGACATCTGCATAGGGACATCTCTTCTTCAGCACAGTGTCTCATTACCTTTAACAGTCTTCTGTTCAGACATTGAGATCTGAATGCGGAGAGCTCACTGAGGGACAGAACACTTGAAGCATCATGATAGATGTATTGGTTCTCTTTTATTAAAGGTTTTCCAGATATACTGTTTCTCTGGATGGATTCACAAGAAGATTCAGACACTCAAAAATAAATTCTCCTGAATATGTTCAATTTTGAAGGCAGAGGAGAAGAAGGAGTTCTCAACATCTTACAAGCTTCTGGTTTGTGTGCTCCTCCTTTCGTTTGTTGCCTGTTATGCCTATTATTTCATTCTTTCTTTTCTGACTGGGAACATTTCCTAAAACTTTTTTTAGCATTTTCCACTAATAGAAAATTCACAGTAGTGCATGCTTACTCATGCTAGACTTAGAAGCAGCAGCTTGTTAACTACAGAATTTTTGATTGATAGCTCACACAGCCTAATGCAGCATCTCATGCAGTGTTAGAAAGTCACAGTCTGCCTAATTATCACTATTTAGAGAAAATGCTAAAAGACATTGCTTTTGGAGCCCTAGCTGTGTCACTATGTTCGTATCACCCTTTGGCTGGGCTAATTGAATGCTAATGCAACTCTATTATCTGGTACCAGAGTCGCCTTCAGTGTATTTGCATAGCACTGCACTGTGCCATATAGACAGTCCATAGCAGCTAGCCTTAGCACAAGAATAGTATGTACCAGCATTTGCTTTTCTCTGTGATGATGCAATACTATAATAGAAAGAAATACATTGGAACTCTGTTCCTGTGCAGTTATAAACAAATGTGTCTGGAAAAAACCATGTGGACTTGGTCTCTACCTCCATCTAGCAGAGAAGGTTTGTCAGGGTTTAGAGCTCCTGTTTAGCTAGGGAGTAAAACCATGTTTTCTTGACCTCATACTAACTGGTCATGACCCACACTTTGAAAAGATTTCTGAAACGAGTGGAATAAATCTTTCAAGCAACTGTCTGCACATGCAATAGCCAGATACGATTTCTTGTTTTGAAATAGTAAGATATCACGCTGATACATGAGCAATTCACTGCTGAATACTCTCAGAAACCAAATTTTCTCCTCTCCAGTGATGTATGTGAGCAGAGCTATACACCCATGTGCACAGCACCTCAAGAGCAGGATTTTACCAGTAAAATGGCACCAGAACCCATTGAAAATTGGGGTTTGCATCTCATGGTCAAATTCCCTGACATGAATCCTGAGTACATTTTTCTCTAAAGGTGAGATACTCTTTAAAAGGAAAAACAAAACAGTACTGAAAGACTTGAGAAGAAATGGTTCATTATCAGAAGGGACAGAATCCCCAGCATGGGAGAAGGCATCTCTGTACCTGGAAGATGTTGCACTGGCATTAGATTTCCCTGAATGGCTATCTTGCTCAGCCAATGAACTGGGAGATATTATACTCTATTGTCAGAGAAACCTGAGGCATACACTCAGACCAGCGTGTACTTTGATTCAGTATCTTGAAGAGAAGGCATAGCTTTGAGAAGGAGAAATCCACAAAACCCAGCAGAAGTCTGCAGCATGCATACTACATGCTAGTACCTGCTTTTTTGTTTGTTTTGTGTAATTATTGATTTTGTAGAATTTAAAGATGCAAACATTTATACTAGTTTGTGTTCAAATGGAATTTTCATTTTCCAGGTTGCTTCAGATATGAAGCAGAATTCTTACACTCCAGTAACACAGATTATTGCAAATAAATGAGTGTATCATTAGTGAGTATTTATAACATTTATAAAAACAATCTCAATTTAAAACTAATGCTTTTTTAAAAGGGTGAGTTCAAATAATCCTTTTAGATAAAATGACATTTCTACAGTCATTGCAACGTTATTTTAAAAGGCGTGAAATTAGAAGAGTAGTCAATAAAAATGTTCAGACATTTCCTCTAATATTTTATTAATTTATTCCCCTCCTCTGAAGATTTTGCACCAGTTTGCATCATCTAAGCAGTAAAATAAACAGCAAAAATCTGGTTTAGAATTTCTCCACGACTATCGCAAAATGGGGTGGTTTGGACCACTTAAAGAATCACCTTCAAGGATATTAGCAAAAATAATTTGATAGGAATTTATAAATGCATGACCTCACAGAATTTGATATACGGTTCCCTCTATTACTTACTACATAGATGAAACATACACAGGAAAATTGTCAGATTCAAACTAAAATTATGTATACAGACACCAAAGACATAATAGGGTAAAATAGAAACAAGCAAATGAAAATCAAGTTAGAATTGATTTCTAATGATTTGTACAGAGATCAGGAATGTAAAAAGGTAGGGGAGACCCTCTCATTGAGTCATGAGGTTAAGAGAAGATCCCTTTGCTTTCTAAACTTCTGTCGGAGTCTAGGTGCAGCTGAGCCAGCTCCTAGTCCCAGATTTGGTCAATGGTTTATATCTAAAAGGATTATGAGTATAATAGCAGCTGAGATTCACTCACAGTTGAATGATGTTCATGACAGTAATTTAACTATAGATTTGAAAAGCAATATTTGTAATATACTTGCTATAGAATATTCAGGTTGGTACACACACACACACATGCAGACACTAAGAGATATATACATAAGCAAGTAAAAGAGGTATACCTATTAAAAATTCCTCTTGAGTTCAGTGAAAATATTTGCATCAAATGTTTTGGCATCTTTCTCAATGGGTGAGCCTCAAGGAGCAAAGAGTATCAGCCCAGGTCCCATTGCCTTTTGGTGACAGACCTCCAATCTTCGCAAACTGAAGAGTGTGTGAGCTCTGAGAGGCGACCCACTCAGAGGGAGATGCTGGTTGCAGCCCACTGCAGTCCAGGAGAGCTCAAAGGATCTCACTTAGTGCCGCTGTTTATGGGTTCAGGAGGTGATTGGCTTTAGTCATCAGCAAATTACTATGATTCCAGTAGCACTGGCACCATTTCACATGAGTGACGATTCAGATAAGGAAGGGTCCAAGGCTGTCAGAGAATAACTTAAGACTCAGATATGGGATAGTCCGAGGCTGTCAGGAGAGGACTGAGATCTGTCCCAAGGTTGTCAGGAAATGACTCATTATCCCTACTCCTGTCCCCAGCCTCTGCCAGGCAACAGAAGTCTTTGGTACCATCACTGTAGCTCCCTGTCTTAGCCACGCAAGAGTTCCTGGCACAGTCAAGGGACGCTTAACCACCCAGCTCATTACACTTAATGCTGACGCCTACTGAGACTTCCCGAGTTCATAGATCAGCCCAGAGAGGGGGAAGGAAATGTACCACCACAGACTGTTCTTCATAGAGAATAGATTACTTCATATGCATGTCCTAAACTGGGAAACAGAATCAATGTCAAATAGTTTTTGACAGCTAGGAGAGCTTAACACTACTCAGTTTTCAAGTGAACATGTGGTAAAACTTAATTCAATTAATTATCTGCCAGAACTTTGATGCTTTCTGGTTGGCAGTGCTGGCATTTTAACTCACACAGATGCTTCTGCCTCTTTCACTTTTAAAGAAGTTTCTACAATCTCTTTTCTCTTACATGCAATTTCCCCTGTGGATCTGGCTTAGATTATGTAATTGTCTTAAACCCTCCCAGGAAATAATGGCAACACTGAGACTGGAAGACCTGTATACACATTGTCAGCACCATATACACATGCTCTGCAGCCTCATAGTTACAAGAACAACCAAAGAAACCCAGTTTATTGCAGAACTGTTCACTAACTGGGACAAGTGCAAGGATATATGGGTGGCTAAGAGGACACAGTCATGGATGAGGAATCCAGAAAGACTGAATTTATTTGTAAACTTGGCTGGACTGCAGGAAGTGATTCAGGGAGGAGACAGTTTCCCATATGTCATTGGTTCCAGAAAAGTGCTCCTGTTTTGTTCAGAATAATAATATCAACAGTACAAAGACCACAGTTTTGTTCTAAGGAAGGAATGAAGATGACTGATTTGCTAACTTGTAGGCAAATGTCTGAATTACTATGGCTTATGTAAGTATCTGAATGAAGAGCTCTCTGGTTTCTACAGTGACTAGTTCTGCTGAGTTATCTCCATTGCTTATGGAGCAAAAAAAAAAAAAGGGGTGTGTGTGTCATGGTTTAATGCCAGCGAGCAACTAACACCACGCAGCCGCTCACCTCTTACCCCCCAAGTGGGATGGCGGAGAAAACCAGGAGGAAAAAAAAGTAAGACTCGTGGGTTGAGATAAGAACAGTTTAACAGAACAGAAAAGAAGAAAGTAATTATAATGTTAACAACACTAATAAAATGACAACAGTAATAGTAAAAGGATTGGAATGTACAAATGGTGCACAGAGTAATTGCTCAC
>JANZLQ010000079.1:45683545-45717088 GCA_026212715.1 Elanus axillaris
TAAGTAGACACACCCCCCCCCCCAAAAAAAAAAAAAGAAAAAAAACCCCAAACAAACCCAAACCCAGCAGCTTGTGACGGGTAGGTTCCCGCATGCCTTGAGGCGCTGGCTCTTCAGGGTGAAGCTGGGCTGCGACCGAAGGAGCCTACTCAGGTGCGCGCAGCCCACCCCCGCGGAGGTCCGGCCGGGCCCCGCCGGAGACTCCCGGCCGCCGCCGCTGCTGCGGGCCCTGGGGAGAGCAGGGCTGCGCCGAGACCTTTCGGTCCAAGACGCTGCTTTTGCTGAATAGCCTCCGGCAGCAGGCAACTCTTTTGAGTAGTAAACTTGCCTCTTAGTACCATAAAATGCTACTTTCCTAAAGTAGAATGTTTCCAGTGCGCTGCTGAAGGTGATCACAGGTTGTGGTGGGCTTTTTACTTTTTGATGGTGCTTCTTTAAAACGGAGCTATGGTATGTGCTGTTGCTTTAGGAAAAGTTTGTGCGGATGTTACCTTAGCTCTCCCAAAGGAAATGTAAATATACTTGTTTCATGTTGCTTCTGAAAGGATATTGCTTCAGGTGAAGAAACAGTGGTTTTGTTCCTTCTATTTTGTCAGAGAGTTACATATTTATGTAAATGTTTTGAGCTAATATTTGGATAATGTAAGGTGGAAGAGGGCTCGGATCAAAATTAAAAGCACAGAAATTCTTCTTAAAATGAACCTAACATAAGGAGCATTGGCAGTTTGGGAATTAGTGAATGTATGTTGTAGCACCTGCTGGGTTTTTTATGTCTCAACATAAATTTGTAGGATTTTTATCCCGTGGTTTGTCATGGTAGAGATGCTTTTTAATAAAGTTCATTAAATGGTCTCTCAAAATTCTTTGATCTTCAAAGCAGAGAATACATAGTCTGATGAATGCCTAATGTAGTTGTTACTCTGACTGTTCCAGAACCTAAACCCCATAAATAATTCTTAATTTTCTCACATCTCTTCTTCCACCCAGATGTTTTCTCCCATCCTTAATGTACTTTCTTGCCTTGTAGTTGTCTCAAAATTAATTCACAAAAACCAAAACTGAACACAAATATTTAAATGTTTTGGTTTTAGAGGTCAGTTTCTGGTAACTAATATATCGAGGGGAAAAAATAAAGCATGATTGTAAAAAAATTCCTCTTCACTCCTTTTACTTTACTGTATTTCATCTCTTTCCTGGATTCTTCCACTCCCCCAAGTAGATAAACAGGGAGTGGAAAATAATGTTCTAAGTTTAGGAATTGATCCTTAAACCATTAAAAACAGCAGGAGGTTTCTTTCACTGAGTTCAGTTGGTGCTAGTTTAAGGCTGTTTATAATCTTTAGTTAAGTATTTAGGTCTTCTTGATATCAGGAGAATTGAAACACGTGCCTAAAAATAAGCATACACTTGCATGGTTTGCTGTAATCGTGTGTGTTTGTGGAATGTTGTTGATTTCTTTTCTTTTTTTCAGTTTTGTTTCTTATCTAGCCTGGAGGTAGTGAAGGGATTTCTTTTTTTTTTTTTTTTTTACTTTTGACACCAGCAGAATGGTCTAGAAACTGTAAAAAATACTTTCTCTGTGGCTTGGATAATGTGGACAATATAGTGTTGAAAATGTACTTACTGATTCTTGCAGCTCCATGTGTACACTGTCTCCTCTGTGTGTTTATGGTCTGTGTAACCAAGGCACTTCACGTGTGGTGGTGTTCTTGGCTACTTTAGGATAGAAGCTGGCAACAGCCTTTCCTTAGGACCTGGGCAGCTGTTTGTAAGGCGCTGCCTTCCCTTCTGCCTCCAGCTCCAAGTTGTTTTTAAGGGAGATAAGAGCTGGCACAGCTTCTGTGCCGTTTTCAGCACCCTGCAGGATATGGTGCTGTGCTAACAATTGCTGATAGCCTGCCTAAGTGTTTGTGTTACACGATTGCAGAATGTGTACTTGGTGGTGTTGCAGTGTGGTTACTTTGGTTACTGCTTGTAATTATATGGTGGTATAGCTGAGATTTATATACTGTGGAAGCTAAAAAGCAAACTTCACTAATCAGGTGAAATAAAATGTGCACTTATAAGCATATAGATGAGCAGTTTGGTATGTTTGTAATGTTCAAAATGCCATATTGCTTAGAACTGGATAGCAAAATCTGCACAAGTTAAATGCAATGAAATGCTTTTCTAAACGAAGTCTTACGAAGTGTAAGACAAGGATTGGGAAGAGGGTCCTCATACCTTCCCTGGCATCCAGTGTTAGTTACAGCTTGGACCATTCTTCACCTTCTAGGTGTAATTTATGTTTGAATCCATTTTGTACTGTACCTGCGTGCTGTGAGGCCACACCACTGATACTCTGAATTTATTTTCCCTAAATAGATCAAGTGTCTGATTTGTCATTGCAGATTCCTGCTGTGGTTATGAGGTCATGCATCTTGTCTTATTCATGTTTGTGCAGTCCAGAAAGAGCTTTTTCTCCTTCTCTGTGGCGAAGAAACTTCAAGTCCTTCCTGAATGAGCTGGAAATCCTATCTTTTACCTTTCCTTTTCGTTCTTTAGTTGTGAACTAGAAAACCATATCAGCCTGTTGTGAGGTACAAGCTCTACTATTTTACTGTTATTTCCTCCTTGCTGTAAAACTAGCTGGTTTAGTGTGATCAGCAAAGTGGGGAGAAGTTGTAGGTTTTGCAAGTGCCTTGTGTATTTTCAGCATTGTCCAGAAGCGCGTGTGTATTGTATTTTGAAATAGATTTTTAAAAACTAAAAGTAATAGTAAGCTCGCATTAGTTTCGTCAGTATGTCATGGCTATGGTCTGCATCATAGTCAAGTAAATTACTTGTAAAATTTTCTGTGGTGCTGTGTATGTGCACAGCCATAAGATGGTTCTGTCTTAGTAAAGCAGGTGCTGGATGATGGCTATTTTATTAACTGTGCTCATTTTTATTGCTAGCTCTTTTAGCTCAAGATTTATGTCTTGTATGACACTACATGTCACCCAGCCAGCTCTCTTTGTTTTTTATGTGATCCTGGTTACTGCAGTGTTTCAAATTCTTTGGATAGTGATACACCTTTTAAAATGTCTCTTTGAGGCCAGGGAACGCACATATTACACACCCTGGAGCTGAGACACAGAGGCTGAAAGATTCATCCAGTGCTGTGTAAGAAGTACATGTCTGCAGTTCACAGCCCAGGTTTAATAAGAGGATTTTTATCCTCTCTTAATAGAGACCAATTCACTGTGAATCATAAAACTCATCCTATGAAGAAAGTACCAGGGATCTGGAACTGGATTCCACTTGTTTCATTTTGTCTGTACAAACTTCCTGAATTGGCAGTTTTCTGGCATGTGAAGATATAAATTGGAAAGCCTGTCTTGGTGTCCTTTGACTAGAGCTGCTACTTTGTGGTCAGAATTATATTAAGTATAATGGACACAAATACAAAGATGGTTTGACTACCCAAATACTTAAAAAATTGAATACCATTCATTAGTAGAAATATTGCTGTAATTGACAAATGCAGTTATTGAATCTTGTTCACAACTCCAGAAGCAGTGCTGTGCCATTTCCACTGAAGGAAACTGCTAGCGTTTAAGTTTATAGCTTGATGAGCAGTGCAATTTAATGGGATGTTGCCTTCAGCACCAAAGCTGACTTGATGCCACTTTTTTTGACTGTGATTGCACAACTCTTGGTGAGGCTTTCTGATAATATCAGGTCACTGAACTGATCTGGGTTAAAAATAACTTCATAAGAACAAAAGAAATTGGTGTGCAGGGCAGCTGTTTTTTAACTGACTAACTGGTGCAGTTTGCTGGTACGAGCATTTGTGGTCGTACTGTGCTGTGGGAGTGTGTAAACGCTAGTGGAGAGGCAGAAGACAGTCGAAATTAGAGTGAGACCTGTTCACTTCTTTTGCTCTTGAGAAAAGTTTGTCAGATTGCTGTTGGCATTCCTGTGATCTAGTCGAGAGAGAGAAACCTGTTGCTTGTTTGCAACAACTGTTGCCCCCACCATGTCCCCAGTCTGCATCATAGTCTAAATCTCACTTTCTGTGCCCATCAGGGCTTTTTGTCTTGTTGCCACAAGCCATAGCATAGCAGAGCCCATGGTCAGACCTGTGTCTGCAAAGGGAGCGAACGGGCCAGATTCTCCTTGAGCTTTTTTGTACGCAGGACTTCCCATCCTTCTCTGGCTGGGAAAGTAAGTTGCTTTTTTCTCCTGTTGAGTTTGTTTTCATAAGAAGTTCTTGGCCTAGGTACCAGTGCAAGTCAGCCAGAAGATACATCCATGCAGCTAAATGATAGCTTAATTGTAGCAGGGGTGTGCCTGTCACTCTCCAGGTCTCAGCATAGCTAGTCCCAGCAGCAGCATCTGGGGGAGCAGGGAGGTACCAAGGGTGGCAAGCTGATGGGAGCTCCAGGTCTGTACTGGAGCTTGTAGCCTGTGCTGGCCTCTGTCCTGTGTTAGTTTGCTTCTTTTGCAGACCGGAGTGTGTAGAAAGATTTCCCAGTGCTGAAATGGCACTCCTATTTAGTTACCTTAACTCTTGTGAAGTCTCCTGCCATTAGCCAGAAGACCATGAGAGCCAATAAGCATTTTGTCTTGGATTCGTTACAAACTGTTGTTTCTTCTCCAAATCTAAGGTTGATTTTTTTTTTCAGTTCATGAAGAGGATTAACTGCATGAGATAGCATTTCTCAAACCATGGGTTGCTCATTACTGATGATTTTTGAGGCAACAGTAGGGTCACAGGCAGTGTGTCAAATGGTCGTCTTTTTATTTTTTAACTTACAAAGGTTTCTTCTGGTCTCTGAGTGGTTGGAGGATGGTTTGCAATCTGTTGGTTTACAAAATTTGGGAAATGTGTTTTCTTTGTTTGCCTTTTTTTCCCCAGAAAACTCAGTTGTTGGTAAACCATCTTAAGTACTCAAGATCCAGAGAAATGGGGAGCAGCCAAGTTTTTGTTTCAGTAATGTAAAAATCCATTGCAGCCACTACTGCTGCCTATCTCCAATTAGAAGAAACGTTTCTTTTGTGTCAAGATAGCAGTCTTCATGGTTAGGTACCTTCCCTAACCCAAGACGTAAAATTGTAGGATTATTAAAAAGGAGGTTAGAAATTCATGGACTTCCTGTTACAGCTATATATGAAAATCTTCAGAAGATGATCAAACTAAATGGAAAGATTCTGGGATTCCCTGGATACTGCTAAGATAACTTTCTGCCTTGAAAGTTCTGCAGATGTGCTTTCCCTTTATACCTAATTAAAGTCTTGGTTTTAATGAGTCATGACTCAAGGCTTTTTGCCTAAGAGTAATGCAGTGTTTGTATGAGACCATGCCCAGGTTTACTATGTGGCAGTTAGTCCTACACGGTTTGTTGGTGCTTTCCCATCAGTAGGAAGGTGCATGTGTGCAGTGGTATGCAGTTTGCTTGTCTGCCAATCATTGGTAATGGTAGGACAGTAACTTTTTTTTAACTTCTGGAAAAGAACTAAAGCCATCTCAGCTAAGAATACTGAACTTTATTTTCAGTAGTACTATCTGAGTTAAGTTTTTTTGACTTTTATTGTTTAAGGTTACTTCAGTGTCAAATTTGACATTCAGAGGTCCAGTAAGGGATGTGTCAGATTTGCCACGGACCTTTGTCTTTAGTGTATGCTTCTCTTGTTCTAATGTCCTACAGATTTGAGAGGGCTTGTGTACTTATTTTTTTGAATATGTAAATATTTTTGTATGCATAGTTCTAAAAAAAATATGGCTAAAGCAATAAATAACCCTATTCAGACTTTTTTCTCTGGTGTGTCTGCTGACCATATTAGGAGATGTTTATCTGAGGTTGGAGGGGTGAAAATTTACCTTCTTGGCTGACGGAGAGGTTGCCATGCAGTGTAGTCTTTTGGGTTATGAGTCAAAGTAAAGATTACTGCACCTTTACTGTCTTCATAGTGGAAAGCATAATCAGCAGATCCACACCGGCAGGTGCCAATTAGGATCTCTTCTGTTCTTCTTTGTGATATGGTTTATATGAGTCTGTTGAGAGAGCAGAGGGGATGGCCCCGATTTGTGTGGTGTGGAGCTTACCTCTTACCCAGTCCACCCAGCTCCTGGTCACCAGGCTGCAGAGGAATAAAGTGGTATTTCTGTGGCTCTGAGTGGTCTTGTGTAAGACCCCTCAGAGCTCTGGATAAGTAGTCTGGAAAGAAGGCAGCACATGCAGCTTACCTTGCATGGAGGAGGACACCCTTAAGTCAAACTTGAGAGCCCAAGTTCTGCCAAAACTGGTGCCTTTGCTTGCTTTTGAGTGATGTGGAAGTCAGTATGGATAACTGGATAAGGTGTATTGTAGTCCATGAAGGCAGGCACACAGTGAAGCCTTTGAGGGACTGGTACTTTAGTCCTTTATTCCTCGCTCAAGGTTGCACATATTTTGAGGAAACACAACTTTCACATCCAGAGTGCTAGTGGGAGTTTCTGGGAGGGAAGAGAGAGTTCCCACCAAGTTCAGTCACTTTGTTCAACACAGAAACAAAGGAAGTATTATGAAGAGGTTTTTGGCTAGGAAACAGAAAACTTTTTCATGGGACTCCACAGCTTCTGGTTTTGTTTTTAATACAAACATGATGATGTAACAAGGCATCTACTTAAATAATGATACTTGTACATTTCATGTTACCAGGTTTTGTTTATGCTGTAAACCTTTTGCCAGCTATTCACAGATCACTATAGTAGGACACTAAAGTATTGCAAATCGAAAGAACCCTATTACGTATTTCTGAATGGCAACAGAAATCTAAATTGGAGCCTTACTTTGCTTTGAGGCTTTGCTGGTCTTTACACTAGAAATAGTTTGAAACTATTGGGAATGTGGATGAGTAAGGACCATAATCTTTCATGATCACTGTTTCTCTGATTCTTTGACTTATGCTGAAATGTGTGGTGGTGGTCCCATACAGAGATGTGGTGCTGCTGGGACATTGTCAAAGAGGCAGTTTACCATCTGATTTCTAGGCAGAAAAACACACATAGAATATTATTGCTTGGTGTGCAAATAATGGAATTCAAGTATGAGATATTAGAATTTCCTAAAATTAACAGCAGATTCAGTGTACTGTGGTGTTGTCATGCAAAATAGCCAAGAAACATACCAGTGCCTAGCTAGACTGGGTATTTTTAAAACTGTCGCATGCCTTTGTTTAGGGTTTACAAGGTTGCTTCTCTTTCTTTAGGTTACTATTGTGCTAGAGAACATACCAGTTTTTGTTGTGTGTTGGTGCTTTGCATCCAATTACATTGGAGTCTGAAGTGTTAATGCAGACAGACGGACCCCACCTAGGACTGTCTATGTTATTTGACTAGGTGTTTGTAGCAGAGCAGCAAAAACAGAGGTTTTGAGCAGTGAATGAATACATTGAGTCACCTACAGCCTATACAGCCTGCAATGAAGGCAGCGTTTCCCTCATTTATGTCTCCTTACCTCTGCAGACTAGGTTATTATTATTATGTGAGCACAAGCCTTCCTGTTGTGCTGTAATTAGCCAAGAGCGAGCATACAAAGCTTCAGGATAAAAAAAGAAACGCATTTGGAACCACTCTTCAGAGTTACTGGTTCTCAAATTGGGATTATTGACTTCTGTTAGCAGCTGAACTGATCAATTAAATTTCTCTTTTCCACAGCATTCCAGTAAGTCATTAAACTAATTATTCCATTGCTAATTAGTACTCTCACTTTTTTGCCTTTCTGTGTAGGCTTGTGTGATGGGTTGACCCAGGATGGATGCCAGGTACCCACTAAAGCCGTTCTATCACTCCACCTCCTTTGCTGGAGAGGGGAGAGAAAATATAACAAAGGGCTTGTGGGTCGAGATAAGGACAGGAGAGATCATTCACTAATCACCATCACGGGCAAAACAGATTCAGCTCAGGGGAAATTAACTCAATTTATTACAAATCAAAACGGAGTATGGTAATGAGAAATAAAACCATATCTCACAACACCTTCCCTCCACCCCTCCCTTCTTCCCAGGCACAACTTCACTCCCATATTCTCTGCCTACCCCACCCCCCAGCAGCACAGGGGGACAGGGAATGGAGGTTGAGGTCAGTTCATCACAGGTTGTCTCTGCCACTTCATCCTCCTCAGGGGCAGGACTCATCACACTCTTACACCGCTCCAGTATGGGGTCTCTCCCATGGGAGACAGTCCTCCACGGATTTCTCCAATGTGGGTCCTTCCCACGGGCTGCAGTTCTTCATGAACTGCTCCAGCGTGGGTCTCTTCCACAGAGTGCAGTCCTTCAGGAGCACACTGGTCCAGTGTGGGTCCCCCACGGGGTCACAAGTCCTGCTCCAGCATGGGGTCCTCCACAGGCTGCAGGTGGAAATCTGCTCCACCATGGACCTCCCTGGGCTGCAGGGGAACAACCTGCCTCACCATGGTCTTCTCCATGGGCTGCAGGGGAATCTCTGCTCCAGCACCTGGAGCACGTCCTCCCCCTCCTTCTTCACTGACATTGGTGTCTGCAGAGTTGTTTGTCTTACGTGTTCTCACTCTCCAGCTGCTGTTTCTCCCTGTCCTGCAGCTTCTTTCCTTCTTAAAAATGTTATCACACAGGCATTACCACTATTGCTGATTGGCTCGGCCTTGGCTGGTGGTGGGTCCATCTTAGAACCAGCTGGTATTGGCTCTGTCAGACACAGGGGAAGCTTCCAGCAGCTTCTCACAGAAGCCACTCCTGTAAACCCCCCGGCCCCCCCAGCTACCAAAACCTTGCCATGCAAACCCAGTACAGCTTGGCTATAAAGGGGGGTCTGTAGCATGCACTTTTCTCACTATTAATTTTACAAGATACTGTGCTTGCTGCGGGAAGGCTGATTGTGTTGTAAGGTGAATGTACTTTGCAACACCAAGAAAGGAAATTGTTATCTCTGTGTTTCAGCAATGTACATTAACAGTATTTTCTTACTATATGAGTAGTTAGAAGTTTTAATTTAGAAAGGAAAAAAAGAGCCAAGGTCTGCTCTGTCTCTGGGGGCTCCAGTTTCTAGATTTATTTGGATTTCTTTGGGATCTGAACTCCATTGTACTAAAGCCCAAATGGTGCATGTCTTGCATGTTACTGACCTCTGATTTTATTTTGCAAGTCTTTTCAATGTCTGAACCTACCCAGCTTCTTTCTGCTTCATGTGCTTTATGTCACAGAGGTG
This sequence comes from Elanus axillaris, assembly GCA_026212715.1. NCBI lineage: Eukaryota > Metazoa > Chordata > Aves > Accipitriformes > Accipitridae > Elanus > Elanus axillaris. The sequence goes on from JANZLQ010000079.1 coordinate 45,692,739, forward strand.
ACAGGAACTCTACAAGGTGGAAAATGCAAATGAAGATTGACATGTCAACCTGACTGTTAGAGAGCAGTACCCTCTTTACCTTAGTTTCTCCACAGGAAAGTTTGCGTAAGGATCACTACAGTGGTTGTGTACTGCAGAACTCATCTTTGACCCTGCTCAAGAAAGATCACTGTAGTTGAAGTGCATTTGTGATCAGACTGTGACTTTGGTGCAGACTCAAAGCAGTTCTGCATCATAGGAGTATCCTACCTCAGTTTTTGGTGCCTGAATTTATTTACCTGTGATGTAAGAATGGTATTTTTTTAACAGCTGTTTGACCTTATGTGGAAGCTAGTCATTAACTAGTAAGCAGCCATGAATATCTGCACAGTTACTAAGTGTAGTTACCTTTAGCACTTGCTTTGACTCCTCCCAGTTTGTGCATACACACTGCAGTGACTACCTGTAATTCAGAGTTGTCCTTTGCATCTCAGCACTTGAATCCAAGTTCCAAGTTCAGTATGAGGTGATGATCTATGACCACAAAATGTTGAAACCTAATCAAGACCCCCTTTGTTAGTTTGCTGCACAGGCTTTTCATCCATAGCTGCTCCCTCTGACACATGTAGAAGCTGAAGTGGTGTTCTTTGGGTGAGAGGGGGAAGCTGCTGCTAGGGGTAGGCGTGTGCCCTGACACAGTAGGGCTTCTACCTGGCAACAGTTTTTCCATACTTGCCCACATTGCTTTTATGTGGGCAAAGACCACTCTGGCCCTTACTAGGAGTCTTCCCAATGGCAGCCTTGCTGGTGCCCTAAATCAGCCTTGTGGCACAGTGGTATGGCCAGGTGTGCCCCAGTACACAGCTGGCAGAGGGGAAATATCAGTGCATTGTTGGTGCAGATGACTCATAGCCAGGAGATGTGCATCTGGGTTACACGTAATGTGTTACCATAAAGAACTGATGCACGTACATATCTCTGGGTGGTTTGGATCTATATTTAACTTATAAATGAATTGTGAAAGTCACCTGTGTTTGAGGGACTGCCTCATCTCTTTGGTTGTGATATTATACAACAAAGTGTAACTTTGCATGTTTCATTATTCTTGTATTAGATTGTGTTTGAGTAATTAAAAGTTGTGTTTGAAAAAAATGGCTAATGAACAAACATCTTTTTATTGAATTAAGGAGTGTGGTGACAGTTGTAGTAATAAAAAAAAAGCATGTCTACTAATGTTGTGCTTAACTTTTTTATTTTAAATATAACATATATTGCCAGATCATATTCTAACTTTGATTGCATATTTGTCTTTCAAAAGGGAGATACTGTAGACAGATGTATTTTTTTTCCCTCACTCTGAGCGAGGCGACCAAAACACTGGAGTGGTTTATTTCAGAAATGCACACCACAGCAATTATGATAAAATATCTTCAAAACTTTTTCCATGTATGTCATTATTGCAGCATTTACTTGAGCTGAATATTACCTGCTTATGACTGCATCCCTGTGCCAGGCTGACTTTGTGATCAGAGAAGCCTTGAAGTCAGTGAGGGACAGAAGTCAGGCCCTTCATAGCTCTTTGCAAAACTTGGGGGGATTTCCCCTTGGTTGGGAGGGGCTCCAGGAAGAGCTTAAAGCTAAAATCATCATGTTCAGATTATTTTAACCTGCTATTATCTTCATACAGTTATTATAGAACTTAGAGTCGAATCTATGCATCTAACAAATATGATCTGAAATTCCCTCAATCTGCTAATTTATTTACCCATGCAAGCCTGATCTATCTTTTCAATGTCTGGTGTATGTCTGATTTAATGTGCAAAATCAGGATAGCATCATTAGCTATAGCAAATATGAAAGCACATGAGTACATTGGCTGTTTGGAATGGTTAAACCGGAGGTTAAAATGTCAGTGGCAATTTCAGATGCCTTCAGCTGAAGCTAGATGTGTAATAACAGATTGTGGTATGAAGTAATTTATAAGTGGTTTGCTTGTGTTTGGGTTTTTTTTGGTCACAGTATGACATTAGTAGAAGAATTCACTTTTGCTGTGCTATACCTGCAAATGATCATAAAGTGCATGATGAGAAGCGTGGCTCATAAAAATTGAGTTAAAAACAAAAGGTGCCTTAGAACATTGACTACTATTGAGCAATGTCTTCATTTTTACATAGATCTTCAAAGCACAAAGAATTTAACTTGAAACTTAAGGTCTAATTACAGGGATGGTAAGTTTCTTCCAGGATTTTAAGTTGTTTGTTGAAATGTAAACATTTTTCTCAGCGTTTGCAACACTGTAATATTGTGCTAAAGCATCACAAATTATATGAAAACCGCTAGAAATATGTATGTTTTTATGAAGTAGTTTGAGGGGGTAACTAAGTAGGCATAGTGAAAAATGAGACTTAATTTTCCCATTTGCAATAATCTCTAAGGGATGTTGGTGATGAACCTCTGTCTGGAATTTAGTAACTGCTTGGGTTAAAACTTTGTTGCAGTAGTAACCATATTAAATACTTCAGTGTTTGCTTGCAATGCTCATTTAGTATTGTTTATTGTATGTTTTTATGCAGAATACGTTTGAAACAGTGGGGACTATTAGATTAGAGGCAGCAAAGCTGAGGCTGAAAAGGTTGGGAGCAAACAATTTTTCATTTGGGTGTTCTGATGGTACTTCTGCTACCTGAAACAAGAAGCAGCTCTTGACACAGGGAGGTGGAGGGTCAGAGTCTTTCTGTGGGACCTCAGAAATATTCAATATAAACACCAATTCTATCAACTGTGAATGATATTTAGAAAGTGCTTTGCAAACTCTGAGAAATACTATATAGTATGTATCTACAAAGTCGGTAATATACTGGAGGGTGAGGTTTACAGGTTGCAAACTTAGAAGTTATAAGAAAACCATGAAAGAATTTTACTTCTCCCTCTTCCATGAGGTTTGCTAGATACTGTGTCTTTGCCATTAAAATTAAATGTAAAGTTACAAACACAAATTTTATAGAGCACACCTGATGCAACTTTGCATTTTATTGAAGAATTAAAGCTAGCTGGTATGTGGAAGTGAGAGTTCAGCAAGCTGTGGCTGGTTCTTGTAGCCTTGGTTCTGGTTGTGTATATTTGTTGTATAAGGCACTGAAGGTAAAAATATTTCATGAAGTTCAGTATATAAGGCCTAGGCTAAATAAGATTTTACTTACTATTAAAACTTTCACTTAGATTGTCAAGTTCAACTCAATACTCTGTGACAAGCTGTCACTTAAAAACTGGGATATGAGGAGAAAATTGAGGCTCACCCCACGAGAACGGTTGAGCCCCTGCAGTTTCTTCTGGCAGAAGTGAGGGATGCAAAGGTTGAGCCCTTTGTGTGAGAGACTCTTAAGGACTAAACAAAAAGTTGTAAGAGCTGTACTTTTAAGGGCTAACTGAAAAAAGAAGAAATACGGTGCACTGAGTATAGGAAAGAGTAACACAGAGGGCTGCTGTCCATGTTGGGTGTGCTTTGCCTGTTACCTGTCTGTATGCATGGTAAGCAAATGCAGGCTATGAACCTGCTTGTGCTGCAAGGTTTCTAAGAAACTCCAGCAGCGCACAGAGTCAGATTTGACACTGTGAAGCATCTGTGTTATTTAATGGACCTTGACAATATATTTCATGCCATATATTCTATTAGGTGACTTTGTATTTGTGCCTATAAAGTATTGGAATATGTCCTACTCTGCCATATGTGTTATGTTGACACACAGCATTGTATGCATGTAACTGAGAATCAGACCTGGCATTCACTGAATAATTAGCAAACCCAGCAGTGATGTTGGGAAGTTATAAGGTCATTTTTTATTCTTTCACCTGTTCATTTACATTATCTTAAGAGAATAGGCCTCACTTCACTGAAAGCAAACATTTCAGTGGACTAAACCCTCAGACAGTGAACTGTCATTTCAGATGCATGCAATGGCTATTAAACGTAGAGGGAGAAAAATACCATTTGTTCCAGTTTTAACTTTGTTGCACTGATAGCAGATAACAAAGGTGGGTGATAACAGTAGCAAAAGCCAATGTGCAAGGAGTATTGCTCTAGGTAGCCTGGGAATAGTATGTGTGAGATTATTTTATGTCCACTATTTTGCATTCTGCTGAGTTAGCACCAAAGATGATTAATAAGGTCTTCTTTAAAACTGTATATAGGGGAAAACTGTATCCCCAGGTATCTGGGTTTCACTGGGAAGAGAAATTCCCATTCCTGCTCAGCTAGAATTGCATTGATTTGGACTTAGTCCATGAAACATGGTTGGCACTGCAGTTCCTATAACTCTTATCGACAGGGAATTTTTTCTTTTTGTGCAGCAGTATGGCCTAAGACTGCCACTAATCAACAGTAAGTTTAGCTAAACAAGGCCTTAAACACATGCAACACAAAGTAATTTGTCTGTTTACTTGCTGTAATAAAGATAGAGATTTCAAAGCCAGCAGTCACTCAGATCCAATACCGTCTTACAGTGCCACACAGTAAAATTATAAATCATTTTGAATAGAGTGTAAAACTAAGTTAAAACCAATTCCTTTTTATGAAAAGTCAGAGACTTCCAATATCAGCTGTAGCATTGGAGAGGCAACCTGTTATTCAGTGATTCGTAATTCATATTGTGCAATGATTTTAATACATACAGTCATATATTTGCTCTGATACTCATTGTAATTCAGATATTGTTAGAACACATCTTCTCATATGTAAGAATATATCTTCTTTATGTAGTAAAAAAAATGTTAGTTTCCTAACATTTTAGATACTACTTTTCAGTAAAAATCCATCTTTTTTAGCATGAGAGAGTTATACGGGAACAAATTACTTTTCCATTTCACAGTTCTGATGTTATGTTCTGTTGAGGATATTTTGCAATTTGTCACTGCATGTTAGCAACAAATTGTTTGTATTTTATAACCCTTTATCTCTGTGTGTATAAGTGCAGTACACATGCATAACAGCTTTATAATATAACAAAATTGTGTAATATGTAATATATAATGTAGACAGTATATGTAATATATATATGTATATAAATTGTGTATGCATGTATAAAAACAGTCTCCAGCTTACTTCAGAAGAGCTTTCTGGACTCAAGTAGGGTTTACACTTTGTGTATTTCCTTTCAGGCTAATATGCCTACCTAGGGCTTAAATACATGCTTTTACAGAGTTGAGACACATATGGTCTTTTCCTATGTTTTCAAAAGTCTGCTCTAAATAGCAATGCTCTTAAATTCAAATTCAAAAACCAAAAAGTTTGTGAATACTTATGGTCTATTTTTTTCTGTCTTGAATTGCATTATGGAGGGGAAAAAGGGCTGCCAAAGAGGTAATTTCAAGCCACACTTCCCCCCACCCCCCGCCTCCCCGGTCTTAATTTTGACAAGAAATTGAACACATCTTGCCTGATTTCCTAGTTTTGAATGTGGAAACTTAACAGGTTGCTTAGGCTATAGGTATCTGTACTGTTATCCACATGGGCGACTGTCTTTTGCTACTTGTCCCAGTGCTAAAAGGAAATCCAGAAGATGTTTTATAAGATGCAAAGGGCCTCCTTGAAGTTGTAACTCAAGAGAGTTTCTTGTAAGCAAGTTAGAATTCTTACATACTACTTGTGCAATTCAGACACTAGAATTGAGAAATACTCTTTGAAGTCACATTGTTGAAGCATTAATAGATCTTTGCTGTGCAGGCATGAAACCAACCAGCATTCTCTTTTCAGTTTTTTCAGCTATGAAGCAAAGTGGGGAAGCTGTATCCTGGGTGCTGGCAAACACTGATGTTTAAGCCCTGAGTGTTTTTCTCTGGCTCTTCTGCACTGTGGCAGGATGCATCTGTAAGTCACCTGCCTGCTCTTTGTCTAGCAAGGTGATCTTCTGGAGTGATGGACCTACCTTTCCTGTCTTGTGTTTTTCTTTGTTTTCCTTAGTCTCTTGAGATTTGCATAATATACTCGTTTGGGGTGACATTTACAAAGATCTCTATAGCCTGGCTCCTATGTTAGATGTGAAATACATTGGACTTTAACTATTTATGCCCTAAATTGGGGGAGAAAAGGGGCAGTATATATATGAGAATAGATGCTAGTTTTATTTATATATACATAAATATATATAATAAAATAACTTTTACAAAGAATCATGAGGTCTGAATTTTGTCAGACTAGAAGACACTGAATTGATACTATTTTACTGTGTTCTTAATAACTAATGAAACAAAACTGAGATGTGCATTTACCAACAAAGGGATATATTATGGATTGAAAAACAACAGAAGCCTGTGGAACGTTCGCAACTTCAAACTTGACATCTTCTTTTCTTTTAATGAAATTACATTTGATGAAATGTAAATGGTCTACTGTTGTTCTAGGCAGCCTATAATTTGCTACTATGTGGTATTATAGTGCTTTTTGTTGTATAGGGAACTCAAGAACTACATTTTCTTTAAGTTTAGGCCTGATTCTCCCAGAACACTTATAATCACATCAATGCCACTCTCCTTTTTGTGAATGTAAACATTTTTTCAGTGCCATAAACTTGCTGTAATCATCCCTTCTTTGTGACTGGAACAAAGTTCACGTGAATATTTTTACTACAGCTCATTCTTAGTTCTAAGTGGATCTTAAATGAATCTAAATCTAAATGAATCTTAAAATCACCATTTTAAGGGTGACTGATGACCTGTTCCCCAGGATATGCAGTTACTTTGATATAAGTATGTACAGGGGCATAGCAGCGTCTCCTAAAAATTTAGTTGCTGATGCTTACACCCTATCAAATAGATGTTAGAAACAAGGATGTTGGTTGAACAAAGAAGCAGTCTTCAACTACCTGTCTTGCTTTTTTTTGGATTGATTTTAAGTTAATGACTATTACAAAATTCTTTGAAATGGGAAAACAGATAAATTGCACCCTGTAGAGATGGAAAGATAAAAACAATGCATTAACATGCCCTAAATCTTTTATAGACTATTAGCACTTAATTTAAATAGACAAACTTGAAAGGTAGTGTGCTGCTGTCTTCATTGCTGGCTTCTCATCTGTGGCATGGTAAGTGAGAACCCAGCTGAAACTCATACCTTAACAAATGAGAAGGCAGAAATGGGTATCTGAAAAATCAGAATAAGGAGAAAACTGTAAGGCAGTTCTCAAACATACCAACAGAGTTAAGAAATACACATATGGGGGGGATGCAGGGAGGAAGGTTTCTGATATTATTTTTGAAGCTGTTCCATATTATACAAATGTTTACAAGAGTCTGAAGGAATGAAACCACAATTCTGCTAAAGTTCCAGTGCAGAACAGGGTAGTTAAATCAGCTGCCCTCTGTAAATCCAATGATTCTGGGTTGTTCAGAATGCACCCTAGTTTTGGCAGTCAAATTTCTTCCAAAACAAAATCAAAACAGGTGATAGCAGTGATAATAGCACTTTTAAAATAGAGTTGATCCTTGCAATAATGCGGCTTTTACATAATTTCCATTTTTTGGAGGTGAGGAATAAGGAAAGTGGCAGGAGTGTTATGACATGCTTCTGCAAAGGAAGTAAGGATGTCAGAGACTTTCTACTTCCATGATTAGACATACCATTTTGTCCTGTGGGCTCCAGGTTCTTGGCTATCTAACTAAAATACAGACTCTTTTCCTGTAAGAGGTGGACCTGTTTCTTACCCAAAGATGCAACTGTTGATGGCATAGTATGTGAGAATTTCTCATTAAAGGGAAATTTCATGTGTAAACCTTTCTTTATGCTTACAACTGATAAAAAACGAGTAGTTTGCCTTTTAGACCATTCTGAACTGTGGTATTTCAGGATGGGGTGGTTTTGTATTCATTTTTTCCTTAGGATTAGTTTTGCTGTTCCTATTCTGTGTGGATACTTCTGCAGCTGTTGCAGTAAAGGTGAGGTTTTTGTTCAGTTTGTGACGTAGGTACTTCCACCTGTTTTTTAAACAGGGCCTGGTTCTGCAAGCAGCTAAGCATGACAGTAATTTTACTAAGGCCATAATGATGCAGGAACTAAGGAAGACACATTTCTTCAGAAAAAATATTGCTTCTCTTATTTTTGAGGCACCTCTTGTGATACTTAAATTGTTCCTAATTATTTTATAAATGTTGACCAGAAAAACACCTCAGGGGAGTGGATGTAGACTGTTCGTCATTTGCTTAGTCAGTCTTGACATTATTATTACATTTTTGCAAATATTATAGGCCAATGGAAATAATGATGCATGGTGACAAGTGATAGGAGGAAACTATGTTGGGAAAAGTGTGCAGTGACAAAGTTAGAGTGTGAGAATACAGTGATGAAGCTTGCTCATATAGGATCACATGTACTAGAGCATACAGTCAAATGATGATTTAATGAGCTGCAAAGGCAGTTCTTGGACTCATATCTCTAATTTACCACTGATAAAATGGTGTGTTCTGCAAAAAGCCTACTCAGAATGTATTTATGGACTATCTTCATGTTCAAAAATATTAATGAATTTCATTTGACACAGAGTGTTGGGAGTGGGGAAAAAATTGTGCTGTATTTTTTCCCTTATTAGCAAATACATGTTTTCCTCAAAAGAATTATATAACAACAAGCTGCAAAATGGGAAAAACAAATGTGTTTCAAGTTATCCTGAGAGCATTAATACAGTTTAGTAGTGGAATTTGGAGATTAAGCTAGAAATTTTCTAGCAGGAATGTGGATCAGTTGAAATTACAAGATAGTCCAGATGTTGAATAGATGCTGAAAAATCACCTTTTAACAATTTCAATGAGGACATGAAGGACCAAACATGATCAAGGACATATTTGCAACTAGGAATTACATCGTTATGTCCAGGATGAGGCACTGTGAGAAAAATTCAGGCTTCTGCATGGTGTGTCCTCTAATGTGGGACAAGGAACGGAGGCCTCAGCATGGCATGTTAAGTGCGGTGCTTCATGTTTGGGCCTTGCAAGAGGCACTGTGTGACTGAGGTCTGTGCAAAAATACAAAAGGTGGGCTCCTGTGGCTATAAACTGCTATACTAAAATTTACATGAGTGCTGTTTGTTGGCCATGAAATGTAAATGCAGGTAAATCATAGCAGTGATATCCTGTATTTCTCTCTCAGGGCCTATAGTTAAACTTTTAAGTGATTTAGAAGAAGAAAAATACTATGCATGCAACCTTTACATTCTCCATTGTCTTTGATCTGTGATCTATTTTGCATGGTGTAATGACAGAGGAAAAGAAAGGGCGTGTGAAGCTTGGATGTCTGTGGTAAAGGCTCTCTGTTACCAAAAACCATGTTGCAGAAGTAACTTCATTTGCAGAAGAAACGTCAATTATTTGAGCCTTTTCTGGTGTATAGTGATTGTGCTTCTCATCCCTGTGAGGCTAATATTGGCCTCTGCTAATCAAGGTAGGAAAGGAGCTGAAACACGTGTCTTTGTTCAGTTTGCAAGAACAGTGTAACACAGAACTTTTGCAAACTAAGTACAGGTTCACATTTTGCTCCTTTGATGGCTTCCTTTAGCTCATAGGTTCCTTTTGTAACCATCAAATTATCCCACACAGAGAATATGCAAGCAAAAACTTTTCTGCATGCAAATGTTACTTTCTGCTACAGCACATTGTGCACCTAGCCTTCCAATTCTGGTTTGCATGGTAAAACACCATTTGGAGGCTCATCACAAACATGGACAGTAATGCAACCTTAGTTGCTTGACAAGGTTTTAAAATACGCTTTACCAGCATCTGCTACTGAAGATCAATATATTTGAAATAACAGTGCAGGAGGATGTTTCCCAGTACTGACAGCATATACTGCAAAAGTTGGAGTAGTGGTTAGTATCTTGATGAATTCTTCAGTATATTTGTTTGCTTTTGTAAAGCTATAGAGCTGAAACATTGTCTCCTTTTGCTCTGATTTCCTGGTACCAGAATTCTTTGTATGATTGCTTTTGTTTTAGCCAAAATTACGCATACAGGTAATAGTTTAGATGGATCCATTTGCAAATATTGCTGTGCTTGATGTATTCCTCACAGAGATGCATCAAACTATGCAGTGGCTAAAAGATGCATATATATATATGGTGGTGTTTTGTTTTGTGGTATTTTTTCCTTAATTAAAGAAATGGCAGCAGAGAAGGATATAAAGTGGTTGTCTTCAAGGCAGTGATACTCAGATGCCCACTGAAAGAAGATTAGGAGGCTTGATAGTTAGTGGAGGTGTGAAGAGTTAATAAAGAATCCAAGCTTTTTGATAGGTGTGTAGGACTCTTGATTTTTCTGTTTTGGCTGGCTAAAACTACAACTGTTTTTCCTAACACAACTGAGCCTGTCAAGCAATGTAACTAAAAATCCTGTTTCAGAGTTTGAGATCACAATGTTACGCACTGATGTGCACAGTTAAGAGTAATAAAAATCAGAGCTCACACAGGTACACCAGCTGCAGGTTGGTACCAAGTAGCGGAGGAAAATATGAAAAAAAGTGTGTGTGTGTGTATGTGTGTGTATATATATATATATATATAATTTTTCACTGAATGTGAAGGATAGATTTCTGTCTGTAGTTTGTGGTCCACCTAATAATAGTTCGTGGTAAATATCTGAAAGTGATGAAGGCCAGACAGGGCAATCCTTTCTTTTCACAGTAGCTTGATAAAAGCAAGTGTGATTTACTTCAGCAAGCTGCTGAGGGCTGCTGACCCATAACAGGGTCACTGGCAGGAGCCAGTTCTGGTTTGTTTGCACAGGCCCCCTCCAGTGGTCCTTTGCAGATACATCTGAAGCTTTCCTGCAGCACAGGAGCAAGTTAAAATAGTTACCTCTGCAGCTAAGCTTTACTGCACTTTGAGTTTGGCTGGTTGGTTTGTTTTGATGTGTCTTCTTGATCTTGACCATGGATTGACACCATTTTATATTGTATAGGTAGTAGTCACTTGACAACAGGCAAACAGGGCAGGACTGAATATCTCAAGCCCTTTATGTGAGATAAATGTATGTATCTGTGCTTCACAGTGAACTGACCTTTCTGTATGTTGGGACAAAAATACCTGTATTGTCCCGGGGCTAAAAGTCAAGTTTGTTTCTTTGCCCTCTTCCCTACAACATACCTTTACACTACCAGCTGTTTATTGACTTTTTAAATTTAGTTTTTCCCCTCCCTTGAGTATCCTTTTGACCATTCAAAGTTAACAGACTGAATGCCTGTTTTTTAATAGAGTAAAGGAGAATGCCTTTCCTATCCATGTATTCACTTCCACTTTGGCTCCCTTGCTTTTCATCAACTATTGCTTCCCAGTCCAACTGTGCACAATCTCTTGCTGAGTTTCTCCCTTTCTTGCCTGTTTTCTCTTTTTTCTTTGTTCCTCATCCCAAATTGCTCACTGTGTTCACTTGCACCTTTCCTGTCTCCTCTACGCATGAAAGCCTTCAAAGTGAAACAAAGGTTCACTTTTCTTCCTGCTGTGAGGACATAAACACAGCAAAGGAAATGAGCAAAATGAAGGCTAGCCCAGAGATTTGGAGTTTCAATAGCCTTAGCTGCTTTCTGGGCAAAGAAGGATGCACAGCCTCACAGAGATACATGCCATGTAGGTATGAAATACCCCTATAGATTCCTCTTCATCCATCCAGCCTGATACCTGTCAGCTCTTGGAAGCTGTATTTGTTATGCAGAGTACTCCTACTACCTTAAACTTGGTAGTATGAAAGGACATCCTTCCAAACATGTGCAGAGACCACTTTGGGTGAGTTTGGGACCTGCTGGGCCTATTGATGTAAGTTGTTCAGAGGCAGGTGTACGAACACAGGCAAATTGTTTGGCAGAGCAAGTAATCAACATTTTATTTTATTAGAAAACCTAATTATTGCTTCCATGATTTGGAGAAACTCCCAAGTGAAGTGTCTAACAAAAAGCACTGCTTTACCCCTGTGAGTGGAGAGTGGTTTGCCATCAGCTGCTGGGTAAAGGCTATGTGTCTTTGTCCATCATAGCCTCACTTAGAACATCACCGTAGCAACTCCTTCATCCTCTTGAGTGAAAATGCAAGCTTAGACCTGCTTCTCCCAACCAGCGCTTCCTGCTGAAAGCCATTTGCTTTGAAAGCAGGTGTGGATAGTGTTCAGATTTTTCTGGTTTTTATGCCAGACCAATGTTAGCCCCTGCTGGTTAACAGCAGCCTTTTTAAATGTGGTACAGCACCTTCAGTCTGCCCTTGTGAGGCATCTTACAGTGTCTAGCCTTTCTTTCTGTCACTCTCGCATGTGCATACACTAGATTGCACGCACACACAAACATGCCAGCCAGAGTACCTCGGTAAAGATTTTTAGCTGATCTCATAATCTGCTTCTTAAACTAATAGCCTTCTCTTACAAGCATTTGGATAATACAGTGCTCTGAAAGAAAACCTTTAACACCACCGTCAGCATTTTTGTGACCTGCTGCTGCACCTGCTTCTGCAATGAAGGGGCCATCGCTGTCTGTCCTGTGGCCATCCTTGCTGCTAGAATGATGAGGAGGGGTAAGCATGCAGGGTAGCCTGGCTGGCTCTTATTTGTCTCACAATTTTCTTGCCGTTTATTTTGTGGCCCTTAGTAACTAGTGCAGGGCTGCAGTTCAGTGCTCTTATAATGGTATCATATTGCAAGCAAAACTGAAGACCAGTCTCTTTATTTACTATAAGGTCAAAGCATAGATAGCTAGTCCAAAATATTAATAAGAATCCCTTTTTTCTTACCTAGCAAATCATCAGGCTGCTTATTCCTGGGAACAAGACACAAGCCCAAGAGGGTCAGGGGTAGTGAGTGCACATAGCTAACAGCAACTATTGAAAGGCAATTTTCTATGAATGTATTTAACAGACATTTAAACATATGGGTCATTCAGCATACTGATTTATGTCACCTCAGACTAAAAAAATAACAACCCAGTAACCAATAAAATCATAGGCTGAAAAAGGTATTTAATTTATTTAATTGGACATTCCAGCTGATTAATGCCAGGTAAGGCATATCAGAAAGTGGAGTATCACATTGTGTATTTTAAATTGTAAGAACACTCTGTTCCTGTGAGAATATATTGATTTAATTGATTTTTTTTCCACTTTAGTTTATGGAAACTTTATAATATTCATAGCCAGTGACTATATTTTATCTTGTTGGAATTTTGTTCTTTTTCTAGTTAATGATTCATACAACAGTATGTATTAGGCAAAAAGTGTGATTTTTTTTTTTTTTCTTTCCAAATGCTGAAAACTGTATTTTTACCTTTTGAAAACCATGGTGTGGGCCATTAACTGACCTACAGATAACACTGTATGCCTTTTCTAACCTAGTCATAATGATCCTTCTAACCCAATTATAATGATGCATTGAGAGGTGTAGATGGTGTTTCAGAGGGCTTTTGTGTGAAGGAAGGAGATTCTTATTCAGGCCTCTCAAGAATTCAGAGACCTCTTTCATTTGTGGGAAAACTCGCACTCATTTTCCTTGAAGAGCTGACAGGTTTTGGTCTGTTCTCTTTAAAATTCAGTGGTGTCAGGCTGTGTATGAGTCTGCTACAAAGTGTTCACCCACTGCTTGCTCCTGTTGCTGGTGGAGAACAGTCTCCTCTTTGTTTTAAGTCCCATTATCATTGTTTTCACTATATTTTTTTTTAATTGAAAAAGCTAATTTATACACGGATGTGTCTTGCTTATAGTGATAGCTTAAAAATTTTAATTTTCCCATAATATTTCCAGCTAGGTTATTTTTTAAAAAATAAACCCAACTAGCCATTTGCAGAGAGCTTCCTGGGGAGAAAGACTGTGATGGTGCTTAAATATTGTTTATGAACTTGCATTTTTTTAATACAAAAATGTTAATATTGGTGCAATTAATATGGAGCATAAATCACAACTAAAAAACAATGGAGTGTTTTGGAACTGGCAAAAATATTTAGTAATGACTTCATTTTACTTCCTTGCTGCCAAAAATGTTCAGGGACAGGTTTTTCAGTTTTGTTTGGCAAGTGGAAGACTGTTGGAAAACAATTTGCTTACTTCATTTGGCTGCAAATAACTACTTAGAAATGGTTATTTGAAGACTTTTGTATCTCCATTTAAAAATTCTGTGGCTAGGTTTCCATACCTTAAAGCAGTTGTATGTATTTCTTCCCAAGATATACCTCATGTTCCTTAATGTCAGTAGAATAGGTATGTATGCTGATGTGATTTTGTTTCTTAAAGTACACTACAAGTATAATCATAATTTCAGATGAGTGCCAAATTCAGCATACTGTCAGGCTGCTATCAAGCAAAAAAGTAGTCAGTTGCTCAGTCTTCTCTGCCCATTGAAGACTCACTGATTTGGAGAACAGAAGCATATGGTTCCTTTGTAAGGACAGTAGTAAGCTTTACGTTTAAGCAGCCACATGGGTGGAGAACGGAATGACTTTAAAAATACTAGCAGTTCTTTTGGTGTGTTTAGTCGTGCAGTTCTACTCCAGTGGCTGTAAAATGGCTGTCTCGGTTTGATGACAACTAGACAGCAGTTATGACAAATAGCAGCTATTTCCTTACATGCTGAGCAGTTCTTTCCTTAATTGGTTTCAGAATTTTATTTTATTGCATTACTCTTCATTTTTGAACTACTCTTCTCTGATGTGGCTTCTGAAATTATTTTTTTCTCCCTTGAAGCTTTGTCTATATTTTAAATAGAAACATGTTGGAAAGCTTGTTTAAACAAAGAAGACTCCAGCTTTTGTGCTGTATAGGGCATTTAATAAAATGGGATAATGGTCTCCCTTTCCATAGCTTTGCAGGAGATTTGGGAATGGTCTGTGAGCAACTTTTGCTCTATAGGAAACAGAGACCTCTTAATCTAATCAAAGGAATTTTGATGATGTAGGAGTTGTTCTGTGCTGAGAATTATATAAGAGAGTAATTTAAAAACAATTTTCAAGAATAAAGTGAGCTTTCTGTTAAATTATAACTAAAATTAAGTTGGAGGCGTCCAAGGAAAATTTCTACTAATTGCCGTTTTAACTTTCCTGAAGGAAAAAATGTGGGGTTTTTTTAATTAGTCATAATAGATTTTATTATTCAGTACAGTAACGTAAAGTGTCTCTCATACGAATTTGGACATATCTTTCAAATTTAGTGTTTACATCAGTCATCTGTATCTGTTCCTGAGTGACCTTATTTTTCACACAAGCTAGCCACCTGAAAAACAAGTTGCTGTTTAAATATACATTAGTGAACCTAACCTAACCTTAGCTATGTTACTGTAGATATTTCCCCTAAGCTTATCTTGAGCTTAGCTCTGGTGCAGTTGTCCAGCCCACTGGGCACTGCTGCTAACAATTCTTTCCATCTGTCTCTTAGTGTTTCTTCCTGGTTTTGTCACAAATGGACTTGCAACTCTGAGGTTATGCAAAAGTATGTGAGTGATTGAAACAACTGAGATGATCAGTCACTCATTCAACATGGGCCAAAGGGCTGGCATGTTGCATTACCTTCCTCATCCCTTTCCAAGTTTCTTCCTGATCTCGGGGGAGACCATGTAAAAGCTGTGCTTGCCATTGTAAGGAGTTTCATTATGATTAATGTTCTTCGGTAGGTTACTTTTTTGATAGTTTAATTGTCTAGGTGAGTTCTCCTGGAGCCTGAGGAGCACTGGCACCGTAGTAAGGATGCTAGCAAATGCATGCTTGGAAGGCAGGACCCTAGCAGCACCAGCTTGGATCAACTGTAATTCTTGCAGATACACACCCCGAGTGCTACAATGGTGATATGGAAGCCGGGAGGAATCCAGACCTTTCCCTTCATTCAAGACAGTACCAACAATCCTTAAAACAGTTATCTAAAGTGTAAAAAAATCTCAGTATATTACCTATGACATCCTCCAAGGTAGTCTGTTTGCTCTTCAGCTATCTTTTTGCACCTGTATGAAAGGGTTCTCAAATAGAGACAAAAGGGGATTTTAAAGACTTGAATTTCTTAGATAACGTGGCTGCTGAAAAGCTTAACTTAGCTAGCATTCAGTAAAAGCTGTATGTAGAAAATTTATACTTGCAGAACCCAGGGTAAGAAAGCATAGACAATTTGAAGATCATGATAATCCACTCCAGCATTGAGCTCAGTGTTTCCACAGCATATCCTTCTGCAAACTTTTTTGTGATTGATTTTACATGCTAATACGGTAATGGGCTGAATAATTCCCATGGTGTTTCACTTACAAGTTGCCTGTGGAAACTGGTAAACAAATTATACCATCTGTTTTAGTGCATGTGAATATTTTAACCACAGTTTTTGTGTGTTGTCCACACAATGTTCTTCTAAGCAAATAATTTCTATTATCTTTCTTCATTATGTTCTTCTGTTGTTAAGTTATCTTTGTGTAGCATTTTGAGTTGGTGAAGAAAAATATAGTGTGGCTGACCTTTTATTGAGGTGGAAAAAGGAGAATGAGTAGAGAAAAGATAAAGGTCTCAAAATAGAGCATTACAACTGCTGTGAAGTTCTTGTTATTTCATACACATTTCTCGTCAAAGTAATTTGTTCTGTGCTTTTCTGCCTTTGATTGTGTGTGTTCTCTCTATGCTTTTTATACTTAGCCTTATCTGTTTGACCTATTTTCCATTTTTTGTATGATTCTTTCTGGAGTTTCAGATCACTAAAGTTGTTGGTTTGACCAAATCCCTCTTCTGTATATATTCCCTGCCCAGTAAGGTGGAATTGTTTGCACCTCTGTTTGTGTCATTCCTTCAGAAAATAAGTAACACTTCCACGGACCTCCTGTTCCCCTTGTATGAGAATTCAGTCCCCTTGCGTCTTACCTACTGATTATGTGAGTGGTGCAGCTTGCCTTGCTTTCCTTCCCAAAAATCATGACCGCCATGTTATGTGATCCCTGCCATTCAAGTTTCTATGTACTGTCAAAGGCAAGTGTAGAAGAATTTTCCCTCTGACTCTGTTTTTTGCTTTCTTAATCAACCATTTGTCCCAACATGCTGCAGTATTTTGTTGGACAGCATGCATTATGTAGTGGTATTAGCTCAAAGTGCAACATCTGGTATGTGTTAATAACGTTAGGACCATTGCCATAATCAAAGTTGCCAAAGTAAAGAAGCAGAGCTCTGATTCTGGACTCTGCAATGTCTTCTACCTGTGACCTTCACTGTGATACTACTGTAACTTATATTTTCTTCTGTTGTAGTTCTATATAGTGTGCAGATGTTTCCTTCTTTCACTTGTTTCTAAGAAAACCCCATCTTGACAATTTTTATTCATTTGTAATTCCAGTTGGCTTTACAGAAAGATTGCTGGTCTTCTAAAAGCTACTTTTCTTGGCACATGAAATCTCAATTATGAAAACATTTGTGGCAATTGGGAGGTCTTCTTTGGCTATGTACAAATACGCCTTTCTACTTTGTATGCTTTTCAGTTTGCTACCAAGTAATGAGAAATTAATGAGGCCATTTCACTTTGTAAAAGGAGGGCCTGTTAGCAGTTTCTGCAAAATACACAATGTGACGTCAATTATGTCAGGGATCAGATGTTTGCTCTTTCTGATTGCTGGTCTGGGATCATGATTTGAAAAAGTCCCATGGTTCTTAATACATGAACACCATCTACTCTGCAGTAGAAAGTTTGCTCTGCTTCTATAGTTGGTGTTTGGAAAGATGTTAAGAGATCCTTCAGTGCTTCTGGGAAGAGCGGAAGACACAGTTGAATAGGCTAATAGGCAGTGGAGGAGTAAGATAGATTTAAGACTCTGAGAATGAAGCTCTGAATTTGGAAATTCATGGGGACGAAGGGAGGGGGAGAAAACAAACCGCCTCTTCTAGAGGGCTTTCAAGTCATCTTGAAAGGTGAAGAAGGCTTTCAAGTCACTGCATCTGTGAGATGCAGAATTTAAAAATACAGAAGTTACAAATGGAATGGGATGTGTTTTGCTGGAGGAGCACAGTGTGCTATGTTTCCAAGGACTTCTAAACTTTGATTCCTTTAATAAATTTGCAGTTCTATTTGCATTGTTATAAGCAAGTTTCCATCTGAAAAATCACAGCAGATTATTTTCAAAACAAAGAATGTGGTTTGTTACAGAAAATAAAATATGTAGCTATAGCATGTGCTATAGTTGTGGCTGTTTCTGTGACTCTGGATGTTACAGTTAGAGTAGTCTGTTTCACCTCAGAGAACAGGTTAAATGTACTAAGAGTACCACTTTAAATGGAGGAGGGCAGAACTCCTGTAAATTGTCAAATTTCCAAGGTAATCAGACTGTATTCTGAGTGTTTGTAAACTTTGATGGAGGTGATACTTGCTAACTTCTACTTTTTTTTGGTTTGTTTTCCCTTTCTGAAAGCTAAAGGAGGAGGGTAGATATCTGACACTTCCTGCAGTAAATCAAAGCATTGCAATATAAACTTAAATAGTTTATAAATAACACTGATAAAATACATTTCAAATTCAGCCTGCAAACTAAAAAAATAATAATTGGTACTTCTATTATCACTTAAAAAAAATAAAAATCAAATACTGTGCTGTATTCCTGGAAATATAAGAGGTCACTGTAGAAATCAAACAGTATCAGAATCTTAGCATTGTTCTTGTGTTAGTTACTTAGAGCCTAAAAGATCTGGCAGGGCACTGAAACTAATGTGTGTTATTAAGGTAGGTAAATAAAGGTGGTGTGAACAACTGAAGTGACTTAGACTAGGTGAACAGTCTGAATGGCAGTTTTGTGATGCTCTCTGCTTGCTGCTTTCTCTGTAGCCCTTGTGCTGCCCTGATGTTATCATGAAGACCATGAAAAGATTTTTTTTCTGTTTTACTGTAGATGTGAATTTCATCACTTTGCATACTACTTGTGATCTCCATCTCTTTATTTTTGAGGCAAATTTTTAAAAGGTAATTAGATTTATAGGTGGTTAATTGTGGCTTGAAAGTGGACAACATGAGCAGGGTTGTTTTAGGAATAATATTATATTTTTATTTTTTTGCTGGGCGTAACAGGCTATGCAATTTCTGCCTTGCTTTTTTTAGCTCAGTGCAGCTGTTCACTCTGAAATTTTTCATCCTAACATTATTTAGCAAGACCAGGCTCTTCCAGTTTTCACCAGTGCAACAGCACTGTTGCAAATTTCACCCAGAAGGTTTGACTTTCAATCACTCTTAAAACCTCCATAACCAGTTGGGGGTGGGGGGAACTTGCAAACAGACCTAACTGTTCCTTTTTTCTTCACTCTTTTCCCACTCCCCTATACAATTCATACTTTTTTTTTTTCCTGTCAGGCAGAAAAGATCGATTTTTTTTTTTTTTATTTTTATTTTTTTAAGTAAATCAATGCTATCTACAGTGCAGTAAAAAGTTTGCTCTGCTTTCACAGTTGGTGTCTGGAAAGATGTAAGAGATCCTTTGGCACTTCTGGGAAGAGCAGAAGTCACAGTAGTTGACACTAGACGTTAGATTGGCTAACAGGTATTACAGGAATCATATAAAGACTCTCAGAATGAAGTTCTGAATTTGAAAACTCATGAAAAAAAAATTTTTCAGAATTGAAGCTTTGTCAGAATTTCTAATGATTTTCTAGTGTATTGCAATATATAAATATTGACTTTATTCTCAGGATATGTTGGTTTAAAAATATGTACTAGCTTTTACTCCTTGGATTTTTCAGGTATGGGGACGTAAAGGTATGTTTGATCTTAGATGGCTACGTGACTTCTGCTATAAACAAGTGAATCCATTCCACAGACTAGTGTCTGGGATATTACTCAAAAAAAACCACCCCAAACCAAACCCTGCAAAACCGAGGAGGAGAAAAAAAGAAAAAAATAGCTGAACTGTATATGTATTTTCTTATAACTGAGTGGCCACATATGTTACCTCAGTTTTCACTTGAGGACTATGTAACTGTCCAGACACTCATGTACAAAGAATGTTCACTGACATTAAAAGACATAAGGTTTTAGGTGCGGGGGTTAACTTGTGATGACTGTTGAGATAGCTG
The DNA here is from genome assembly GCA_026212715.1 of Elanus axillaris. Lineage (NCBI taxonomy): Eukaryota > Metazoa > Chordata > Aves > Accipitriformes > Accipitridae > Elanus > Elanus axillaris. The sequence goes on from JANZLQ010000079.1 coordinate 45,712,723, forward strand.
TAGAATGTTTCATGTATTGTCTCATTTCTTTCTCTGTGCTCTACACCAGCTTATGCTTCCTTTCACTTATTTACATTTTCTTATTGGCACACTGCCTTGCAATGCTTGCAGGTTCTTAAATACTACTCCGCATTGTCTGGTCACCTAAGAATGAATACAATTAAATAGTGAAAATTGTAGATTAGCATTGTTTTAAAGCATAAAGAAAAGTTCTGTAGAGAAGCTAAAATATAATAAAATCAATTTAGGTGATACTTTTCACCTGATGTCAACAATTTACCTGCCTCCTGAGCATTCTGAAAATAATGCAATGCAAAAACCTCTGAGGTCCCTTCTTCAGTTCCTGTTTCCAGGGACACCCAGAAGTATGCTGGTATTTTTATCTTGATTTCCTATGGAAGCAAGATGTATGTATGCGATTTGCATGTGTGTCTGAGGATGTTTTGTGTGTCCCAAGTCTTATAAATAATCCTACTGTTCAAATTTGACTGGAGAGAGAAGAGGAAAGCTATTGTCAATTTTGGTTGACCTAAATTTGTCAACTAAATTTGACAGTGGTCCAGAGTACCAGCAAGCTTCATGAAAAAATAGACAAGGCGTGTTAATATCTAATTGGGAAAACCAGTGCTGGTGTACGTATTGTACTAGGTGGCAGAGAATCCAGACGGAAGGGAGACTTTATAAATGCATCATCTGCAAGAGAAGTTTGTTCAGTGCCCAAGAAGGTGTGAGCTCCAGTCTTGATCATCCCAAGGAAGTAAGGGAGTTAGCTTTATTAGTACCTTTACTAGTACTCTCTGGTAGCTCCAAGAAAACTGTTAATGGTTTTGGAGCACTTGAGGTGGGAAGGGAGGGGATGACAAGACAAGTACTTAGAGAGTAGTTTTTCATTAATGAGTATGTGTTGATGTATTTCCTCCACTGTGGAACATCTTTGTTTTAGAAGCTTTTGACCTTCCAGCATCACTGTGTAACAAAGATTTCCAGTTTCACGCTGGAGCTGATGTCTGGCAGTATATGATTCTGTCCCCCAAGTGGTTTGTTGGAAGTGTGTTGCCATATAGATCTGCAAGTCCTTTTAGTGAATTGAGAAACTGACTTGTCAAGCTACTTTCACAACTACCACAAGGAAAAGTATGACTGGGCAAATTTTACCAGTAAAAGTGAGTTTTGCAGTAAATGAAATAGCTGCGATTTTCATAGTTGTATTAAAAGGTGCTGCTTTAAAGTTGTAACAGAGGAGTTACAAGGGCTACCAAGGAATTTAAGTTGATGACTCTTTTTAATGGAATACACTTGAAATGCTACTTATAGAATTAGAAATATCTGACAATATCTTTATGTGTTGTGCTGACAAACTACCATTGTCAAGAACGCAATCTTGTTCTGAAAACTTCCAGTTACTTAGGACAGATAAAATTATTATTCTGATCATCTCCATTTTTTATCTGGTGCTGACCTAATATCCTTGGTATGATTTTAAGATGAGATTCCTTGTGCTTTTCTGAGGAGTCAGCTGCCCCATTCTGAGGGTTTTTTTGTGTTCCTGGAGGAAGAGAGCTGTTTAAGGATTAGAAAGTAGCTTTCTGTAATAAATAGGTTATCTGGAATGCATGGAAGTATGAGAACCAAATTTCTGGATTAATTCCAAAATTGTGTATTCCATCCCAATGCATTCATTTACCAAAAAAAATAAAGTCTCTCCTGAGAATCCAGGTCTGTGTTTCAGACTCTTAAAGATTAAAAATGTGCACCAGTCTATTTTATTTGTATAATACTGGTCTTTGACAGGCATAATTGCTTCTTGTATTCTTCAACTTCTAGTACTCTCCCTGTGCTTACTGAAAACTTTAAGTGTAATTTTGTTTTGCTTTTTTACTCCTTAAATTTAAAATGACAGATTATGCCAGATGAAAAGATAGCAATACATTTTCTTTGAAATGAAGTTTCTCTTCCTGAATGTACTAGCTGCTGTAGGAGCCTGCCAGTGGTATACCTGGGGACATGTCTGTCACAAAAGCTAGGAAAAAAAAAATATTTAACTATCAGCCAGGACAAGGCAGCAGTTGTATGGCTTGTATTTGGAATGTGATTCCTAAATAGCATGTTTTATCAGTGCTTTTAAAAAATTATTTGTTTAAGAAAATGATCTAAAGATGCTAAGAAATGCATTCTTCAAACAAATACTGTTTTCTTGATAATGCAAAGAAGGCAGAACTAATTTTTTGCTTGGATGAATAAATTTGAGGCCTGTAGGAACCTAATGACAACATTTGTCATGGATGGTGGCTTTCATTGAAGGTGAGAATTCTAAAGTTCACTTGAAACTGAGCTGAAAGGCCATTCAAGTGTTAGTACCAGTACCTGTTGCTGTGAGCTGGGCCTAAGCAATTATGGTTGTGTAAAACACATTGTTACTTATAATCTGGCAAAATGAATGCCTTATGCTGTCAGTAAAAGGTGAGTTTCTGGTATATGAGGAAAATGCAGTTAAAAATTCAGGAACAAAAAAGAGAAGCTGAGTAGGAAGCTCACTTTTGCTGTCTGTCACCTCAGTTCTCAAAACTCTGGCTGCATGGTGGGCAGGGCGGTGCTGACGTAGCAGGCTTCTGGCTAGGCTGAGAAATTAAAAAGGCACTCCTGTAGCTTTAGGGGGAAATGCATATGGCACTTTTCCCCAGAATCATGGAAATTGCATTTTGTGTTAAGAAGCATACGATTAAACAATTCTAATGTGAGAAACTAAACTGTAAAATACAAATTTTTTTGTTGAAAGGTTGAAGTAGGTGTGATTCTTTTAAGTCTGCATTTAGGACAAGGAGATGTTCTGAGCAGAAGGTTGGAATTGAAGGCTGTAGACTTGTATCTCTGGAACTGAACACTTTAAGCTAGTTTTTGCTGCGAGTAAGACTCATAACCAAACTTTTGACTCTTCAAGAACATTTTGGAAATATACTCTTTAAATTTCTACTGGACTTTAATGTTTCTCTTTTTTGTTATCAGGTAGATTGTTCAGCATCTACGAAGCTAAAGAAATCTTTATAGCCCAGTCTTTCACTGTAAGTACAGTACAATATTTTTCAGACTGAATGTTTTCCTCCTCTACCCCCCCCCCCCAGTCTTACTTTATTGTGAGTCTGCCCTTTGTCAGATACATGCAGAGATCCAATGCTTTAGCTACAGTGGTTTCCTGCTATTGTAATAAATAAATAAATAAATAGTTATAGCTTAGCCTGGAAGTGGGTCCAAGACTGTAAGTTGTGACCTGTCTTTTCACTGTTAAACCTGAGCAGGACTGACACAGTAGCTCTTGCTATGCAAGGTATAAAGCATGTGAGAAGGCACCCTGTACCATTTCAGTAGTTGCAGAGCAGGGAGAAAATACACAAAGTAATGCTTGCTTTGCAAAAAAATTATTAGCATGGAGTAGAAGACAGTTGTCACAGTGAAGATCTTGAAAGAGATTTAACACAAACCCAGTTAAGGTAGAGCTGTGTGCTCTGTTTCTTAAAACATTAGGAATGGAAGTAATTCTATTCTAGATGCCTCTAGGAATGAAATAAACTGCCATAGATGGAAAAATTTACCTTCTTCATGATGTATGAGTTTTCATACTTGGTGGTATGATGGGTTGACCATGGCCGAACGCCAGGTGCCCACCAAAGCCGTTCTATCACTCCCCCTCCTTTGCTTGGAGAGGGGAGAGAAAATATAAAGGGCTTGTGGGTTGAGATAAGGACAGGAGAGATCATTCACTAATCACCATCACGGGCAAAACAGATTCAGCTTGTGGAAAATTAACTCAGTTTATTACAAATCAAAACAGAGTAGGGTAATGAGAAATAAAACCAGATCTCACAACACCTTCCCTCCACCCCTCCCTTCTTCCCAGGCACAACTTCACTCCCAGATTCTCTACCTACCCCCCACCCCCCAGCAGCACAGGGGGACAGGGAATGGAGGTTGAGGTCAGTTCATCACAGGTTGTCTCTGCTGCTTCATTCTCCTCAGGGGCAGGACTCATCACACTCTTACACTGCTCCAGTGAGGGGTCCCTCCCACGGGAGACAGTCCTCCACGGACTTCTCCAGCGTGGGTCCTTCCCATGGACTACAGTTCTCCACGAACTGCTCCAGCATGGGTCCCTTCCACGGCGTACAGTCCTTCAGGAGCACACTGGTCCAGTGTGGGTCCCCCACGGGGTCACAAGTCCTGGCAGAAAATCTGCTCCATGGGCTCCTCTCTTCACAGATCTGCAGGTCCTGCCAGGAGTCTGTTCCAGGCTTCCTACGGGGTCACAGCCTCCTTCGGGGACCCACCTGCTCCGGCGTGGGCTCCTCCACGGGCTGCAGGTGGAGATCTGCTC
>JANZLQ010000079.1:45743963-45755586 GCA_026212715.1 Elanus axillaris
AATTCCTTATCCACCAAGTGGTCCATCTGTCAAATCCATGTGTCTCCAATTTAGAGACAAGGATGTCATGCAGGACAGGAGTGTCATTATGTATGTTGTTTATCTCTTTTTATGGACTTGGCAAAAGATGAAACATGTCAGCTGCATTGCCAGCTGCTAAAAAGACTGTACGTCCTAGAGTAAAGCTGTTGTCACCTGCAACTTCTGTTCCATCTAAGGAAGCATTTGCATTAGCATAAACTAAAGATTCTAGAAAGACTACTGCTTGCTGTGGATGAGAGGTTTGTGACACTCAGTTTAGCTACAAAATGACTAATCCCTGAGGGAGATTCCCAGTAAAGGCAACTTGTTGCAGATTCTTTTTCCTCTTGGCACAGCAAAAGACACTAGTGATATGTTTCCAAGGAAAAGGGGCAACTAGAAAAGCTAGTTTCAAGATTGAGTGCACCTTCTTTTCTTGAAAATGCAAAAGCAGTTTTCCTTCAACAAACAGGTATTTTTGTGAAATACAGTTGGAATTTCAGTGGCTGCTGTAACTGATGCATGCCTCTGTTAGGGTTATACTTGCTCTGCAAACATGTTAGAATCCATTTCTGTTGTTTCTGATTCTAAATGGGCATCACTTCGAAATCAAAGCACGTTGCAGTCCCTTATAGTCTAGGTGCAGATGTGATTAGAGGGGTACTACGATCTTAAAACAAAACTATTTTTAGTTCATGACACTTTTTCCAATTGGTTATGACCAAATTGGTTAAGAGTTTGGTCCCTATAGCAAGTGTCGGGCTTCTGGCTGAACAGTCCCTCTTGTTTCTGTGAAATCTGGATCTGCCATGTAATGATCATAATTCCAATTTAGTAACTAAGACACTTTACTATAACAATATGCCAAGTGATAGTCCAACTGTGGCTGAATGGGAAGTAAAGTAAAAAGAGGAGAAATTACACCAAGTATATGTGAGTTTACACTGTAAATTTGCAATGACAAAGCCCAAAGATTGACAGTTTCATGTTTTCGAAGGAGGTTGAGCAGTAATACACTATAGGAGTCAGACTGGATAATAAGGGTAAATACTTTTGAACAGGTGGTAGAATTAAATTGTCAATGGAAACCTCATGAGTACTGGTATTTTGCAGGGAAACTTCTGATCATAAAGTATCTAATTGTCAGGGGCTTGGGGTTTGTCTTGCTTTTCAGTTTTGATTTGGTTTTCGTAAGTGTCCAGTCAAAATTATCTGGGCTTTTTGTATAGCAGCACTTGGTGGGTAGACTTTTACAGTAATGAACTCAACTGTAAAATGACCAATAAACAGGTTAGGTTAATAACTTGTGCTTATGCTATACTGTTTTATTGAGCTTTAATGTTTAGGATAACTGGTTTCAAATGCTTACAACAATGACAATTACTCATGAAACTTTATATATTTTGGCAAGAAAAACACAAGTGTTGCAATATAACTGCTGATTTGCTCTGAAAGGCTGTAGTGTTACAGGCCAGTATTGCTGTTCTATCTGTAGATAATTGCAACTAGAGGATTAATAAGAAAGGTCTGTTGTATTAACTGGAACTGAGTGAACTGGAGAAGCAGGGAGACAAACAGGAAACATTTTTATAGTGTGCAAAAGTGTCTTAAAAATTGCAAGCATGGGAAAAGCTTTAGCTGGAGCCATCATAAGAAGATACACTAAGCAGTGGTTTAAGTCCACAGGAAGCATGCTTCTTTAGTTCAAGTGCTCACAAAAGAACATATTTATTTGATTTTCTTTTATCACTTTTCTTTGCTATCACCACCCACTGAAATCAATGGCAAGCCTCCAGTTGAATTTAATGAAAGCTGTTTTCAACAAACAAAACTGTTTCTTCTTGTGGAATTGCTCAACTCATCTCATGCAATGACCCAATAAACCAGATATTTGTTACTGAAACAGTTATTCCTTTTGTTCTGAGAAGACCAGAAGACATACTGCACTGCTGAGAACAATTCCCTGGTGCTTACACTACTCACAAGTCAAGTCCTGTGTAATTTTGTTTCTTTTAAAGACTGAAGCCTTAAAATACTGGGCTGTACACTAAATCCCTAAGTGTGTAGGGATGATATATATCAAAGGAAAAGAGTGTGTAAATTAAAATATAATATCATTAAACTTTGAACAAGCTCTCAAGTTTAATACAAACAGGTATTTCTGTGGTTTTGAGCTTAATGTTTCCTCTCCATTTAGTTTGAATGAAGCGTGAGTTAATGGAGATTTAATAAATATACTTCAGCCTTTGTGTGAGATCTGGTTCTACTGCTAAGGAGTACTCCTTGGTGTCTTTTTCCCCCTTAAAGTAGTTGTAATTATTACTGTCTCCCCATGGAAGAGAAAGCCTGTCTAAGCTCCCAAAGTAATGGTCCTCCAAACGCCAATTTTTCATATTTTCTGGTATTTATTTTTTTCTGTTTCAAGAAGTTTTCAATCAGAAAACTACATTAGCAGCTATACCAAGATTATTATTCTAATGATTTCAATCCCAGTTTCACAGAAGAGCACTTGCCTATTTGTCTATAGTGAGAAACCTCTGCTCCCACTCTGTTAGTCAAATGGCAGTGCAAAGCAAACAGTTGCAGTAAAAAATGTCATCTTAAGGCTTCTGACTCAAGAATTTGCAATGCTGGTGGTGTGGGGATGGGCTCTCTCCACCACAACCACTTGCTTCATGCCAGGGGAAGTTCAGCTGGTGCAGTAGGATGTGAAGAGGGACTGTATACTCTGCTCCCAACTTCTTTTCCATGGTTATGCAGCGTGTTCTGGGCAGAGTGGAAGTATAATAACTGCCTTGCCAAATCGCAGCCAAATCTGTGACCCAGCCTGCTGTATGTAGTAGAGTTGCTGCAGTTGAAGACCAAAGAATAAGCTCCATGATTCTCCTGTGCCTATTTGAACCTGCAGTTCTTTGTATTAAATTCCTGTTTAAGTAACTCATGCATTGGCAGTGAAAAACGATTTTTGTCTCTTCCAGTACTCAATCTGCAGTGAGCCTTTAATTGAATTAAGCAACCCAGGTGCCAGTGGGTCCTTATTTTTTGTAACTAGTGATGACGAGTTCATCATCAAAACAGTTCAACACAAAGAGGCTGAGTTTCTTCAGAAGCTCTTGCCAGGTTATTATATGGTAAGTAAATGAAGACTGTATTTTACTTGTATTTTTCCTGTTTTGTGTCACACTTCTGACAATTCAGTTTTGTTTGTTGTCTTGATCTTTCATTGGCTTTATCTCCATTTTTCATAATATTTTTGAGGTTTTTTACCTGTCTTTCAACTTTGTACCCCACACACCCATCAGAAAGAGTAGACATAAATCAAGAATATGTTTAAGATAATAATTGCTGTTCTTTTAGCATTCAAGGTGAAGCTGAATGTCATAATCTGATTTGATACCAAACTTTGCTTCTAATAAGCTGTAGCAAAAAAAGGTTTCTAAATTTCTAATTCAACTTTTTTTCTCCATTTTGTGTTTGTCTACCCTTTGCATTTCACTCAGAGTGGACAAAGAAACTAGACCAGTCAGTTTCACTTTTGTTTCTGGACTACTTCTAATTTCCATTTCTCATGTTTGAAACAATAATGTAAAAATTATTTTTCTCCATATATCTCCATATTTCTCTCTGTATTTTTAAGTTGATCTTTTTGAGGGCTAATGCTAAGTTGATTGCATTGTTCTATGTGTGTCAGTCATCAGAAAGGGAATTCATTGATCCAAAGTAAGTAGAACTTAATTCTCCTTTTGTTTTTTAAACAAAAGCCACTTATGAACAGAGATTCTTCTGGGTGGTATGTGGGACTTCAGAGTATTAGACCTGTGACTGACTTTCTTTTCAAGTTTTACTTAAGAAAACAAAGTTACCCTTTTTCTTGTACTAAAAGTGACGAATATTGTGATTATTACACTAAAGTAACATGGATTCGCTGTTTGTTTAAAAAAAGTTATGCACTTACAGCATCAAAAAGAGCAATGGTGGCAGGTACTTTTTTGTTGTTTCTAATCGTGATCATCAGCTGAATATAAGTTTGAGTTATTACAGTATACAAATATACAATATATAAAATACAAGTATAAGGCCACTCTGTTTCTGAGAACTTTTCCAAAGTGTAAAATTTTAATCACTGTGATTATTTCCTGTGAAAGTATTTTCTTCTTGTAGTTGTATGTTGTGACTTAGTAATCATGTAAGACTTGAAGTAGTTTTTCCCCTTCTTGCTTTTTTGTGCAAAAAACTGAGTGTAGCTGTATTCAGAAGGAGGATTTTTGCTCTTACCTCTCTTATCCTCTCCTACTTATTTTTTTGCCTGTTGTGGAATTTGGATTATTTCACACTTTTCTGTTCTGATGGTCAGTTGTGGTTCTGTTATGACCTAACACTCCTGCAGAGACAACTTGGTCATTTGGCACTAATCCCCAATTTGAAAAGCCTCATGGAGAAAGGGCTTCTGTTTTTCAGAAACCAAGTCAAGGTAGTGAGAACTACAGTTGACCTAAACGCCTTCCAGCAGGTGGAATGCAAAGGTGGTTTAGGTCAGAACAAATAAATTAAATCTTCAGGATGGTTTTAGGTTTGGCCTAGTCTGCTCTTTCATGGGATGTAAGAGAGAAACCTGGCATAAATGCAGTTACTGCTCTGCTCTTGGCCTATATGAGTTCCTGGCAAAAAGACAGTGTTAATGCTAGCTTTCTGAAATAAAAGGAAATCAACTGGTCAAACAGACTATACTCAGTAAGAAAACAAGCACAGTTTTCTTGATGTTTGTTAATGTCTTTGGTATTAAGAAAAAAACTTTCTTAAGCATGGAATTTTATTGAAAATAGACATATGTAACAATATCTCTTTTGTTTTAGAATCTGAACCAGAATCCAAGGACTCTTCTACCCAAATTTTATGGGCTGTACTGTGTTCAGTCAGGAGGCATTAATATTAGAATTGTTGTAATGAACAATGTTTTGCCACGAGCCTTGAAAATGCATTTCACATATGACTTGAAAGGCTCTACATACAAACGGAGAGCATCAAGAAAAGAGAGGGAGAAGTCCAACCCTACATTCAAAGACTTGGATTTCTTGCAGGACAGGCATGAAGGGTTGTATTTTGATTCTGAAACACACAGCGCGCTAATGAAGACACTACAGCGGGATTGTCGAGTGAGTAAAAATTAACTGTTTAAACTTCTGTGTTCACATCTGTTCTAGATTTACCTCAGCAAAACAGAGAGCGGGATGTGGCTCTGTGTGCTGTTTAACCTCCATTCCTTTTCCATGCAATTTAATTAGGAAAAACTATGGATGTCAAAGCACTAATGAAGCCTTTATTTTAGTTAAGCTGTTGGGATCTGAGATCATAGAGTGGAACATCCTAGTTGGAAGTGATCTACAAAAGTCATCAAGTCCAACTCCTGACTCCACAGAGGTCAATCTGATATTTAAACCATATATCTTAGTGTTGTCCAAATAGTTCTTGAACACCAGCAAGCTTGGGGCCATGACCACTTCCCTGGGAAACTTGTTCCAGTGCTTGACAACCCTCATCACTGAAGAACTTTTTGCTAATATCCAATCTGAACTTCCCCGATGCAGCTTGAAGCCACTCCCTCACATCCTATCACCAGACACCAGAGATCAGCACCACCCTTTCTGACCCCTCATGAGGAAGCTGTAGAAAGCAATGAGGTGACCCCTCAGTCTCCTCTAAGCTGAACAAACCTAATATCCTCATGCACGCCTCACAAGTCATGCCCTCTAGCCCTTTCACCATCTTTGTTGCCCTCCTTTGGACACATTCTAATATTTTTATATCCTTATATTGTAGAGCCTGGAACTGCACACATTACTTGAGGTGAGGCTGCACCAATGCTGAGTATAGTGGGACAATCTGTTGGCTGTACTGTGCTTAACGCACCCCACGATACGGTTCACCATTTTGGCCACCAGGGCACATTGCCGACTCATTGAGCTTACCATTCAACACAATCCCCGGATCCCTTTCTGCAGGGCTGTCCCCCCATTTGTACATCCAGGATTACACTGATCCATCTGTGGAAATACAGATTAATACAGGAAAGTAGTCCAGTAGAGATTTTAATTCTTGTTCTTGCTTTCCATTAATCTGGAGATTTTAATGATTTTTTTCTGAGGCACAGTTAGCCCTGTGGTACCGTTGTTACATATGATAAACTGTATGTATAGCTGCAAGCTCAGTACTGCTTTAGTAAATTAACTTAAACTTACTTAAAGCAGTAAGTACTGCCTCTTTAAGTTAACAAGAGCTAGGAAACTGAATGGGGGAGGCATGTCTAGTGGCAGCAGTGGTATTTCTGGAGCAAAGTAGTTTCTTCCTCAGCTGAAAGGTAGTGCTTAATGTCCACATAACATTTTCAAGGCAGGAGAGGCTTATCTGCCATTGTCCTTTAAGAGGACCTTGGTGAATGGAATCAGTGCCTCTTGTGGACAGGAGAATTGTTGTAAAATGGATTTTTTTCTGTAGCAAAGGTAAGAAAATGTAAAGTAGGAAAAAGGGAAATTATCCAGGTCTCTCAGAATTTCACAAGATTCACAGGAGTTGTGGAAAGAAAAGATTGGCTTTGTCTGAGGGGGATCCTAAGAGGTTCATAATAAAAAAGCAGAATGGGTAGACTGAACTTTGCACATAGAAGAGGCATCCTGAACATCAGAGTTTGTTGTTCGCTGCCACCTGTGGTGCAAGACGGAAAGTGTTGTTTTTGCACATGAATAGTACTTTTTGTTTAATTATCACAGAAGCCTGCAATGCCTTGTGTGCTTGGTTAGTAAAGCTGAGTGACCTAATGTCCAGCTGCATATTCAATGTGAGACATTTATCTGACACCACACATTGTTCTTTCTGTAGCTTCTTGCAGTGAGTGTTTCCTGAGCTCCTGCATGTGTGATAATGCAGAATACATCAGCATGTCGTATCTGGGGTTCTGGATGCCCTTTTGTGCATCCACCCACTTGTCAAAGCTTACCCAGTCAAAGCCTGGGGGATCTATTGTATAGAACATAATGAATGGAATCTGAAAGAGTGAACTGGACTGAAAAGTAAAAACAAGAATCAATCATTTAATTGTTACATATAAATGGGACTGTTACTGGTTCTTTGAATGTATGGGTAAATTCTTGCTACATGTCATCTGAGTGCTGAACTAAACAGTTTTTTCAGTGTGCTCTCTTAGGTTAACAGCTCTAAAGTTAGTCTGGAGTTCTTAAAGGCACAGCTAAATCTTAATATTATTAAAAGAAGAAAATTATCTTTAACTTGTCAGTGTGTATACATAAATATATATATACACACTACAATATAGAATGTTTCTCTGTGTGTCTGTAGATGTGTATACACACTGTAAGTTATATGTATATAAAAAAATTAACTGGCATTTCTATTCAAATAAATCTTACTCTCTGTTGTAAAACAAAGGCAGCAGACACTGTTCTCTTTCACATAGCTGAATTTGCCTAACAAATGAGGTTAGATCTGACTACCTGCCTTGTACTTCTGCCTTTAGAAAGAATAAAGATAACTCCATCCATTTCAGGAAAAGGACATCAGTTTTGCCACTGCTTTTTTATGCCCATATGGTATTTAGATAGCTACTTAGCATGAGTGATAACTGACCTAGATTTTTAGGGCTTCAAAACTTGTCATCTCTTTTTGCTTTTATTCCAAAGTGAGAAAGTTAGTATAGGCACTGGCATTAAAATTTCATTAAAGAAAGAATATTTTTGATCTTGTCAATATTTCTGGACTAAAAAATTATCTTCTGTGTGGCTCAAATTTGGATTATATTTTAACTGTTCATATTTGCAATTAGAATCAGTAAGCAACGTTTTTTTTTTCCTGCTTCTTTAATATAAACATCCTTAGCTGGTAGCTCCTCTCCTCCTTGAGCTCCGTAAATAAGTGCAGAGGCCTGGCAGAACATGCTGGTAATGACAAAGGCAGTGGTGGGGACCTGCTATGATCTGTGTCCGCTATCACTGTATCACCAACCCCATTCAGCAATGGGCCTATGTTTTCCTTGGTCAGCCTTTTAGCACTAACATAGCCATAGAAGCTCTTCTTTGTGCCCTCGTTCCTTTGCAAGTCTCAACTCTATCTGAGCTTTGGCTTCTTTGACAATAATAGCCATCCCTACGTGCCTAGGCAGAGTTTCTCAATGCCTCCTTTGTAGCCTGTCTGTCCTCCCCCATCCTGTATGCTGCCTTTTCACATTCAAGCCGTGCTGTGGCTTCCTTGCTTAGCTGAGCTGGCCTCCTGATTGATACATCTCTTCAGCTGACACAGAGCACAGGGGAATGTAGTAGTGGGTATGGCAGTGGTAGACCCCTGCTGGAGTATCAGTTCTTGTCTGTCACACCTTCCTGCAGCTCTGATGAAGAAATGCGTGATCTACCGGGTTAGAGGATGGAGCTGAGTGGCTTGTGGTAATCTGTCATGGGCTTGTGCCTCCAGTAGGCACTTCAGATTGTCTACTTTGGGACTCATGCAGATTGATAGCACTGTCTAACTTCTGTGTCCCCTGCTTGTTAAATTCACACTCAAGGTGACAGTGTCTGAAAGCTCTGTTCATGGGCCATTTTGCACTTTTGCACCTTAGCTAAACCAAGGAATGTAACATTACAGTGTTACTAAGGATGTGATATTCCTGAGGTTATCATACATAAGATGCACACAACTGAAAATTTGAACTAGCTTTCAAATTCCAGACTATTGCTGAGACTTATTATAGCTATCCTATCCTTGCCAGCAAGCATTATCGCAATTACTGGAGTGGGTGGCAGGGGGGAGACAGGAGACACACTACAGGCAAACTGTACTAAAAATAAATAATTTCACTTGCCTTAGTAGCTTTCCTAAATATCTTTGCTTTGAAGCCTTATTCACTTCAGAGTGCTTTAATTCATAAAGCAAATGTGCCTGTATTTTGTGTAATGGTAAATACTGAGAGTATAGAAAGGTAGGTTCAATAGCTGTGATTTATTTTTAGTAATCATGCTATTTGCTACCGTGATCATTATATAAAATTATGAATTATTAAAGAACAGAGCAGATTCTCCAATTTTTAAATAAATTAGTCTTACAAATATTAACAGAAACTGTTCTGCTCATGAATGAGACCAAGAATTAAAAGCTTTATGGCACATACGCAAGTACTAAGTAAAAACAAAGCCAGTAAAACACTAAATACAGTTTAAAGTGCATTTGGGGATTTCTGTTTTTTTTCTACTTAAAGGTGCAGAAAATAAAGCTCCACATCAAACTTAGCTGCTGTTGTGTTTTGCTATAAACACCTAATCCTGCAGAAATTGTTTCTGTGTGGAGGAATACTTACGTGGGGCAAAGGATAAGCTGTGGCATTAAGTGGTGTGTTAGGTACAAGTAACATTAGCACAACTCTGTATGAGAAAGGCTAAAAGTGAATTAATAGTAGTATTCTATTTTTCATAGTTGATATGGAATCGAAGTAAAGCTAGGCATCCATTATTACTTATTTGATCTTTACTGGAACTCTTAAGCAGTTTAATAAATACAAATTACCTCTGTTCTCATAAGAAAGCATGGGGAAGACACCTGTTCTCTGATACAAGGAATTCACAGTCCAAACACACAAGTTACAAGGTTTGTCTTTTGATCATCCCATGTTAAAAACTAAGATAGAGTTTTATAAAGGTACATGTCAAAAATTACTGCAGGAAAGGTACATCAGCACATCTCATCAGAGTATGGTCCAGTGGCTTGATCATGAAAACACTCTTAATATCTTCCCTGTAATCCCTTGAAGTATAGAGGAACGGGTAACTATTACAAGAAAAAAAAGAAGGAAGTCCCTTTTAAAACTGACAGTGTCATGGTTATACAGAGATATTATTCTACAACCTGTTCTTCATCTGGTTACCTAACAAACTGTGTTAATATAACTTTAAACAAGAAACATGAATTTCAGGAGAATAGATAATCACAGGATTCTGTATTTGTAAATCTTTGCTTCACACACTCACACAGATACAGTATGTTCTTGAATGTCAACTAGTCATATGCAGGAATTTGGTGTATTCTATTAAAAATAGCCTGGTTGTGTTTTCCCTTTCCATCTGCTGCTGAATACAAGAAAAAAAGCATATTTAAAAGGGCTAAAAGGAGGAGTGCATATAAATGCAGTTAGCTCTAGTAACTGGGCAAATGGAAAAAAAATTTCCACATATTTTTCCTCTTGCTCTTTACTTTTCTGTTAAATGTCTACTTAGCAAGATGCCTACCTCTGTGTACTCAGATAACCTATTTTTGTCAGTCAGTGGTCAATTCCCAGTATTTCTTCCTCCCCTTGCATAACACTGTTTCATGTAGATAAATATCGGAGATTAAATAAGTACCTATGCAAATCAAGCAGTATTTATACTGAAATTTGGGATAAAATTCCCCAGCAAAACTGCAAAGACATGATATTCTAAAAACTGAAGTTAAGATTTATTGCCCACCTATTTAAAAAAAAGTGGGGGAAAAGTGAGCCAGAGTTCATAAGAGCACTAGTGATCTTCATTTGTTACTTAAGTTTGACTTTTTTCTTAATGAAGCATATTTAAGACTTGGCCTACAAACTCAGAACTATTTGTCCTCAGTTAACTTGGTGACCTTGGGGATCCTGTGACTTCTGTCACATTTAAAACTGCATTAACAAATGTTTTACACAAACAGACAAGGCAACTCACTGTAAAACCAGGGAATTTTGTCTTGCAGTAAGTAAATTTTCTGTCTCAATAGGAAGAGTATTTTCTGAGCTATCAGTTGAAGTGCTAATGACCTACAAGTGGGCAAAGTATGTGTGTTTTATGATTTCTTGCTGGGGATATCTATTTCAAATTCATGAAGGTAGAAAAATAAGTTTCTTCTCTCTGTAAATACAGCTATTACTAAGAAGTGAAATTCACATAGTCTTTACTGATTTCTTCTTCACCTCTGTCTTTAAGCATGTCTTACTGTGGATGAGGAAACCAAAACCTTTCCTGATGGATGAAGACTGACTCAATGTTGTTCCCTCTGTAGTAGAATGCTTAATTTTTATAGTGTGTTTTTGCATTAGAAAATGAATTAGAGAATGATTAGATGCCTCATAGGATTATTATCAGGATTATTCAGCTAATATCTCCACACTATCTGGAGGATTAAAGTTTGTGAATACCGTCTTTTGTCTGGTGGTTAGAGTGGGAATTCAAGTCATAGGGTTTTTTTCTTTCTCATTGCTTAAAATTTTTCAAGACACGAAGCACAAATTGCATTGCTGTTAAGACTTTTAAGTAGAATTAGAAACCAAACAGCAGAATCCAGCTTTTTGTATTATGGGATTTCCCTTCTGATAATTTTAAATGGAAATTATCATAGAATCATAGAATTATTTAGGTTGGAAAAGACCTTCAAGATCAGAGTCCAGCCATCATCCATGCCCACCATGTCTTGGAGTGCACTGTCTATGCGCTTTTTGAATACCTCCAGGGATGGTGACTCAACCACTTCCCTGGGCAGCCTATTCCAGTCTCTGACAGCCCTCTCAGTAAAGAAATTTTTCCTAATATCCAACCTAAAC
>JANZLQ010000079.1:45756314-45768195 GCA_026212715.1 Elanus axillaris
ATACTAAACAGAACTGGCCCCAACACCAAGCCCTGGGGAACATCACTTGTGACTGGCTGCCAACTGGATTTAACTCCGTTCACCACAACCCTCTGGGTTTGTCCAGCAGCCAGTTTTTCACCCAGTGTAGAGTACACTTGTCTAAGCTATGAGCCACCAGCTTCTCAAGGAGTATGCCATGAGAGACAGTGTCAAAGGCCTTGCTGAAGTCAAGGTAGATAGCATCCACTAGGTGAATCACCTGGTCATAGAAGGAGATCAGGTTGGTCAAGCAGGACTTGCCTTTCATAAACCAATGCTGACTGGGTCTGATCCTCTCTTTGTCCTGGACTTGTCATGTGAGTGCTCTCAAGATGAACTGTTCTATAATCTTCCCTGGTACCGAGGTCAAGTCAAGCTGACAGGCCTATAGTTCCCCAGATCCTCCCTCTGACCCTTTTTGTAAATGGGCATCACATAGGCAAGCCTATTTATTCCAAAGCTGCACTTTACCAGAATTATTTTATTTAGTTTGCTGCAACACTGTTACAGTTTCTGATTTGGGGTGGGTTTTTTTTTTTTTTTCCTTTTTCAGACATGTAGTAGCAATGGTTGGAAATGATCCAGTTGCTGGAAAAGCAAAAGGCATAGTTAGGAGTGCTCTACATTTATAAGAATTTCATGAAGTGTTGAGGAATGTTCTAAACAGAAGTATTTGGTTACCCATTCTTCATTTCTAAGTTAACATTAGAACAATAATTAATGTATCGATACCTGTATTGCAAAATATCTGTTATGGAAGCAATGACAATCCAATTGTGGTCATGCAGTTTTTAAGAACAACAAAATAATTTCAAGATGTTTTCCTAGTGAGAATTAAATGGCTTTTTAGAGTCTTCATTTTTCCTGTATTACATTAGCAAAGAACACTACAGACTTTTCTAAGGAAATCACAGTTTAAAAATGGCATTAATGGCCTGACTAACAAAGAAGCCTGTAAAGATAAGAAAGTTCAAAGTTGAAGACAAAGAGCATCTTATAAGTTTCAGGTCTGGGCATTATTTTCATTACTGCTGTTTTAGCCAATTGCTACAAAATTCTCAAGCTTTATGGCATGAACACATATCTGAGGCAACTATGATGGAGACCTTGTATGATAAAATTTATTCATTGGATTTTTCAAAACCTTTAGTAGCAGGGGTGGGGGTGTTGGTTTTCTTGTCTTTTTTCTACCTCAAAGGTTCTACACAGACTATTTTTTAACCCATCTAATTTCAGTGGCCCATTCTACAGCATGTCCTTACAAAGAGTAGTGTTGTCACAAATTGCAGGACTATTGAACTGCAGCATAGGGCAGAAATAATAGATGGCATAGCATGGCATGGAGGTGGAGAATGTGCTAATCTTAGATGAAGGGCCTCTTTGTCAGAAATGGTAGTTTGAGGAAAATGGACATGGAATGATACTGCAGATCTCTTGTATCTATATATTATTACTCCTGTTGTATCAATTGAAATTCCAGATTTCTCTTTACTTCTACTATGAAAATCAGAAATGAGATTGTAATTTTTAGGAGTGTTAGTTAACAATACGTTTCAATAATTCTGTTGAAATGGGAAGTGACTCCACATACACTTTGGAGGGGTTGATGATTTATTTTCTTGGGTTAGATTGTTTCTAAACCAGGCTCATCAATAGGCATTTGACATTTGCACGCTTGTTTTCAAGAAATGCCTATTTTGCAAGATAGTATTTTATTTTGTGGGATTTTTATATATCTCCTTATGATGGAGAGTAATTACTGGTTTGGTGTAAAATCAGTCTTCTTTCTGTTACATTAATACCTATGTCCCTTCTCCAAAATGCTTGTAGGAGAGGAATTGCTCACTTGCATGGTTATCCTTTCAGTTTTTGCATTTCATAAGCTTGTGAAATTGTATTTTTTTGAGTATCATTTTCCCTGATGGTTTTATGAAAATGACTTGCTGACTTGAGTAATTTTGCATGGTTAGCAACCTGAATGCGGATTTCTGCATCAGACAGTACACAGCTTAGGCTGGCTGCATCTAAAATAAAATTGAAATTCCATGGCAGAAATACTTACCTTGCTCTGTTAGTCACTGGCTGAGATAGGTAAGTGTAACCATGTCTAAGATGATTCACAGAATGCTTTAACATCTGATTAGCTTAGAGGAAAGAAAATCTGATTCAGGGAGTTATTTTTCCATGTTCTGAAATGATGTGTTTTGTGTTGCCATTTCACTTGGGGTTTTATGTGGTATGAAAGCAAAGTAGTGCTTAAGGCTAGAAGGGGATGGGTGATGCTTGCCATCTGGAAGTTGTCAGACCAGCTAAAGCCAGCCTTGCAAGCAGTACTTGGTGACCAAGTGACAACACAATGTTGACAGAATCTGTACAGCTAGTGAAATAACACATAGATAAATACAAATGAGATGAACAATTTAATGTCAAGTTAAGGAACTGAACTTTTACTTGTTATTATCGAATACAACACTTAATCCTGGTGTGTACTAACAAATAATACTCTTGCTGAAATCTCCCACTACCATTTTGCTAGTAAGGCGCATTTCAGAGTGGTTACATGAGTAAAGATTTAATTTCTCTCACTTGAACTACACAAGGAGTGTATTTCTGGGAATTAATGTCAATTTCTAGTGAAGTCACATGGATGACATCAGGTGGTTTACAGGCCTTTCTCATTTTGCTATGAATATTACCCTTTAATACTGTGATTTATTTGAGCAGTTTTTTTCATTAGATTAGTATCTCAGTTTTGGTACCTTTGTAGCAAAAACTTGCTGCTGCTTCTCAAAAGCAGTTCCATGTAAAATCATCAAAGCTACTTGCAAGCAAACCTCAACCCAGGGAAGGACTTACACCTTTTTGTGTTCTCATAGGACGCTGTATGTTCAGAAATACCTTGATGGTGCTGCATTATGTAACTTCTCCTTGGCAAACCAGATTAATTTGTACAACTTTGTGTGCAAAATGTCACTTACACATTTGAAAATAATCATGATTTGATATTTTAAATATTAATGATGATACATATGTAAGAACCCTTCAGATATATTCACAGCTGGAAATCCCACTGACTGAAGTAGAATTTCTGTCTTCATACAGTCTGAACACAAAGGTTGACACAAAGTAAGTATTTGTTGAATGCTGATGTTTAAAATTCTACCTTGTTATTCTGGTTAATTATTTCTTATCAGAATTTTCCTTAGAAAGAGACAGGGGAGTAAAACATGCTTAGATCTGGTCAAAAGATGTGTATTTGCCTAAGGAGTGGCTGGTTTGGTTATCGAATTTCTAAGGAAAGGTAATGAGAACTGTTAGGCAGACAGAGGGGCAGATGATATTACAATATCCTGAAGACACTTGTAGACTGGACAGTCCTGCCTCTGAGTAGGATCATGAATAGAGTGTCCGGGGGACAAGGGCTAGAGTTCATATGCTATGTGCTGTTTGTAAGAATATGTGCTGCAGTTAATCCATTAGATGTGCAGATGTTTCAATTTCATAATGAACTGGAATAACAAAATAGCTACTTGTTTTTATGATGTTTTTCAGTAATCCTAGACCAAAATCATAAGTAGTCAGATTTTTAGCCTATTGTGTAGTACAAGTAGTATGGGTTTAAGTGACAGTGGTGACTTGATGCAGTCAGAAAGATTAATTTTGTCACATAAGAGGTCTTTGTGGAAGAAGAAGCAGCATATTATACCACAGCCTTCCATGAGGCTACATCCCATCCTAGACATAGGTTATGTAATTAGTGCAGTTAAATCATAATGTGTCTAATGTAATTGAATTCAAAAGGTGGTAAAGAATCGGTTGAAGGCATAGCTGTCAGCAGTTATGTTTATAATTGTAAAATAAAGTGGCAATGCTTTTTCCAAGCCTGACTAGCTGCTGTAATCTAGCTTTGCATAAACAATGTTGCTGACTGTACTACTAACATAAGTCTTTTCATAGAGGATTAATTGTATTTTTTTTTCAGCCTACCCAGAATCTACTTTAAGAATTTGCGGCAAACATCCACTGATTACATATTTTTTATGAATATTATACAGAAATTTCTTTTTGAGAAAGTCTGAATAAAGGGTAGCAATAAACAAGCAGTAAAGGAAATTCTGGATCTTACTTGGCACAAAGTGTCTGTGCCTTTGCAACTGTTAGCTGCGCTATTTTTGCAATTCATGATCCTAAACCAGGAAGTTACTAGCCACCGACATTCCCACATAATGTGCAATAAAATTTCGTTATCTTGTTGTATGGTAATTTAGAATGTGCTTTTTTGGGTGTCCTGAAACCCTGTGTGAGTTCTGTCATCAGAGAATACCATGGAGTACTGAGAGCCATACATTAGCAGCCTTTTTCTTGTTCCATTTGAACTAACACAGCTCTGTGCGGGATTATTCTGGGCAAGATCAAACCTACCATATCTTCTAAATTCCTCTTTTGTGTCTGGAAATCAGAATGAGGTTATGCCTTTCTACACTTAGATTACAGTGTGTTATGCTTTGTTTCTTCACTTTAAATGCTTACAACAGTGCTAAAATTAAGGCACCATGTTCCTCATGGAAGATGAATGCCAGAGGTTGAAAATAATTCAGCTGTATTGTACACTTAGCTTCTACATAACTTAATGAGTACATAAGAAATACAGATGGAGTGGAACAGAGCTTTCCTACCTCTTTGTCTATATACTTGGACCTTGGGGTTAAAATTATCTCAGGCACGTGTTAAGTAGTAGACTCCCTTTTCCTGCTCATACACTTTCACAGACCACTAGCCCTTTCCTGGTGATTGCCAACAAATCTCATTTTGGATTTGCAAAACGTGTCTTAGAGTTCACAAGACATCTCAGTGTTTTGTGTAAAAAATATTTACAACTTGATAGTCTTCATCAAAGTGACATACATGGAGTTACTCTGCTCTTTATTTGTCATCTCTGCAAAATCACATTTTGTTCTTGTTCACATAAAAAGATGTACTATTGCTTCTTGATTCCATTCCAAAAATCACACTGTTATCTTAGGGCATTGTGTGCCAAAACGTATCATGAATCGTTGCTGAGCTGCATAACGTAAAGGAGAGGTGAGTGGCACAGCATATCCTTCCTGGTTGCTACCGGGTTTTCTCCCTCCACTTAGTGCTGCTGTTATGTAAGCTATTTAACATAGTTGCTGTCTCTTAACAGTTTGGTTATACTACTAGATATGAACACAGCTTTTTTTAGTTCACATTTGCATATTGACTTGAACTGTATTTCCTTTTAATGGAGTATGCCAGATTTCATAGTGATGTAACTAACTAGAAACTCATGACAGTACATGTGCCTGAAAGAAAAAAGGGAACTTGCCTACTGACAGAGGCAAAAATGGTTGGTAGAGCTAGAAGAGAAGGCTGCTTGGTTAAGTCATGCTTCAGAAATAAAACTGCCTTTGCAGTTTAAATAGGCCCTATTTAGCCTAATAGAGATGCATGATTTTTGTACCCAAATCCCAACAGCTGTTAATGAGAGGGTGGTAGCGAATGGGTTTTTTTGACATTTGAAAGTTCTCCAAGAATACTTTCTCTGTTATAAACAGGAGGTGGAGAGGAGGTAGAGAGTAGTCTAGGCAAAACTGCTCAGTAAAGTCTGGAACATGCATTAGAGGTGACTTTAAAAATGCCTGTAGTTCATAGGTATGCAGTGGAATTATTTGCTATAAATAAAAAAGGTGCTGACTGGACGTATCTTCCTTGACTACAAAACAATATTGGGTTACATTTCAGCTATGCATCCTTCTTTCCCACTTGTAACAAGAGCAATGAGCTAATTAGATGACGACCACTTTGGCTTATGTGTAGTAGTAAAAGATTTTTGTTTAATTATAAATTCACACATTTTCCTGTTAAGAGAAACTTGTGCTTTGAAGGAGTATTTTTACTTAGGTTTTTAAAATGCTGCTGTGTAATTCATATTGTATGTAGTCTATTTTTGTTTCAGTAGAGCCATTTCTTCTTTGTTGGTAGGTTCTAGAAAGTTTTAAGATAATGGATTACAGTCTGCTACTGGGAATCCACATACTGAACGGTAACATGAAGGAAAAAGAGGGAGAGGGTTCCCAGAGCGCATCAGACATGAAACGTCCTGGAGGGCAGAAAGTTCTGTATTCCACAGCCATGGAATCTATACAGGGCCCTGGGAAGTCAGGAGACTCCATCACCACAGAGACAACAAACACGTAAGTGCCATAACCTGCTCTTAAAGTTATTATTAAAACTTGCACATTCTATTTCTTCAGTTTGTGCCACTTGGTGTTAAGAGGCAAAACATTCAAAAGTACACTGCATTTCAGGAGTTGAAAGATTAAGCCTTTTTTAATAAAAGCTGGGCCGTCAAGATTTGCTGCAGAGCGGGAAAATAAAACATTGATTAGTAGATTGATCACCTTCAAATACATGATAGCAAATTTGGTTAGTTAAGAGTGACTTATGTATGCACAAGTGCATTCATTTATAAAAGAGATATTATGAGACACCTATTACAAGAGTCCCAGGTATAATCTAATTTTAAATGGAAGCAGCCTCATGAGCCAGAAGCAAAAACTATTTATTAATGTTGAAATGGATATTCCTACAGGGGTTATTTTCATTTTAAAGTAGTGTATTCAATATGTAGAACTGTGTCACCACCACTGAAGTGCACTCAGCCATTTATGGTATTTCCTGAGATTAAGAGCTGCTGCTTTCCTCTTATTTTTCTATCTAGCAAAAACTGCAGTAGAACTTGAGTGTGTAAAGGATAGTTATTCAGTTGTTTCTTTTGAAATACATTCAGTGTTAGTGAGAGCGTTATGTTCACCATTCCCATTCCATATAATGAGTCCTTCATTATGATGAAGGTTCAATTTCAAATTAAGGATTTACTCTTCTCTGGGTTCTCAAGGGAGCCGTCTAGGTAAATACAACTAATGATACAGAAACATGTGCTTAAACCTACAGCAAACAAATGGGAAAATTGTGATATTTAGCATTGATAGAGAGTTTCCAGGTGTTCAGAGCTCTAGAATATAAATTAGAGCTGAATTTCACTCTGTTTTTGCAGCATTGCTCACAAAGAAGATGGTAAACACTCTTATATGGTGGCAGAGGTGTTGCACTGACAGTTTGGGGAGGGGGGGTGTTGGTATTGTTTTGGTTTTGTTTTTTAAGTAAAAGCCAAAGCTGTTTATATAGGTCATCCAGGAAAGTCTCTGTGGTGGTTATGTGCCAGGTCCTGCACATTGGTTGGGGCAATCGCAAGCACAGATACAGGCTGGGTGATGAGTGGATAGAGAGCAGCCCTGCGGAGAAGGACTTGGGGGTATTAGTGGGTGAAAAACTGAACATGGGCCAGCAGTGTGTGCTCACAGCCCAGAACGCCAACTGTATCCTGGGCTGTGTCAAACGAAGCATGTCTAGCAGCTCGAGGGAAGTGATTCTCCCCCTCTACTCCACTCTCTTGAGACCGCACCTGGAGTACTGCATCCAGCTCTGGGGCACCCAGAATTAGAAAGACTTAGACCTGCTCCAGTGGGTCCAGAGGAGGGCCACGAAAATGATCAGGGGTCTGGAGCACCTCCCCTATGAGGGCAGGCTGAGAAGAGTTGGAGTTATTCAGCCTGGAGAAGAGAAGGCTCCAGGGAGATCTTATAGTGGCCTTCCAGTACCTAAAGGCGGCCTACAGGTCATGGCTGAGTAAATACTCCGAACCAAGTGGAGATCCAGGCAGTCAGGCTTCTCAGCTTGATAGGGTAACTTTTTATGTCACTAATCTGTCTGTAAAAAAATCTTGGAAAAGCACATACTGAATTTTTAATGAAAAATACACAAAACAACCTTTTCAGACTTGGAGTAATGTGCAGGTTCTCTACAGTTTTGTTACATGTGATCAATAAAGTGACAAAATGCTCCTTTAGCTAGGCAAAATTATTTTTTTCCCCTCATAATAAACTGATGTATACTTCTTCCCAATTTTCAGATCATCTAAATATTTCCAGTTCTATCTAAATGTTACCCTAAAATACTCTTTATTTGTAATGGATATTTACCACTGCATCCCAGATACTTTAGGTTTGCTACTTAAAATCAGTTGTACGTGAAATGACCCACATTTGACTGACTTTGCACTGTGGCATCTATCTTTAGTGTTGTGCCTCTTTCTTTGGGTTTGCAAGTGGGTACAGTTCAACTGCTAACTGATGTTTAGAGATTTCTTAAAAGATAATCTAACTGCATTTTTATTGTTTCTCTCAGAATGGGAGGTATTCCAGCTAAAAGCCATAAAGGAGAAAAGCTGCTTCTATTTATGGGTATTATTGATATTCTCCAGTCTTATAGGTAAGTTTAATTTCAAGTTTTTATTGAATAAGCTATTCTGAAATTACTTACAAATGTGGACATTTTATAAAGCAGTTCTGGTTTTGTTTTTATATGCTTAGGTTAATGAAGAAGCTAGAACATTCTTGGAAAGCTCTTGTTTATGATGGGGTAAATAGATTTTATTTTTTTTAACTGCTGATATTTTAGCTAATGGAACTTTGACTTACATTGATCAGGAAAGAGCTAGCTCTGGTATGTTTGTAGTCTACCATCACCATGTGGTTTGGGCTGTTGCTATAATCCTTTAGATCCATTTCCCAATATCTGCTCTGATTTTATTTGTTGATCTTTCAAAAAGCAACTAAAAGGATCAGCTTGTCCATATAACTTACACAAGACACTGGCCACTTACCAGGACATTGATGAATCTGTACATAATGTGGAAAATGTCCATAATGTGAAAAAAGCAGTTCAAATGCTAGGAAGATTTTGCCGAATATGGCTGTGTAATTCATAACTCCTAATTTCATAAATTAAATACCAAAAGAAAAGATCTTGAAGAATTAACCTTTAAAAAGGAAAAGCTTTTTAGGATTCACTTGCTTTGAGTGTGCCTGAAATATAGTTTGCCTGAGGTGTCCAGCTTCTTTCTTGATGATTTACTTGTGATTTACTTAAGGTAAAATGTGACTGAGACCTTTTTCAATCTTGTAGGATACCGTTTCAGTTCACCGACCAAGTTTTTATGCGGACAGATTTTTAAAGTTTATGAGTACAAGAGTATTCAAGAAAGTTCAAGGTAAGAAAGTTCTACTCTTTTAGATATTTTTATAATCATTACTTTATAATGCTCCTGTCTTGGTGTCATGGTTTAACCCCAGCCGCCACCCAGCCACTCACTCATTCCCCTGGTTGGGATGGGGGAGAGAACTGGAAGAGTAAAACTGAGGAAACTCGTGGGTTGAGATAAAGACAGTTTAACAGGTAAAGCTAAAGTTGTGTGTGCAAATAAAGCAAAGTAAGGAATTCTTTCAGTACTTCCCATTGGCAGGCAGGTGTTCAGCCATCTCCAGGGAAGCAGGGCTCCATTATGCATAAGGGTTACTTGGGAAGACAAATGCTGTGACTCTGAGCATCTCCCCCTTCCTTCTTCTTCACCCAGCTTTATATGCTGACCATGACATCATATGCTATGGATTATCCCTTTGGCTAGTTTGGGTCAGCTGCCCTGGCTGTGCTCCCTGCCAGCTTCTTATACACCTGCTTGCTGGCAGAGCATGGGAAACTGAAAAATTCTTAACTTACTTGTTGCTAAGTAGCACTTATCCTAAAACATCAGTGTGTTATCAATATTATTCTCAGAGTAAATCCGAAACACACTGTACCAGCTACTAAGAAGAAAATTATAACAACTGAAACCAGGACACTTGGCAATAAAAGAATCCTTTCTTCAATGTCATGTAGCACTTACCTTGCCAGAAGTTGAGTTTCTTCACTGGAGCTAATGCCATTGTACTGTAATAGTCAAATTACAGAGAATTATTTACTATGTATTTTTTGTCACATCAGGGGCATCTGGAGTTAAAACAGGTTCCCTTATATTAGCATTGATATAAAGATAAATTTAATGTTCTAATAATGTGTCCAATCCTGCATCTGTTATTTGTAGGAATACCCCATTGATTTTAATTTATTTAATTTGCAAAAGTAAAGATTATTTGCATGCCACCTCTAGCTTGTTTGAAAAGATAGGCATTCTTCCCTTTGATAGGGATTTCTTCTGTGTTTTATCAATAAAAAAAAAAATCAAAAGTTGGATATTAATAAAATCTTTTGTCTTTGTCACTGTCACCTGTTTCTAGTTTTCCCCTCCATTTTTCCTTCCTTAATCTTTTAATTCATTCTGAAGGCTAAGATACGTAACACTTAGCTACTTACAGGGTGTGGTGCGTTAGGTGCCAGGTGCCCACCAAACCGCTTTACCACTCCCTCTCCTCAACTGGACAGGGGGACAAAAACACAAGAAAAGGCATGTGGGTCAAGATAAGGACAGGGAGATCACTCACCAATTAAATCACAGGCAAAAGAGAGTCAACTCAGGGAAATTAATTTGATTTATTACCAGTCAAATCAGAGTAGGGTAATAAGAAATAAAACCAAATCTCAAAACACCTTCCCTCTGCCCCTCCCTTCTTCCCAGGCTCAATTTCACTCCCCAGTTCTCCAGCTCCTCCCCCAGCAGCGCAGGGGGACAAGGAATGGGGGTTGTGGTCATTTCATCACATGTTGCCTCTACTGCTCCTTCCTTCTCATTCTCTTCCCCTGCTCCAGTGTGGAGTCCCTCCCAGAGGAGACAGTCCTCCATGAACTTCTCCAACATGGGTCCTTCCTTCATGCTGCAGTTTTTCATGAACTGCTCCGGCGTCGGTCTTTTCCACAGGTTGCAGTCCTTCAGGAATGGACTGCTCCAACATGGACTTCTTTCTCCATGGGGTCCCACGTCCTGCCAGGAGCCTGCTCCAGCATGTGCTATCCATGGGGTCACAGCCTCCTTTGGACATCTGCCTGCTCTGGCGTGTGGTCCTCCACGGGCAGGTGGATATCTGCTCCAGCGTGGACCTCCATGGGCTGCAGGAGGACAACCTTCCTCACCATGGTCTTCCCCACAGGCTGCCAGGGGATCTCTGCTTCGCCACCTGAAGCACCTCCTCCCCTCCTTCTTCACTGAAGAAGGTGTCTGCAGGGCTGTTTCTCTCACATTCTCATTCCTCTCTTCCGGCTGCTGTTGTGCAGTGTTTTTTTCCCTTTCTTAAATATGTTGTCACAGAGGCACTTTCACCATCAATGATTGGCTCGGCTTTGGCCAGCAGCAGGTCTGTCTTGGAGCCAACTGGCATTGGGTCTACCAGACATGGGGAAAGCTTCTAGTGGCTTCTCACAGAATCCACCCGTGTACCCCCCCTGGCTAACAAAACCTTGCTACACAAACCCAAAACACAGGGGAAAGAAAAAAAGCCAAGAGAAACTAACCATTACTACAGAAGGACATCACTACCAAGAGTTGTCCAAAGGCTCAAGTCTTGCAGCAATAATTTAACTATTGATTGTTACTTCTTTCAAATAAAATTAATTGGTTTCTTGTCCTGGTTTCAGCTGGGATAGAGTTAAGTGGCTTCCTAGTAGCTGGTACGGTGCTATGTTCAGTTGAGTTCAGTATGAGAAGAATGTTGATAACACTCTGATGTTTTCGGTTGCTGCCAAGTAATGTTTATACTAAGTGAAGGATTTTTCAGCTTCTCATGCCCAGCCAGCAAGAAAGCTGGAGGAGCACAAGAAGTTGGGAGGGAACACAGCCCGGGCAGGTGACCCAAACCGGCCAACAAGGTGTTCCATACCATGGGATGTCACATTCAGGAAATAACTGGGTGGCATGGGGGTTGGGATAGCCGCTTGGGGACTAACTGGGTGTCGATCAGTGGGTGGTGAGCAATTACTCTGTGCACCATTTGTACATTCCAATCCTTTT